>JARQOC010000004.1:253315616-253635361 GCA_033576535.1 Allobates femoralis | reverse complement strand
AGAATGAAAATTGAAAATATGACATTGCAGTGCCCATTCATTGTGCTCAGATTGTGCTCCTGGAGAAACGCAATGAGTAATTAAGTGGTCTCTCCAAGCTACTGTACTGAGAAACATTTTAATGCTAACTGAGTTTTAGGCACATAAGGGAGGGTGCACTGTGGATTTGGAAGCACAGATTTTGCTGGATTTCTATTGGGAATTGAAGTAGGATGAGCCATGGCACTCTTCCAGAGCTTTTGTGCTACCAATATTGTGAAAACCCCTCGAATTTCTGTTAATAGATGACCATCGTGAGACTTGCCTTATTTTTGTGGAATGAATTGAAGCTTTTAATAGGAACAACCAAGACACTCCTTGGATGAAAGTCCCGACTTGCGGCCCCAAGTAAAGACTTTCATCCAAGGAGTGTCTTTGTTGGTTCCACCTATGGGAACTTAATGTGGTCTTGACCACTGGACCCAAGGAAGCTTAATGTGGTCTTGGAAGTGCTTCTAAGTCACCCCTTTGAACCTTTCAAAGATGTTTCACTTTCCCTCCTGTCCTGGAAGGTGGGTCTTCCTTGTGGCGATCACCTCCATCAGACGCATCTCTGAATTGGCTCCACTCTCTTTTATCAGGACAAGGTGGTGCTCCAGCCGGTTCCATCTTTCCTACCAAAGGTAGTTTTCTTCCTTCCATCTCAATTAAGTTATCATCCTTCTTTCTTTCTGCCTGACACCAGTTCACCGTGTCAAGAAGGCGCTGCATACCCTGGACCTTGTGAGAGCTCTCAGATGCTATGTGTCTAGGACAGCTCTCTGGTAAGTAACCGAGAGCGCAGAAAACTGACCCTTCAAGGAATTCGAGGACAGTCCCGAATCCATTCCCGGCTGGAGAAAATCCAAGATCACCGGGATAGGTAAAGGGAGAGGGGAGTGCCCCCACTCCTTGCACCACGAGAAAAAAATTTTCCCGTGCCGTGGTAGATACAGGTTGAGGCAGGTTTTCACCCTCTAAACATGGTACCAATGATATCTGGGGAAAGAAACAGCCCAGGTCAGTATCCAGGTCTCAATGGCCATGCCGTCAAATGCAGGACCCTTGAATCCTGGTGGCAAATCGGACCTTGAGTCAGAAGATCTGGTCGGTCTGGTAGGCTCCATGGGACATCGATGATGAGTTGTACTAGGTTGGAGTGCCAAGCGTGCCTGGGCCATTCCGGGGCAATGAGAATGACCGGAAAACCCCTTCTGATTTGATTTTCCTCACTACCCTCGGAATTAAGGGTAGTGGAGGAAAAAATGTATAGAAGGCGAAACCGATGCCATGATTGCACCAGTACGTCCACTCCGACAGAGGGTGGGTCGTGTGATCGAGTGGGTCGTGTGATCAGGCCATGAACGCAGGGACCTTGGCAGTCAGTCGTGATGCCATGAGATCCACGTCCAGTGTCCCCCAGTGGTGACGGATTTGTTGGAACACTTCCGGTGTAACGACCATTCCCCTGTGGCAAGGCCCTGGTGACTGAGGCAGACCGCCCCAGTTCTCCACACTCGAAATGTGCACTGCTGAGAGGATGGACCCGGTCAATTTGGGCAGGTGGAAAATGTGTTCGACCTCACATACAGTGGCCGTGCTGTGGGTTCCGCCTTGACGATTGATGTAAGCCACGGCTGTGGGGTTGTCCGACTGGACATGGATGTGACGGCCCGCCAGTAGTCTGTGAAAAGACTTGAGAGATTGGGCAGAGCTGACTCCTGCATGGACCAGCATCCCTAGGCGGTATGATGATGAAGGACCGCCCCCCAACCAACACACTGGCGTCGGTGGTGAGAACCACCCAATCGACCAGGAGGGACGAGCTTCCCCTGGAAAGTGGCGCTGGCTAAGTCCACCAACGTAGTGCCCACCGGACTGGCAGTGTCAGAAGGAAGGTCCTATCCAGTGAGAAGGGATTCTTGTCCCATGCTGACAGGAGGGCCATGTGCAGCAGCCGAATGTTAAATTGAGCGAACGGGACCGTTTCTATTGCTGCCACCATCATGCCCAGGACCCTCATCCCGAAGCGGATGGAATGTGGTGAGGGAAGGAGAAAAGTGTGTACTCCCCGACGTAGCATTAGTGCCATGTCTCGAGGGAAAACCACCAACCCGCGGGAGACGTTGAAAGGCATGTCCATTAAGTTGATCGATTGAGCAGGAAACAGAGATGATTTTTCCAGGTTGACCAGCCAACCCAGGTGCGAAAGGGTGTCTATGGTTATCTGAACACTCTCCTCGAAATCAGAAAGGGAAGGGGCCTTGATCAGTAGGTCATCTAGATAGGATAGAACGACCACTCCTCTGGAATGTAAAACGGCCATGGGGGCGCTATAACCTTCGTGAATACCCTTGGTGCCGTAGCAATTCAGAAGGATAGGTCCACAGTTTGAAAGTGCTCCGAGTGTACTATGAGGCGCAGGAACTGTTGATGTGCGGGGGCCAGTGGCGGAACTTGAGCCTGGCGGGCCCTGGTGCAGCTGTAGGTGAGGAGCAGGGATGGGGGGTTTGCGAGCGGTTCCTACCTGCGCGGAGCCGCGCATTGCAGGTCTGGGAGCCGGTGCGGCAGAGGAAAGGTGGAGCGGGAACAGCCAAGGGAAGCAGGAAGTTTCCCTCAGTTAACCTCCTCACCTCTTACACAGGGTCACGGGGGCGGCTGTGCAGGGCCCCCCACAGGTGCTTGAGGGGCCCCCTACCTGGTCGGGGCCCTGGTGCATCTGAACCAGCTGCACCACGGTAGGTCTGCCCCTGGCGGGGGCTATAGGGATGTGGAGGTACGCATCCCGTATGTCTATGGAGGCCAGAAACTCTCCTTTCTCCATAGACGCAATGATGGAACGAAGGGACTCCATTCTGAAGCGACGGATACAAACGTATCTATTCAGACCCGTCTCTTTTTTTTTGTAAACCACAAAGAGGTTTGAATAAAACCCCTTGAAGTGCTCGGATTCAGCATGGGAACGATCACTTATGCGAGGCGGAGTAAGGATATGGCATGGAAAATAGGTGCGAGCCATTTTTGTTGGCCTTGGAGAGTTTGGCGGATGGGAAGGTATTCTCCAGCCATGCTCAATTGAGCGGCTAGGTCTGACAAGTCTGGGGAGAGGTCAGCGTCCAGTAAGAACTTCTGTAGGATGTCTGCCCAAACTATGATCACCTTGGCGACCCATACTGAGACGAATGACAGTGAAAAGGATGAGCCCGCTGCCTCGAATGTAGAGCAGGCGAGCTGTTCGATCTGGCAGTCAGTCGGGTCCTTTATAGAGGATCCATCCAGTATGGACAGTAGTGTCTTAGCCGCAATGCGGGAGACTGGGGGATCAACTGGCAGGGAGTCTGCCCAATCCTTGGTAAGGGTTGGAGCAAAAGGGTAACAGGCCTCAATGGGTCTGCGTCCTCTGAACCATTTGCCCATATGCTCCCTGTGTTTTGGACAGTATGTCCTGGAATTCGAAGTGGTCTGCGAAGAATTTTTGGGGAGGCTTTGCTCTCTTGAAGAAGACACTATGGTCTGACACCATAGTCGTGGGATTGTCTTCCTTAAGAGTCTGGTTGACCGCTGACATTAGATTGTCAACCATCGCCTGTGTATCAGAGGATTCTAAGACAAATGGGTCCTCCAGGTCAAGGTCCAGGTCGAAATCCTGACATTCGTCAAGTCTAGGTCTCGACACCCTAGTAGGGGTGGCATGGAAGTCTTGGGAAGAAACGGATGAAACGTTTCTATGAACCCTCTTCCTTGCCATACCTGTGGTTGTGGGACATGACTTGCATCCGTCCGAAGGGCCCTCCAGTGAGGGGTCCTTTTCCCGTGCGTTGTCCTGATGAGGCGTGATGTCAGGAGGACGGTGCTGCATGGCTTGCGCCAGGTTATTGGAAAAACCTTGACAGGGAAAGGAATATGGCCCAGGCAGGTGGGTTCAGTCCACTAAACGGTACTGTAGCAGTGGAGGTCTCGTGGGCCTCTGCGGGGACACAAGCCTGGCAGTGTGGGGTGGCATGGCCGTGCAGTAGTTCTAAGTGACAGGTGACACAGGAGGTATAGACGACCGTATGGGACTTAGCGGCTTTCTGAGTTCTTAGAGGACTGCATAGTGGGTAAAGTAGTCTATGAGCCACCAAGAAAAAAAGGCTGATAATGCTTGAATTTAAGGTAGCATTCTGTTCTGTAGAGGTGCATGCAATGGGGGAGCTAGTGAGACCCAGGCTGCAGAAGACAGTGTCACCTGCTGAAACTAATGAGTCGGCTCTTACCCAAGAGAATCACAGTTTTCCCTGCAAGCCGATGGTCCTATTTCCTCTGTCCAGAGCAGGGCTTGATTACCTGTCCTGTGCAGCTGTGATAGCACCGGCCGGTGTGTAGGGAAGCCCCCATCCAAAGGTTAATATGATGGAGGAGGAGCGTCTGGCTGAAAAGGCGTGTAGCAGTTCTTGCGATACCCAAGAAACACCAAGAAAGAAGGCGTACCCGGGGAAGGGTCTGGGTTCGCGCCACTCATGATGTCAGAGTGGGGGCGTGAGCACGAAAAAACGCGACATCGGGTGGGAGGATTGGTGGGTGAGGCTACCTACTAGGCCAAAGCCGGGGCCTAAATTTTCAGCTGCGGCACGAGGAAGGACCGTTGGGCGCGGGGAACTGCCCACCAGAAGTGCGGCGGTGTGCGTGCCCAGTCCAGGGGAGCAGTTGGGCGGTAGAGGAGAGAGTAAAGAGGGGGTCGAGCCTGTATAGAGGGGAGTGCTGGGATAATGCCAGGGGAGCCCTTCGCTGCTTCGTGCCTTACCTAGGTGATCCGCTGAGGTCCTCATCATCAAGACTCTGCAGGGAGACAATATCAGGCTCCAGCGTGTAGAATTGTGCCCCAGGCTCCTTGGTGACAGTCTGGGAAGCAGGAGTCTGCCTGTATTAAAACAGGGATCCGCCATCCGGAAGACAATATTGGCTCCAGCGTGGAGAACCGTGCCCCAAGCTCCATGGTGAGAGTCTTGGGAGCAGGAGTCTCCCTGTAAAAATAGGGATCCACCATCTGGTGGACAAGGGTAGGGATCCGCAGATCAGTTTGAGCCTGAAAAGCTGTGATCCTAGCTCCTTTGCCTGTGGAGCAGGGATCCGGTGGTTGAGTAGGGCTCCACTCCCAGAGCAGGGATCCATCACCCAGTCTCTTTGGTGAGAAGCTGGTGGCTAGGGATCTATAATACAGTCCACTTGCTTTCAGGCAGAAACAGTTATCTGTCCTTTGCATCCAGGAGGAACTGATGGTGGTTATGCTGCTGTCTCTAGTGCTGCTCTGGATACCTGCTACCCAGGCTCTTTTCAAAAGAGGTTGGGGAGGCCATAAATTTGTTGCCTCTGAGATGATGTCGGGGATATAGGGCCTATACCAGTTGCAGTGGGGGATATGGGGAGGTGACACTCCGCGTACTCTTCTGTTGTTGGTTGTGGGAAATCGGCGCCTTTAAGGGAACTGTTGCCCTGATGAAGTAGTGAGGTGTAGCCAAAAATAGATCCGGCGTTGCAGAAGGGGGTATGTGGAGGCGACACCCCCTGTTCCCGTCTGTTGGTGGTTGTTCGAAAGCTGTGCCCTTATGGGAGCCATCGCCTGTCTAGGATCTTCATCTGTATCCATAAAAAAACAGTAAAATTGAAAAATAGAAAGTAAAAAAGGATGTGGGTCTGTAGACCGCATCTGCCTCCTACAGACACTAAGCTGAAACTGGCTCGGCCTGGCCCAGCTAGGGGGTGTATACTGCAGGGGAGGAGCTAATCTGTTTTTTATATTCACTTAGTGTCAACCTCCTAGAGATAGCAGCATAGCACCCATGGGCCTGTGTCCCCCAATGAGGCAAAGGAGAAAAAGCATGAACTGATCGAAAGAAGTAATTAATTAGTATAAGAAAACAATATTCCTTCCAAAAGTTGAAACTTTTGAGTGTCTTTATTTTTGAACCCATAAAGAACAAACACAATGGGGGCGCAGTGAGCTGCACCTGTGAACTTTACTGTGGACTACCAGGGCCAAATATCGCTCACTATAACGGGTTGTGCGGTCCCCGCTCATCACTGGTGTCAGGCACAAGGGATCCTGTGTTCAGAGCTCTCTCTGCCGCTGCTTCTGCAGCGTTTCTGGTCCGGACGTCATGTGACCCTCCTACAGGAACTCCGTCACCGCAGGTACTGTAGCCTCCGTGTTGTTGCGCCCGGTATCCCAGCAACCACTGGTCCTTTTTCGGCTTTACATGCTCCCTCCACACAGCAGCTCCTGCCGAACTTCCCACAAGGGGAATGAAGGCAATTGAAACAAAAAATCGGTCTAATGGAGCGCTAAAAGGAAGGAAAAAGGGGATTCATATGATATTATCCAAACCTTTTATTAGTAGTCCCTTATATGCCACAACGCATATCACCTGAGGAAGACAACACACTGGTTGTCGAAACGCATTGTGGCATATAAGGGACCACTAATAAAAGGTTTGGATAATATCATATGAATCCCCCTTCTTCCTTCCTTTTAGCGCTCCATTAGTCTGATTATTTGTTTAAATTAATTTTTGAACCCGTCATATTCCCAAATGCTATTAATAGGGTTGAGCGAGTAGACTCCTTGCTACTCGCACGAGTAGTACAAGATTCGCAATACTCATTACTCGGCGAGTATCGCTGGTGCTCGTGAGTGATTTTTCGATCATTATCTATCTGACATAAATTGAAAGCTCCCTTCAGTAAACAATGGAAGCTGGCACCTCAGGGTGAGCAAATTCAATGTTAGGCTCTCTGGGGGGCACTGTAAGGTGTTTAATGCTGTGAAGAATTGAAATGTCCACCCTCCCGCCATGTCCCGGAAAGACTTGTTTTATACCCGGATATGTGTCGGCGGAGCCTATCACTCATTGACTTACATTGTACTCAGACGAATATGCGAGTATTAAAAACTACTCGGCTCAAGTATAGCGAGTGCAAGTATTACAGTACCCGCTCATCCCTAGATATTAACCTACAAATATGAGCTTAATTTGCAAGTTGATAGCATTCTAAAACCTGGCTACCAGGGGGAGATCAACTATCTCCTCGCAGCATCTGGCTTTCAGTCATAGAGACACAGCTTCAGCCACCGCTCAGAACAGAGTGATACATTGCAGAGATGGCCGTCAGTCAATGTGCTGGGACGTGCTTTCAATATGTACTGAGTGGTGGTCTAAAGGGATATTTCCATCTCTAAGGCCGGCTTCACATAGCGAGTTTGATCCGATCCATGGCTGACCGTGTAACCGGATAGCCCCGGACCGGATTTTGGCCTCATAGTATCCTTTGGAGCCAGATAGAAGCCATATTACAGCTCTCTGCCATCTGGTTTCTATCTGTCCGGGACAATCCGGGAGAATTCAGAATTCCCTCACGGACACAAAAACTTTGCTTGCAACGTTTTTGTGTCCGAGTGAATGTCTCCTCTAATTGCCTACTCCCGGATTCGGGGCAATCCGGCGGCCCCCTAACATGGGAGCCTATTGCACCGGTCCGGGAGGATCCAGGAACCGGACACCTGCGGCTCCACACCGCTGTTGTTTCAGGACCGCGGCTAGCTCCCCGCGAGCCGCGGTCCTGATTCATCAGCTGCGTGCGGCTGCACACCGGACCGGAGGACATATTAGCCCTCCGGTTCTGTGTGCTGATCCGATCCGGGGCTGTCAGGTTCACCCTGACAGCCACGGATCGGATCAGACCCGCTGTGTGAAGCCGGCCTAAGAAGCTATCCTATTATGTAGTAGATGTAATAATAGTAATATTGGTAAATACCTTCAATTAGAAATGTAGTATAGTTCTCCTGATTAAGTATGTTGCTTATCTCATGTGCAGGGCATTGAAGCTTATGTGGTGCTACTACTACTACTGGTGCTACAAGTGCTACCACTACTACTGGTCGTACCACTACTTTGACTGAAAGCTGGAGGCTGCTGGGAGGAATAAGTTTATTTCCTCCTTATAGTCGGACTTTCAGTGCAGCACCCAGCAGCATTAAAATGCTATTACCCTGCAGAACGTCCCATATGTGGAGGTGAATAATGTTTGAGGACATGACTGGTTCCCAATTAAGTAAGTAACTCTGTCAAAGATGCTAAGTGATACGTATTAAAAAAAAGTCACATGTATATTTTCCTGTTGCTTTCCACTATGAAGACACGCACTAATTTAAAATAAAAGCAATTGAAGATGTTGATTAAAAAAAAAAACTAACTGAAAGACTCATTTTGAGCATTTTTTTCATTACAAAATGCTAAGCAAATGTCCAGAAAACACCAGTAAAAAGAACTCCAGAAAGAATGCATGAACAATCACAGGTATGTGAATGCTGCCTATGTGTAAAATGTTCTCATTTGAGAAAGACCTTTTTTTCCCTATTGCCTCAGATGTTCCCAGGGTTGCATCAGATTTTCTCATCCTCAATTTTTTTTTTCTTACTTAAAGCAGTGGATCAGCTAAAAACAGATCTAGGTCAGAAGTAAAAAGTATGTCTTCAGTGTTTCATCAGTTTTATATGGGTCCACACAAACTTTAATGGCCAAATCTGATCCACAATATAGATGAGACTGGTGGCCACTTCACGCTACGATATCTGTGAACGATATCGTAAGCTATGTCACGTGACAGTGATCCTTCCGACATCGTTAGTGCGTTGTCACACACAAGGATATCGTTAACGATCTTAAATGTGGCAACGCTCCAGCTACTTGGAGAAGAACGATTAAACGATTTTACAAAGTGGCAGGAATAGGAGAAATATGAACGCCGTTCATCATGGTGTCACACTGAATGATGTTGCTGCTTCACAGATCCTTAATTGGAAGAAGAACGATAGAGTTAAGGTCGTGCTCTCAAATTTGGGATGTCCGATCCAACGATTTCTTGTTCAAACATCCTGCGTTTACACGTAATGATGCACAAATGAGATAGTAAGAACGATCTCAAAAGCGTGACGTTTCAACGATATTGTTTCAGATATCAGAGCGTGTGAAGTGCCCATAGGAAATGAATAGGAGAGAAAGATTGGCTTTTAAAACCAATGTGTGTATGAATGAGTAAGGTTACCTTCATACTTGCGTTCCCCTCCACAGCGCTCTGCGGAGGGGATCCACAATGTGGCCGCAGCACCGCAAGCCCCTATCTTTATAATGGGAGCGCACGGTGCTGCGCTTGACTGCGCATGACCGTGCGCACCCATTCACTGCCATATGTGATCTGTTCGCAGGCGGATGCCTGCGCACAAATCACACAGTCTCGTCCACACCAGGGACGCGACATGTTGCATTTCTGGTGAGGACGAGACTGTGATTTGTGCGCAGGCGTCCGCCTGCGCACAGATCACATATGGCAGTGAATGGGTGCACACGGTCATGCGCAGTCAAGCGCAGCACCGTGCGCTCCCATTATAAAGATAGTGGCTTGCGGTGCTACGGTCACATTGCGGATCCCCTCCGCAGAACGCTGCGGAGGGGAACGCAAGTGTGAAGGTAGCCTAAAACTATGGATTTACATACAGTGTGAGGAAAAAAATATAAAGATAACATGGACAGAGCTAAGATTTGTAAGGAGGAGGTAAATTTTAAATCTATGTAGACAAACTTTAAAAGACTCAAATTTCTGAAGGACTGGCTGACCATATACAGCTGAAACCAGAAGTTTACATACATTATATAAAAAGACACATATGCATGTTTTTAGCACTATCTGACATGGATTCAGAATAAACCTTTCCTGTTTTAGGTCAATTAGGATTACTAAAATTATTATTTGGCAAATGTCAGAATAATGAGAGAGAATGTTTTCAGCCATTTTTATTACTTTATGCAAAGTAACAAGTTTACATATACTAAGATTACTATGCCTGTAAACAATTTGTTTGGAAGCTGATATGTTTATTGGCAGCATCTGAGTTAATTAGTGACACCCATGGAGATGTATTTTAATGCACACCTGAAACACACTGCTTCTTTGCGTAGGCATCAAGGGAAAGTCTAAAGAAATCGGCCAAGATTTCAGGAAGAGAATTGTGGATTTGAACAAGTCAGGTTCATCCCACGGTGCAATTTCCAGATACCTGAAGGTGCCCCTTTTTCTGTACAAACAATTATATGAAAATATAAACAAGATGGTAATGTCCAGCCATCATACTGCTTATGAAGGAGATGGGTTCTGTGTCCTAGAGATGAACGTGCTTTGGTCTGACATGTGCATATCAACCTAAGGCGGCCGTCACACTCATCAATATCGTGAGCGATATTGTTAGCGATCGCGCGTGCACGTGATCGCTAACGATATCGCTCACATCGCTGGTGAGCTGTCACACAGACAGACTCACCAGCGATGTGGAGCAGCGAGATCGCTGGTAACTATGGTACACATTGGGTTACTAGGCGCCGCGCGGCGCTTAGTAACCCGACGTTTACCATAGATACCATCTCCCAGCATAGGCTGTGCCGCTGGGAGATCGTTCATCGTGGTGTCACACACCACGATGAAGCAGATTGAACAAGCGATGATCGCTTGATATGAGCTCCGGCTCACTAATATGCGATGTCACGATCAAGCGATTTTACATTGTAAAATCGCTTGATCGCACGCAGCGATGCATAAACGATATCGCTTAAGCGATCAAAAAGCAGATCGCTTAAACTATATCGTTAGCAATATTGAACCGTGTGACGGCCGCCTTAGAACAAAAGCAAAAGATCTTGTGAAGATGATGGCGGAAGATGGTAAGATTGTGTCATTACCCACAGTGAAACAAGGGCTGTAAGGCCACTCTGCCAGGAAGAAGAGATTACTTCAAAAGAAACATAAAAAGCCAGATTAATGTTTTCAAATGCACACAGGATGTAAATTTGTGGACAAGTCCTGTGGTCTGATGGAACTATTTGGCCATAATGACTACTGTTACATTTGGAAGAAAAAAAGGGAAAAGCTTGGAAGCCTAAGGGTATGTGCCCACTGGACGTTTTATGGGCTGTTTTTTAGCGTTTTCCGTCGGCGTTTTCCGTTGAGTTTTATGTTAATTTATGTTAATCCTAACCAGCGGTTGGCTTAACATGGTAGTCAATGGATTTTAGAAAACGCTGTGTACATTAGAACGTTTTTGTTTGTCTCCTTTCCACTTTCTTCACCGGTTTTCAAAGATAGAGCATGTGAATTCTTTTGAGCGTTTTTCCAGCGGTTCCAGCTTACAAGTGCTCAAAAAACCGTCTTTAAAACGCGAAGAAAAACCGCCAGAAAACCGCCGATAAAACGCTGTATAAACACTATAAAACCGCTCAAAAAACGCTCAAAAAATGATGGACACTGCTGAGGTAAAAAAAACTCAGTTTCTGCAATTCTCCACCGGTTTTCTGACGGTCTGCAAAGATGCAGAACCGTCCAGTGGGCACATACCCTAAGAAAACCATCCCAAGTGTGAAACACGGAGGTGGCAGCATCATGTTGTGGGGTTGTATTGCTGCAGGACAGACTGATGCACTTCACAAAATATATGGCATGATGAGGAAAGAAGATTATGTGGCAATACCGAAGCAGCATCTCAAGACATCAGACAGGAATTTAAAGCTTGGGTGGAAATGAGTCTTCCAAATGAACAATGACCCGAAGAATACTGTTAAACTGGTTACAAAGTGGCTTAAGGATAACAATGTTAATGTTTTGGAGTGGAGTGGTCATCACAAAGCCCTGTTCTCAGCTACACTAGCTCTGTCAAGAAGAATGGGCCCAAACCCTACCAACTATTGTGAGAAGCTTGTGAAAGGATATCCAAAATGTTTGACTCAAGTCATACACTGTGTGCAGAATTATTAGGCAAGTTGTATTGTAGAGGATTATTTTTATTATTGATCAACAACTATGTTCTCAATCAACCCCAAAAGACTCAAATATCAAAACTTAATATTTTTGGAAGTTGGAGTGGAGTTTGTTTTTTTTTATAGATTTGGCTATCTTAGGAGGATATCTGTTTGTGCAGGTAACTATTAAGGTACCTTTACACGCCGCCACAACAGGATGGATACCAACGGCTACTTCACGTGCACGAGCACGCCCGGTTACCAACGGGAAACGCACCCTCTTTACACGCCGCCACAAGGTACGCTACGCTACATTTACAGCTAGCTACATCGCCGGGTGTCTCAAGTAGCCATCTGTAGCTCAGCGTACCTCATTTACACAATGCTACAACAAGCTAATATGGGCGGACCTGGTGCAGCAGGGACAGCACATAGGCGTGCCACAATTGTGGATTACAAGATGTCCGTACGGTGATAGGACAAAGCCAGAACATCATGATTGGGCAGGCATCGCAGGAGGCTGGTTAATACAGCACGCTCGAGCAATTGTGTAGTGTGACTGGTCAGCTCCTTAAATATGCCGCCCTATGCAGCGACTACCAATCGTCATGCAGGAGCTTCCACCAATGATCGCAGATGGGGCGCGGTAACACGGAGCCTGGGTGACGCCTTAGCTACATTGCAGCTACATCGCCGGGTGTCCAGAGTTCCCTTCTGTGGGTTCTTTACACGCCGATACAGCTCGCTACAATCGGCGATGTAGCCATCTGTTTATGGGCAGTGCACGGATACAGATGTATCTGTAGCCGGCTGTGTCGTCCCGTCTTCAGACGCCGCTACTACGGGCGATATTGGCGCCACAAGCTACATTTGTAGCCTGTAGCGGGTTGTATGCATCCTGTTGTGGCGGCGTGTAAAGGTACCTTCACTGTGCAGAATTATTAGGCAACTTAATAGAAACCAAATATATTCCCATCTCACTTGTTTATTGTCACCAGGTAAACTAATATAACTGCACAAAATTTAGAAATAAAACATTTCTAACATGAAAAACAAAATTCCCAAAAATTGTGACCAATATAGCCACCTTTCTTTATGATGACACTCAACAACCTTCCATCCATAGAATCTGTCAGTTGCTTGATCTGTTTACAATCAACATTGCATGCAACAGCCACCACATACTCCCAGACACTGTTCTGAGAGGTGTACTGTTTTCCCTCCCTGTAGATCTCACATTTTAGGAGGGACCACAGGTTCTCTATGGGGTTCAGATCAGGTGAACAAGGGGACCATGTCATTATTTTTTCTTCTTTTAGCCCTTTACTGGCCAGCCACGCTGTGGAGTAGTTGGGTGCATGTGATGGAGCATTGTCCTGCATGAAAATCATGTTTTTCTTGAACGATGCCGACTTCTTCCTGTATCATTGCTTGACGAAGGTGTCTTCCAGAAACTGGCAGTAGGTCTGGGAGTTGAGCTTCACTCCATCCTCAACCTGAAAAGGTCCCACAAGTTGATTGTTAATGATACCAGCCCATACCAGTACCCCACCTCCACCTTGCTAGCGTCTGAGTCAGAGTGGAGCTCTCTGCTCTTTACTGATCCAGCCTCTGGCCCATCCAGAGTCACTCTCCTTTCATCAGTCCATTAAACCTTTGAAAAATCAGTCTTAAGATATTTCTTGGCCCAGTCTTGATGTTTTATCTTATGTTTCTTGTTCAAAGGTGGTCGTTTTTCAGCCTTCCTTACCTTGGCCATGTCCCTGAGTATCGCACACCTTGTGCTTTTTGATACTCCAGTAACGTTGCAGCTCTGAAATATGGCAAAACTGGTGGCAAATGGCATCTTGGCAGCTTCAGACTTGATTTTCCTCAATTCATGGGCAGTTATTTTGCGCCTTTTTTTGCCCAACACTCTTCTTGCGACCCTGTTGGCTATTTACCATGAAACGATTGATTGTTCGGTGATCATGCTTCACACGTTTGGCAATTTCAATACTGCTGCATCCCTCTGCAAGACATCTCACAATTTGACTTCTCAGAGCCCGTCAAATCTCTCTTCTGACCCATTTTGCCAAAGGAAAGGAAGTTGCCTAATAATTAAGCACACCTTATATAGGGTTTGATGTTATTAGACCACACCCCTCCTCATTACAGAGATGCACATCACCTGATTTACTTAATTGGTAGTTGGTTCTCAAACCTATACAGCTTGGAGTAGGACAACATGTATAGAAAGTATCATGTGATCAAAATACTCATTTGCCTAATAATTCTGCACACAGTGTACAATTTAAGGCAATGGTACCAAACACTAATGAAATGTAGGTAAACTTGTGACTTTGCCGAAAGTAAGAATATTTTAAGGCTTTCCCTAATTATTCTGGCATTTGGCAAATGTAAATTATAGTAATCTTAATTGACCTAAAACACGAAAGGTTTATTTTGATTCCATGTCAGATAGTGAGAAAACACGCATAGGTGTCTTTTTATATAGTGTATGTAAACGTCTGGCTTCAACTGTAGCTTGTATAGGACCTTCATTCAGACATCCACAATTTTTCTGATACATAATAACAATCTGAATTTCATTAGTGTTTGGGATAAAATTTTCACATAGAAAAAAGCAATAGTTTACTATTACAATGCAGCGTGTGTTAATGGATGCCATTCTTGAGCAGTTTGTGATTTTCATGGACATGAAGACTTGACATAGCTCAAAATAAATAAGTGAACAGTCCCATATATTAGTGCATCTCAATGAATTAGAACAGAGGTCCCCAATGTCAGTCCTCGAGGGCCGAACCAGTGCAGGTTTTCAGGATTTCCTTACTATTGCACAGGGATTGGAATCATTGCCTGCTGTGCAATACTAAGGAGATCCTGAAAACCTGCACTGGTTCGGCCCTCGAGGACTGACATTGGGGACCTCTGAATTAGAATATCATCAAAAACCAATGTAATCTTGCCATGTTTCAGGGCATTTCTGGGAGCCCTAAAACACGTTCATCAATCTGTATTATATTCACCCTTTGATGTCTCATGGAATACGGCAGCACGGTTTTTAACACTTCATCCTCTCTACTTTAATTTTTTGAGATAAGGACCTTTGTGTTTTCATTGGCTGTGAGCCATAATCATCAACATTAACACTTGGAATAGATTACTGTGTGTAATGACTATATAATATATGCATTTCACTTTTTGTATTGAAATACTGAAATTAACTTTTGATGACATTCTAATTCATTGAGATGCACTAGTATTAGAATGTATGCCTGTTGAATCTGGGAAAAACATGGATACACACATAATAATACTTACATTTTCCTTAAAGAGGTGGCTCAGTCTAAAAATGAGGATTCTGCAGTCACTCTGACTACAGCCTTGTCAATCCTCTCGGCTGCGAGGATTTGCCAGATTTCAAGCTGGAAATGGATTGCAATTGTGCCATACACATGTTCCCAACCAAAACATGAGTAGTGGGCGTGGCATCGCTTAATACAAGTGTAGGGAGCAAGGCCACTCCCACCAGATGGCTACGCCTACTAGTCTAACATGCCCACTCTGTACACTTTTATTGAGCGAGGTCACGCCACCACTAGTCAGGTTCTTGTCGGGAACATGAATATGGCATAATTGCGATCTGGTTCCAGCTTGGAAACCTGCAAATCCTCGCAGCGCACAGTGAATCAAGTGACTGTAGAATCATCATTTTAGACCGGACGACCCCTTTAAGGTCTTGTTTTCAAAGCTCTACTCACCTTAAACTAAGCAGCCATACTAGCCTTTTAATGCAGAACAAACAAAGTCAAACTAAATATTCTACAAGGGTTTAAATTTTATTGGTCCAGCAACTGCAAAATGTACAAATATCTGAAAGGCTCATCAACTGGCGCAACTTCTCTTAGGGCCCTTTCACATCAGCGTTTTTCGTAATTCGCGGCAGATGCGGTGAAAAAACCGCATCTGCCGCGTTTGCCGCATAACGGTTCCACTTGCGGCACGGTTGCGGTTTTTTCCATAGGAAGTATAGGGGGACTTGCGGCAGATGCGGCAAGTGCGGTATTGCACTTGCGGCAGGTGCGGCAGAGAAAAAAACCGCGGCTTACTGCGGTTTTTTTCTCTGCCGCACCTGCCGCAAGTGCAATACCGCACTTGCCGCATCTGCCGCAAGTCCCCCTATACTTCCTATGGAAAAAACCGCAACCGTGCCGCAAGTGGAACCGTTATGCGGCAAACGCGGCAGATGCGGTTTTTTCACCGCATCTGCCGCGAATTACGAAAAACGCTGATGTGAAAGCACCCTTAGGCAATCATGTCAGACAAATATGCACATACAAATACCATTAATTTGTCACAAATATAAAAGGGAAACATAAGTCAAATTTCCAACATTAAATAAATAAATAGCATACCTAAAACATATGAAAAATTTACAAAAAGTCTAATAAACAAAAAAAGAACAATGTTGGTCTTCTGTAATGTTGCACTTCTACAGGTTCCATGTTCACACATTTGCGGGAGACCAACCAAAACATACACCTAGTTATTAAGAATAAGGAGCACGCAGACAAAGCGATACCCAGCAAACACAAAATGTTAAATAAAGATCTTTGGAAATTTAGTTTACTGTGCTGGCAAGACAACACAATGACAATCAGTCATTACATGTCCATTGTATCTGTTATGGTACATTTACACGCCGCCACAGGAAGGTAGACACCGCCAGGCATCGAACACAATTGTGCCTGTTGCCATGAAAACACCACAATGTGGCTGCGTGTAATTCAGGCATTTCCCTCCTGTGTCTTGCAGAACACATCGTGGTGTTTTCATGGCAACAGGCACAATTGTGTTCGATGCCTGGCAGTGTCTACCTTCCTGTGGCGGCGTGTAAATGTACCATTAGGTGCATTCAATAGAAAGTTGGACCCAGAGATGACTGAATTGTGTGCAGAATACCTGTAGATCTACGGCTGTAAGCACTAAGATCTCAAGTAGCATTTTAAAGTGTCTGGATTTTATAACATTTCAGGAAAATTGCAGAATTTTAATATTTACAAAACATAAAAAAAAAAATGGAACTGAACATTTTCCAGTCAAATACAATTACTCACAAAAAACACAATCAAAATGCAGGTTTGTGGGTCGACGACAGTTGACTGTAGCCCATTATACCACAAATCCTACACTTTATGGGATCATTTTGCAACTGAACTCTGCAGCCAATATAATCAATCGCAGTGCAACAATAATGGGGTCTCATGAATGTTCAGATCAGCACGAGAACCACTTAACTGTTACATTTCCAAGTGTCAGACATAATCATGCGTCTTAAGACAACCTTGCATCAGTATCTTCCCATATCAGTCCATGCCATTACTTCTGAGCATTCACAACCCTGTCAAACATTAAAGTGCAAGTATGCATCTTTGAGATAAAGTCAATTGTTATAAAAAATAGAATTCTCACTACCCTTATTTTTATCATCTTGTTCCTCAAGGGTTAAAGGAGAAAAAAAAAAAAACTAAATGATATGACCATTCTCTGGGCCGTTCATAAAGTGTGTACACGCTCTAGGACAAGGGGTTGGGAGCTCCATCCTCCACAGCCGCAAACAGTGCATGTTTTCAGGATTACCTTAGCATTGCAATGGGGTTGGAATCATCACCGCTGCAGATGATTCAATTATCACCTGTGCAATTCTAACAAAATCTTGAAAACCTGACCCGTGTGTGGCTTTTGAGGTCTGGAGTTCCCTACCCCGGCTGTAGGAGATCATAATGAAGATGCTAGCAGTGGAAGCAGTTGGGAATACTGTTCTAGTAGCAGCTTTTGGTGATAGAAGGTGGGGTCTCTATTCTTTTTACTACGGAGTATGGTGCTGGTAATACTATAGTAAATGGAGGACATGTGATATATGGCTCAAGTAGTGGTCCAGTTCTGCCTGTCAGCAAATAAAGCTAGGATTGGGTTACCACATTAGAGAACATCAACGTAAAGAGATTCTTATCCATGTGTTTAATTTACTATGTGCCTAAACTCTAAGCAGGCGGGTAGTTGTTTAAAGCGGCAACTACCTGCCTGCTGTAACCGGCACTGGCACAGAGCCGTCGCTGACCGCTGCCGACAGAGATCCTTCTTCCTCCGGGCTGCTTTGTTGATGGGACGCAACTGTTGGCGTGATGCCAATAGCCGGCTTGCCACAGTTAGGCAGCGGGGAGACGGCTGTCAGTCAGCATGATATCAGCGGTCATGCCCCATCAATTGAGCAGAGAGGGGAAAAAAAAAAGCCACCATACTGTTAACATGATGTCAACAGACACTTCTAAAATTGCCATCAGGAGCGGTACATTACTGATCTTGTGCCTTACAGCGGGCAGAAAATGCAGGACATTAGTGACTACCTGTTACTGCTTACACAAAGTTGTCCCAAATAACCCCTTTAATAATGGATAAGATCAGGTCTGAAGATTTCCAAATTTAGGTTTAAATCTTATTGGCAACAAGATTCAGTTGTAATATCATAGGTGTAGCATGTCCGTTCCTGCACTAGGCAATCAATAGCGATCTGGAGCTGCACCATATACCACAGAGCGAATGTCACAAGTAATACAGCGGGGAGAGATGCAAAGTATACTCAATATCTCAGAACGTTTCAGGGCATAGTACTTTGTAGTATCTGCAAGCAGATGGGGAAGGTAGAGCATCACCTACCTTTCCATTTTTAGGCCTTTATTTTTAATTTATTTAGTTTGGTTAACAACTAAAAACTATAGAAAAACTAAAAATCAACTAAAAATGCCTGCAAAATTCAAAAAAATAAAAAAACATTTTATGTAAAACTGAAGAACATAAAGATAAGACTTGGCGGCGTACAAGCAGTCCAGCTGTGCCCCCCGCAAACTGAAATGATCCGGAGGCTCCTTGCACAACTCTTATTTGGAAAAAAATATATATCTCCTTTGTGTTTATCTGCATTTCCAGTTTGATTTAACGTGTTCTGACATAAGCAGCTGCCGGCGTTATAGCTTGGGTCCAAAGTGAAGACGGTCGCAGACAAAGTTCAGTAATGCAGCACAGAACGCAGAAAGACAAGATGATCACTCGATGACTTAGCAGGCCTGGAATTGGCCGTGAAGCTCTGGATCACTCAGGCCCTGCAAAGAGAAGACAAATGTGTCATCGCACGTAGGCCTTGTTTGTTTTACGATTAAAGCATGCAGCAGAATGGAATATTACAGCACAGCAACGTATCAGGTAAAACAAAAATAAATAAGGATGGAAAATTAAGTATGGCGGACTTATGATCATTAAAGGAATCTGTCAGCTTGTTTCTATTACACAATTTGAGAGCAGCTTTATGCAGCAGAGACCCGGATTCCAGCATGTGTCACTTACTGGCCTGCATACTGTCATATTGATTAAATCACTATTTTCTAGGCTGCAGATCTAGCAGTTCTGAATGACAGTTTATACAATTTAAAGCTGCCAATCAGGGGTGGCGGCAGGGTAACACAGAACCGGAGCACTGCATGCCACCAGACAATTAGTGCTGTGGTGATAGTCTATTGATATTAGACCACTGATTTTATTGAAATTACAACAACTAGCCCAGTAATTGGAGTCTCTGCCCCTACATCATCCTGCTCCAAGATTAGAGCAAAAACCTGCTCAGATTTCCTTCAACGACTAGATTCTTCATCTGAAAAGGGACATGGAATATGGATGGCTACAATCAAGATCAATGTACAGGAGTGGAGGGAGGGGGGAAAGCACTCTGCACATTATCTACATGCAAAGCTTTTCCCCTTCTTAAAGGCAGTAGGTCACCAGGGTTTTGCTGACCTAAGAGTAGCACAATGTAAGGGCAGAGACCCAGATTCCAGCCATGCATCACTTAAGCTACATGATGTAGTTTCATTAAAAGCAGTTTTTTCTGCAGCGGCTCTTCCAGTTCTCCGAATGCGGAGCTCGATTAACCCGCCCACCGCATAGGGAGAAAGTGGGCAATCAGTGGTGGGTGCGATGTAATATATAGAGTTTATAAATATGAGGACGGCTTAACAGCAGTTCTAGTAGTTCTCGAATGATAATCTACTGTTACAAAGAAAAAAAATTAAATGTAATCAAAACTACTGACCAGTAAGTAATAATTGCTAGAATCAGGTTCTCGGTCACTTCATTATGCTACAATTAGATTACACAGATTCCTTTTTGGGTATTCACATAGCAGGTCAAGTTTATGATTTTGCAGCACTATTTTAGCTAGAAATAATATCAGCCATTATGGCCGTTTTAATGTTTTAAAATTCTTGCCACCTTTGTGATTTTGTGTCCATTGCAATAAGTTATTGTATTGTAATATGTGGTATCGCATTTTGCTTGTCAAGCTTTCTTGTTCATCAGCTTTCATATTGCACGGAAAAGTTAAGTTATCAATTCACAAAGTAAATCGCCCACAGTGATGACATGCTCTTGTGCACTATGTATATACACAAAAGAGCTGACAATTTGCACTATGATGGAAACACCAAGCATGCCAAACAATCAAGAATGTCGAGGATCGAACAAGGATGGAAAATCTGATTTATGGTTGTGTGCGAAGGTCATCCTCCATCTTAAGAAGAACATTTTTAGAGGGTCCACTTTACAGGAGAAGTGCGGCCAGCATGCTCTCAACCAATTACCTTCTAAATAACAATAGGGTAGCCAAAGTGACGTAATGGCAAATTGAGAGCCTTTAAAGTGAGGGGAAGAAAATGGAAATTAATCTCAGGGGTTTTTAACCATCCTTTAAAAGGATGACTGCATGGTGAGCAGATGAAACATTGGGCACAGGGAAATTCTGAAGGGGGCAACAAGGAAATCCGGAATGTGAAGGAAAGTCTTATACACCGCACCCAATATGCCAATGACAGCTACTGACTAATATTACAGGTAAAAGCAAAAAGGGCAACATAATTCAATCGAGCAAGGATCACTCAGGCAGGCTGGGAGCCTCATCTTTATTACCCGTTAGTTCTGCACATGAAAACGTGTTAATAAATGGAAGGGAAGAATGGAGATGAAAATAAAGAGGGAATACTCACAGGCAAGCCTTGCCTAGTAAAGGCTGTGATGGAGAAAATGGACCAAGGTAAGAAGAGAGCAAAAGTCAGAAGTTAGAATTAAAAGCAGAGAAGAGGTGCCGTACAAAAAAAGGTTCACAATTTCTAGGAGTAGAATATTAGACTTCTCTATCTGTGCTCCTCACAGGTTAGATGGCCTTGATGAGAGGTATGTACTAACCTGTGGAGCTTGTACTGCAGAGGACTCCTGAGATGCACAGCCCGACAGAGCCGAGCCAAGATCCTCAAAGCTGTTCATCCGCGCTTTCTTGGTTGGTTCAGGACTTGCAAGAGGTGTGACACTATTCCGCCTCATCAGTGGAGTAGGACCTTTCTTACAATCCTGCAGAATGTGAGAGGCACATATAGTGATTAATCTGAAGATTGCGTCATTATTCTATACATTGTGATAATTCACTTGCTGTAAGGCTTATTTCCCAGCAGTGATTTCTACAGAGTCCCTATAAAAGCCCACCTCTGGTCTGTCAACATGGGTGTTAACAGCATCAACACTGAAAGTCACCGTCTCAACGCGGCAACCTAAGAACAAAAAAAGTGGTCAATTAGATCCACGACTACAATTTATAGATTATCTGTTACATAAAACACTAAAATAAATGCAGTGAAAGTTATATGACTATAATTAATGCCAAGGTCAACATACTAGTTCCAGAGACAATTTCCATTACCATTCCGAGTTTTGGAATCCAACAATTTTACTTTCAGTCTTACACCCACTAGACACTTTCCCAGTCTATATCTGTGCAGAACTAACAATAAGACACTTACCATATGCATACTGGGGTCAATTTAAGCATTGAATGCAGCGGACACTTTAGATACGGCATTTCATCTAGGAATGCAAGAAAAAAAAAAAAGTTTAAGATAATGATAATGTTAATAAATACAGTATAAGTAACGGCAACACTATACGAAATACATTATGCTGAAAGTCATCATACCTGCTGACTTATCCAGAAAATAAGACAGGAGGCATCTCATAATAGCCTGATGACAAACAACAAGGATATTGCCTTGTCTCTCCAGCTCCATGATCACTGGTTCCAGACGCTGCACTAGATCCTGGTAAGACTACAAAAGAAGAAACCAGTAAATTCCAACAGGACACAAGCAGTGTTGGGGATATTGGATTTGTGCCTACATTAATACAGCTGAAACGTGCACAGAGTAAGAATAGGAACAACTCACCTCTCCTGATGGGTAGCGGTAGTGATATTTATCCTGAGCACGCAATGCATATTCTTCTGGAAACTGTTCTCTAATCTCTTCATAGGTCTTTTCTTCACAAACACCCTGGTGGATCAAAGGAGAAGTTACCATTATAACATGAGGCCATATACATTAGCAGGCGTATGTTAAGGGACTTAACCAACTGACTATCCTGAAACTGCCAATGGAGAAGTGCTTTTATTCTATACTGGTTGTTATACTTATTCAGACTGGTCATAGTGTTAGTAGCACTTGAAGGAAAAACTAGATGTACATCTTAGGAATGTCCTTGTCATACACATACACACTTAAACTGCTAATAGGCAAGTTTTAAAACAAAGTGACTACTTTCCAGGCAATTACAATCTTATTGCTGGTTGGCTAAAACGATCACTCATTCTTAAATTGCACCAGATGATATTTTGATCAGAATGTATCATTAAAACAAAAAAGTAAAACTCCTGTTACAAAGTACGAGATCGTTAACGATATCGCTCAAACGTGATGAGTTTGGGGTCGTTGAAACGAAATCGTTACTACTTCATTGCGTGTGACACGGAGATACGACTACAATAAATCGTTGGATCACTGATCGCAGATTTGAGAACATGTTCTCAAATCAAACGATCTTTGATCAGCCAACCTGCTGCATCATGCAGTGGGGACACCGCGATAACGATGTCTTAACGACTTCCCCTATACACAACAGTGAACGAGTATCGTTCGCTGGGTTGTGTGAATGATAGCTGCTCGCACATCGTTGGTGCGTCGTACACAATATCTAGACATTCGACATCTCACGAACGATGTCAAAAAGATGTCCTAATGACCGCGTGCCCCCGAGATCGTTACGACATTGTAGCATGTAACGGTACCTTTAGACTAATCTGTATAGACACATTAAAGGGAATCTATCACCAGGTTTTATCAGTTAATCTGAGCGCAGCATAATGTAGAGACAGATTCTAGTGATGTGTCACGTACTGGACTGCTTGTGTAGTTTTGATATAAATGAATAATCTCACTGTTTTATCAGCCGGAGATTGCCACTATAGGACTAGTAAACCTGCCCGATAATCATCAGTTCTGTATAACCCTGCCCCCAACACTGTTTGGCAGCTTTCTACCTATGCACAGTGTACACAGAGATTTGCCAATCAGATGTAGATGGGGTTTACACAGAGCTCAGCATTCAGAAAAGAAAATATCAAAACTGCAGAACACAGCAAAGTAAGGGATACATTGCTAGAATCAGGGTCTCTGTTCTCTACTTCATGCTACTGTTGGGTGTGTGGTAAAAACCTGGTGAGAGATTCCCTTTAAGCTTTGATAAATGAAAGCCTTTACAAGGCACATATTCCAGAGATCACTTTAAGTAAGAAGATACATGTTAATAAAACTAAAAGTCTTCATGTATATAATAAACGCTATTATTGTAACTTACAGCATCAAGCTCATTTAAAGCCTTCCACTGCTCATAGGGCACTTTCAATGCTTCAGCCGTCTGAATTGTTCTCTTCAGCTGACTAGTCCAGACTTTCAGCTCCTTTAAGTTCTGGTCCTCAATGTATTTCTTCAGGGCAATGGAAAACTAGGATATAAAAGCGTAAAATCAGGTTTACTTTAGAGGGTCTGCATGGAATCATTTAACTAAAATCATTTTTGCAACTTTGTATAATTAAGAATTTGCACTTTTGGCTTTCCAGTGTTCTGTTTCTCTAGACTTTAAACATTGATGCGGTTATAAATCAGCAGAGAGAGGATATTAAAAATACAAAAGTCAAACATTCCCATTGGGCTGTCAGTGAGCTCACTGATGGGCTCTCAGTTAATCCCTTCTGCAGCCTGCAATAAACAGTACAACCCAGACAGGAAGGCAAATGGCGTAAAATTGTAATGAGGCACACACACTCACCTTTCTTCATGACATAAATGTAGCCATAATTCATAATAGAGTGTGACAAACGATGCGGTTTAGCATTAATTACCTTTTTTCCCCGTTGTGATAAACCAGAATCTCCACCAATTTTTCCCTGGATGTTGCACTCACTCTCCCCAGCTCTACACAAGTATATGCAGCGGGGCTGGACGTGGATATTCATTAGATAGTACACGATTTTGCTTTGGATGTGATCTGTTACTTTATTCACCAAAAACCTTCGTCCAACATCAATGACGGTGATCATAGAGAGGTCTCTGTGGGGAAGAGAGGGACACATACACAATGAAATACTACATTTCTTGAGTTACTGGGACTAAAGAGACTATTAGTCAGCATTTCAAAAGACAGTATGACTTCAGTGTGGATTATAAAATTACTAGAAATAGGTCATGTGTAAACTATTGGTAATAAAAGCCAGGGCAGGACCCAAACTTTACCTGTCATGAGTGTCTGGATCAAGAGGCTCATACATGTTCTTGTAGCAGTGGATCCTTTTCATGAAGTCATCCAGCGCTTGCTTTGATGAACACCTTTGTAGTCCGGGCTGGATAACTTCACTTCCTGCAAACACATAAGGACACAATATTTCAATGGCAATGACAATCATGATCACCGATTTACAAACTGACCGCCATATATAAGGGCATCGATGACTGACACATATCTGATCTGAATAGATTTCATCACTTACCATTACATTGCTGGCAACAACCGATGGATCATCACATATAGATTCAATAAAGAATACCTAATAAAAGAAAATTAAATAAATTTAGTTATATATTTCACAGAGTTGCATAAACTTGACAGATCCCAACAATCGATATCTATTGATGTCACATCACCATAAATTATTTATATGATGTATTCACACATTAAATCAAATCAAGTGGTCCATATATCATAGAAAATATGGTATACAACTACGAATAACCGAAAAATAATCGGGCATTTCCGTTTATTGCACATGGCGCCCCAACAGTAGTTGCTTTCACCAGGATGCTGTTTTCGCGACAACTAACCTTGAAATCATTTTCTTTGGCAAAATCGATAATCATTGATCTCCTCTCTCTTGTTGTATTTGTAGCATCAAAAACCTACAAGATAAGAGGTCTTGTTTACTCTCTAATATTAAAGAATTTTACCAGTCACAAAACCAAATGATGGAGACTTACAGCGATCTGTCCACCTTCTTCTGTTAAGTAAGACTTCACGTCTGTTAAAGCAGCTAAGGCACATTGTCTATGCAGACAAAATAGAAAGCACCGTATAAATGGATGGAAAGATTGAAAGTACATATACAGTGGGTGAGACAAGTACTGAACACATCAATTTTCTAAAGGTGTTATGGACATGAAATTCTCACCAAATGTCATTATAAAATCATCCAGTCCAGACAGGCAAAGAAATCAAACCATGGATAACCTAATGACTATGTATAATAATGAGAAATGTCACAGGGAAAATGTATTGAGCATGCTTACTGAAATGTATTTAATATTTCATATAAAAATTCTTTGCTGGTGACTGCAGCTTCAATACACCTCCTACCGTATATGAAGAACATAGTTGCATGCATTGCTTAGGTGTGATTTTGGCCTATTCTTCCACACAAACACTATTCAAATCCTGAAAGCTCCTTCTATGAACTCTAAGGGCCACGTCACACACTCACACACATCTGTGCAGATATTGTTCGCAGATCTCTGGTTGCAGTGAAATCATGGACACATTTTTGTGGCTGTATACAAATGGAACAATGTGTCCATGATTTCACTGCAACTAGAGATCTGCGAACAATCTCTGCACAATTATCTGTGTGTGTGACAAGGCCCAAAGGCGGCCGTCACACGTGTCGACATCGTGAGCGATATTGTAAGCGATCACATGCACGCGCGATCGCTAACAATATCGTTCACATCGTTGGTGAGCTGTCACACAGACAGACTCACCAGCGATGTGGAGCAGAGAGA
This sequence comes from Allobates femoralis, assembly GCA_033576535.1. Classification (NCBI taxonomy): domain Eukaryota; kingdom Metazoa; phylum Chordata; class Amphibia; order Anura; family Aromobatidae; genus Allobates; species Allobates femoralis. The sequence goes on along the minus strand of JARQOC010000004.1, from coordinate 253,609,266 downwards.
TGGCTGGTAACTATGGTACACATCGGGTTACTAGGCACCTCGCTGCGCTTAGTAACCCGACATTTACCATAGTTACCATCTCCCAGCATAGGCTATGCCGCTGGGAGATTGTTCATCGTGGTGTCACACACCACGATGATGCAGATTGATCAAGCGATTATCGCTTGATATGAGCTCCGGCTCACAAATCTGCGATCAAGCAATCAAGTGATTTTACATTGTAAAATCATTTGATTGCACGCAGCGACGCACAAACGATATCGCTTAAGCAATCAAAAAGCAGATCGCTTAAGCGATATCGTGCAGGAAATTGAAGCGTGCGACGGCCGCCTAAGATTTAGTTCCTTCCATACATTTTCTACTGGACTCAGGTCAGGTGATTGAGAATAAAGCTGATGAAATGGCTCAGCCATTCTCTGAAACCAAATGAGAGTTTCTTTGACAGCGTTTGGGATCATTGACTTGCTGAAATATCCAACCTTATTTATCATCCTGGTAGATGGCAGCAGATTTATCAAGAATGTCTTGGTACATGTGTCCATTTATCCTTCCTTCCATTATATCAAGTTTGCTAGCACCATGTGCTTAAAAACTACTCCACATCATGATGTTCCCACCACCAAACTTTAAGGTAGGAATGTTGTTTTTGGTGTGGAACGCTTTAGCATCCCAAGGCGTTCAATTTTGGTCTTATCTGTTCAGACTATATTCTCACAGTATTTCACAGGTTGGTAAGCAAAGTTTAAAAGCACTTGAACATGTTTTGTTGTTCAGCAATGAAGCCTTGTGTGGTGAAAGTGAATACAGATCATGTAGGTTGAGTGCATTACCTTTCTTTGAAACAATTGTACTTATTGTGCTTACTCCAGGTCTTTCTGTAGCTCTTCACAGGTGGTTCTTGGCTCTTGGGCAATTCCTCTAAGAATTCTTTTCACTGCTCTGTTTGAAATCTAGCGGGGAGGACGTGTTCATGGCTGGTATATGATGAAATCATGTCCTTTCCAACTCCGGATTGCGACCCAAACACTGCTCAATGGAACTTGCAGTAGTTTAGATCTACTTTTGTAACCAATGCCATCAGAATGTTTTGTTGCAAAGGTCTTGAGACAGCTCACTGGTTACACACAAGTTTCTCATGTGGCACCTTGGTAATGAGACATTTTTTAGACCATCAGTTCAACCAGCTGATATTTTTCACTGTGGCAGGATTGTTTTCCAATCATGGATAGATTTCAACTGGTGACATGACTTTCCATGACTTTTTGCACCTCTCTATGTGTTCAATACATGTTCCCTGTGTCATTTCTTATCATTACACAACTTAATTTATGGACATCTGTGGTTTGAGTTCTTTGCCTGTGTGGATTGGATGTTAACAACATCTGGTGAGAAAATCATGTCAATGGCACCTTAAGAAATAGATTTACCAAGAAAATTAGTGACATGTTCAATAATTATTTTACTTGCTGCATCTTCAAAGATTGAACACCCAATGGAAAAGATAAGTTTCTTACTAAGTTACCGTATATACTCGTGTATAAGCCGACCCGTGTATAAGCCGACCCCCTACTTTTGCCCCCAAAACCTGCGAAAATCTATTGACTCGTGTATAAGCCGAGGGTGGACCCTAGCACAAGTATACAGCCCCCAGCAGTGTGGTATACACCAGTCCCAGAGGTAGATACAGCAGCCCCAGTGGTAGTATACACGCAGCCCCAGTGGTAGTATACACAGCCCCAGTGGTAGTATACACAGCCCCAGTGGTAGTATACACAGCCCCAGTGGTAGTATACACAGCCCCAGTGGTAGTATACACAGCCCCAGTGGTAGTATACACAGCCCCAGTGGTAGTATACACAGCCCCAGTGGTAGTATACACAGCCCCAGTGGTAGTATACACAGCCCCAGTGGTAGTATACACAGCCCCAGTGGTAGTATACACAGCCCCAGTGGTAGTATACACGGCCCCAGCGGTAGTATACACGGCCCCAGCGGTAGTATACAGGGCCCCAGCGGTAGTATACAGGGCCCCAGCGGTAGTATACAGGGCCCCAGCGGTAGTATACAGGGCCCCAGCAGTAGTATACAGGGCCCCAGCAGTAGTATACAGGGCCCCAGTGGTTTATACAGCCCCAGTGGTAGTATACAGGGCCCCAGAGGTATATATAGCCCCAGTGGTAGTATATACAGCCCCAGCAGTATATACAGCCCCAGTGGTTTATACAGCCCCAGTGGTAGTATACAAGGCCCCAGAGGTATATACAGCCCCAGTGGTAGTATATACAGCCCCAGTGGTAGTATATACAGCCCCAGTGGTAGTATATACAGCCCCAGTGGTAGTATATACAGCCCCAGTGGTAGTATATACAGCCCCAGTGGTAGTATATACAGCCCCAGTGGTAGTATATACAGCCCCAGTGGTAGTATATACAGCCCCAGTGGTAGTATAGAGGGCCCCAGTGGTAGTATAGAGGGCCCCAGTGGTAGTATACACGGCCCCAGTGGTAGTATACACGGCCCCAGCGGTAGTATACACGGCCCCAGCGGTAGTATACAGGGCCCCAGCGGTAGTATACAGGGCCCCAGCGGTAGTATACAGGGCCCCAGCGGTAGTATACAGGGCCCCAGCGGTAGTATACAGGGCCCCAGCGGTAGTATACAGGGCCCCAGCAGTAGTATACAGGGCCCCAGTGGTTTATACAGCCCCAGTGGTAGTATACAGGGCCCCAGAGGTATATATAGCCCCAGTGGTAGTATATACAGCCCCAGCAGTATATACAGCCCCAGTGGTTTATACAGCCCCAGTGGTAGTATACAAGGCCCCAGAGGTATATACAGCCCCAGTGGTAGTATATACAGCCCCAGTGGTAGTATATACAGCCCCAGTGGTAGTATATACAGCCCCAGTGGTAGTATATACAGCCCCAGTGGTAGTATATACAGCCCCAGTGGTAGTATATACAGCCCCAGTGGTAGTATATACAGCCCCAGTGGTAGTATATACAGCCCAGTGGTAGTATATACAGCCCCAGTGGTAGTATAGAGGGCCCCAGTGGTAGTATAGAGGGCCCCAGTGGTAGTATAGAGGGCCCCAGTGGTAGTATAGAGGGCCCCAGTAGTATAGAGGGCCCCAGTAGTATATACAGCCCCAGTGGTTTATACAGACCCAGTGGTAGTATACAGGGCCCCAGAGGTATATACAGCCCCAGTGGTAGTATATAGCAGCCCCAGTGGTAGTATATAGCAGCCCCAGTGGTAGTATATAGCAGCCCCAGTGGTAGTATATAGCAGCCCCAGTGGTAGTATATAGCAGCCCCAGTGGTAGTGTATAGCAGCCCCAGCGGTAGTATACAGGCAGCCCCAGTAATGCAGGGCCCCCCCAGCCTGACTCCGGTCACCTGTAAAGCAAACTATACTTATCAGTGTCCCGCTGTCCGCGCCCGCTCGCCGCTGACATCCACGATCCTCCATCTTCATGCGTCTTCTTCCTGTTTCCTGTGCTCGTCGCAGGGAATGACGTCATTGCCTGCGACGAGCACAGAAACAGGAAGAAGACGCATGAAGATGGAGGATCGCGGACGGCACCGGCGAGCGGGCGCGGACAGCGGGACACTGATAAGTATAGTTTGCTTTACAGGTGACCGGAGTCAGGCTGGGGGGGCCCTGCATTACTGGGGATGCGGGGGCTGCTGTATACCGATGTATACATCAGTATACAGCACTGACTCGCGTATAAGCCGAGGGGGGTACTTTTCAGCCCAATTTTTGGGCTGAAAAACTCGGCTTATATGCGAGTATATACGGTACTCTCCACCAAAAAGTTTTTCCCTATCGATATATGAGGATAACTTGCTGATCATTTGTGTTCCGACTACTGGCACCCCAACCTCATCCCCAGTAATCCTGAAACCAGGGAGCTGGAACACTGAGAACGGAGCTCTTCAGCCTTGTGCAAGCTCTGTTCTGTTCATGGCCTATGGGACTGCTAAATTCAATGAATGGAGCAAAAATTGCACATGCTCCTTTATTCAAGATAGAGCTTTAGAACCAATCTTGTGATTCCATGGGGTCCCCTCCAGCAGTCAAACCCCCAGTGCTTAACTCATTACCTCCTATCTGCTGATTTATGAGGGGATAAACCTTTAATGAAAAACTATTAAAGTGCTTTATTATACAAAAAAAACAAAACAATGAATTATCCCAATATGATGAATGTTCAAACGTAGGAGGAAGGAAAGGGTAAAATCCATGCTATTGACAGCAGCATATATTTTACCCCTTTCTTCCTCCTATGTTTGCCAATTCCACATGGGTCTGCTGAAGCCATTTGTATACAGTTATAGTGGTCGTGATTTTCACAACCCAAAGAGGTGAGACTCTCCAAGCTATATTTTGATATTTATTATTATGGGCAAAACCCTATTTGTTTTTAGTGTTTCCACCAATGCAAATCAGTGCTTCTTCACCAATATGATGACCGTGAACAGACCAACCTTCTGACTTTCATGGCTTCCTGGTTGTCCGCACGGAAGAAGTCAAAGGAGCTAAAGTCCTTAACAGCTTCTCGCCTGTACTCCCCAACATTAAACACTGTGAAAGAGAAGAACAGTCAAGTATGCAGCAACAATTTACCCTGAAAAAACATCATCATACAGAAGCCCATTAATAAACGGATAAGCTGTACAGTATTTCTGGTTAGTCTAGACCAACCAGCAGAAGGTTATAAAAGTGTGGCTAATGAAACAGGCCTACATACTCCTCTGCACACCATTCATCATCATATTATATATACTATGACTTGCACAAGGTATCCGCCGTTATGTATGGGACAACAACAAAAAAAGATCTTTCTTACCTTTTGTAGGAACGCCGCTCCAGTTGAGGTAACGCGTCAGTTTTTTGGAAATATAGGTCTTTCCACGAGCTGGCAGCCCCACCATTACAATCACAGTAGGAGAGTTAGCAAGTTGGGGTCCACCTACTGAAGAAGAATATGAAAAATTAACGATTCCCACATAATCTAGAATTATTTTCACTACTAAACTGAGGTCTGACATTTATCTAGCCGACAATGGACTGTGCTTCTATTACAGGAATAAGCTGACTAATCTCCCTGCAGGATATAAAAGAAATGGGAGAACTATTGACACAGCTATTGGGTTAGATAATTGCTTTATCCCAGACAGCACATACTGCCTATTATGTGCCAGGAACTTGGCACTGTTCAGCATTCCTAACACATTTGGAAAACGCACATGTGAGGACCTACCGGGAGCAAGTAAACTGAAACTGCAGGGAACCGGCCATGCTTATGAGGAGGGGGAGTCAGTGCTCTTTTAGTGAGCCCGATATTCATATTGAGCAAAAGGGATATAATGACTTTCCTATCTCATAATGAAACAGAAACAAACAAAATGTTTGGCCCGTAATGGAAAGGGTGATTTTTTTTTTATTTTATTTATTAACAGATTTGTTAATTACATCCCACTAGACAAAAGTCATGTGGAGTGTCTTAAGTGCCCCCTTCAGCCAAACTTCTTGGAGGGTTGCTGGCCGAATGTTGGTTTGGCTCCCACTTAGGGAGACTCACCCATGGAGAAGAGCACTCTCGATGACTAGTACCGTACTCCTGCATTCTCTATGAGAGCTTTTACCAGACATCTCTGGCGCGGGATTACAATGACTGTCAGTCCAAAATCATACGGGACAGATCCTCATCTCCCAAACAATCATCTGTCCGGGGTCTCCATATAAACTAGACTGTCAATATTGGCAAATTTGTCCGACGTTAGTCTAATGTGTTGTGGGGACTTTGGTTGTGGGATCTTTTTCTCATTACATTTGTCCATGCAACTTTACAGCAGATGTAGACTAGGTGTCAATGACCTACATCACATCTGACAATACCACACATATTTGGAGACGCCTGTCGCACAAATAATTGTAATACTTCCCCAAACTTCAATATGTAAAAACTAAACAAAACCCACACAAGCCTAATCTTGGCTGTTCACAATCAAGACTCAACCACAAAAAGACTAGATTCTACTGCTCCTCTTCACTAAAGAGCCAAGTATTTCTGAAGACAGTGGACCAGACTCACAATTTTTAAGACTCATCGTTTTCACGTGTAGTAGTAGAAGCAGTCTGCAGAAATGAGCGCTGTAGCTTGCAGTAAAAGACTCATGTAGGTCATCCAATATATGAATATGCGTCATTACTATGTAATCCGATAATAAGATACAGGACATTAGACCCCACCTCTATACATTAGGAATGATATAATAATATAATCTTCCTGTCTTGTATTATTATCATCCAGATACCAGGACACTGAAACAACATATCAAAGCTAAAAGGCTAAAACAATTCTTGGAAATTGTGAGAAAGAAAATTGTAATATATTTTTAAAAATTCCAAAACAGATAATCCTAAACAAATTATGTACAAGCTGTAAAACTACAGAGGACAGCCTGTGCTACTATGAAGCACTAGAAGTCTGCTTACATAGTGATGTCAACCTGTAGACACCATGTGCTGACTCACTGCCGGTGTACACTTCATCACAGTTCTCTTCCTGAGGAGCACAGCTGGCTGGGTCTCATCACTCCAGGCTGATTTCCTACCAGCCATAACTTACATCTGCTGTGTAATCTTACCATTGTCCAAGAACAGCAAGAAATGTTTCCACCTCACCGGGTCAAAACAAGAGACTGGTCAAGAAGAACCAAATGGACTACTTTCAGGGACTAATCACTAGAGCTGAGAAAGATCCAGGTTAAACACAAGCATGCGCCACTGCAATGATGGCGGCACAATGCCTACAGAGGAGGCGCCACTGATGCCAGTGGATAGACAGCAAATTGCAGGGCTCTGATCCAGAAGCTCTGGAATACGGACATTGCCGCTAGAATACGGTCTTGAAAATCTTTTATGCTGTACTCTACTCATTCAATGCCACTAAAGTTGAAGTAAAAATGTAAAAAATAATGTAACTGCAATAATGAACTAAGGACTCCTTCAGCCGCCTCAGTTTTCTGCGTACAAGATCTATCAGTGTTTTTCACATGTTTATTTTTGTGGACGCTATCCGTGTACTGTGTTTCGCACAGGCTGTTTTATATGAGAAGGTTGAGAAACCTTCATTTCCATTCCCACCATTCATGAAAAAAAATGAGGACGCCCAGACTGCTTGGCTGAAAATCACCGACAGCTGAATGAGGCTGTCCAATAGATCAGGGGTCCCAAACACCTGTCCATGGCCGTCAGCACCGCCGCAGACCAGCACTACACAGAAAGTCTGCACTACAGAGGCTCAGAGCGGCGTCCCCATCCACTGTAGCCCGCACCTACGCCACTCTGAGCTGATCTCTGCCTTAGCTGCATGCGTAGATGGTTGATTGGCCAGTGGCTAAAGCACTGTTATTGGCCAACGGCTCCAGCCATGTCTGTGCGTGTGATTTGTCTGTGTAGCTGTGTGTCGATGGGGGCTGCAAGGGGATAATATGGGCTGCTGCAAGGGGATGATGGGGATATTGTGGGCTGCAAAGGGATGATGGGGACAATAGGGGCCGCAAGGGGATGATGGGGACAATAGGGGCCGCAAGGGGATGATGGGAATACCATATTTGGGGCTGCAAGGGGATAGAAAAATAAGACATCCCCTGAATATAAGACGTAGCGTATCTTTCGGGGAAATCGGGTACTAAACTCCACCCCTTCTCCATAACCTCATATGATCAAAGCCCCACCCTTGTGCCACCCCACCTCAGAAAAATGGTGTTGCATGTACTTGGTCCCCCAAGCAAAAAAGGTTGGGGACCTCTGCAATAGATAATATGAGCTCACAATAGCCAAAATAAATATGATTGAAAAAAAAAAATACAAACACACCCTAATTTGGAATGTCCGATTCAATTCTACCAGTATTATGGTTGTGACATATAATTGACAGATTCCCTTGAACATGTCCAGCACCTGTCAGCAGGTTTTGCTAAATGATGTAGACAAAGACTCTAAATCCAACAATGTATCTGCTAGATTAATGGGTGCAGTGGTTCTGACACAATCAAAGTTTTTAGATTTAGCAATACAGAAGAGCTCAAAAAGCTGCCCTATGCCACCACTCTATATAAAATATCAATAGACAGTAAGCTGCTGATCACAGCAATGATAAGCTACTGGTGCTAAAACAATCATAGCAGGTAAACAACAGTGTGAAAAAAAGATGCAAGGCTGAACTCTGTGGTAAGCCTTACATCATACTGTCTTCAGATTACATAGCAAAAACCTGCTGACAGATTCCCGTTAAAACTGGATTATCCCTGGTAAAACCACTTGTAGTGGAATGATTGCCCAATATCTCATCAGCTAAACAAACAAAGAAAGCTCTTACATCAAAAGCAGAACAAGCTGGCAACCTCTGTCATGAGACCAGCGGAGGGGTGGAAGGAGGAGAACTCTGACATGGCAGTTTGTACAGGTAACTTTGCAGGGTTAATGGAGCATGAAGACAGTGTAAATCAATACAGCATGGGTGTCAGAACAACTCTGCTCTATCATTAAACTGCTGTGAAATCTAGTCCAGTAGTCATTTATACAGGGGATATTTGGGGAGGTTATAGCTATATAGTAAAATTAAAACCTTTATAAACCAAAAAAAATTGTTCCGACCAAAGCAGGAAATCCAGTCTAACAGGAAAGATACTCAGAGGGATGATTGTTAATCTGAAATAACCTGTTGCAGAGGGCACAGAGTAGACTTCTTTTAGCTCTATAATCCGGACATCACGTCTACCTGATCCATCATTACTGTTACACGTGGTGCTGGATTAGTAAACTGTCTCGCCACCTCAAGACTTTCACAACGCTGCAGACCTGTTTTTAGACAGGAGAGAAACATGCACCATGGATTGATTCCTCATCAGCCATCCCTCCAAATTTACTCCAAGGTTTTTTGGGGGGGGGGGGGGGCATGCACTTCACATTAGCAAATGAATTGTCTTTAGTGCTAATAAATCTTTTTTATTGATTTTTCTATATCCAAATTATTCAGATCCCCTGTGCATCTTCAGACTGGTCAATACCAGGCTCCTCCACTTACTACTTTTAGTTTGACAGCTATCCAGGCCTCAAGTGCTGTGGCTGATGACATTTGCTCCATGGCTAGCCGGCCAGAATGCTCCTGCTGATCACAGCTCTGCTCACAGATTGGCGGCTCCATAGAAATACATGAAGCTGTCATGCTCAGGTCAGGGGAGCCACTGTCCAGTGTGGGCATTACAAAGTGATCCTCACACGAGTTATATGCTGGCTATACGCCAGTGAGAGCGTGTCCTTAACAGTAATACTTTGGTCAGCTTTTGCAAACTACAGCATTTGTGCCTCTTCAGCATTTCAAGTTCCCTCCTATTTCACTGATACCAATAAGAGATGGTGCATTAATGGGTGACCCCATATTAAGAGGTGATTGATCGGTTGGAGCAATTCCATGGTCCCTACAACAGATAATAATACCAGCTGACAAGCTTGGCATGCGAGATACCCAGAACAGCTTTGCTTTGATAACATAGCAAAAGCCATCAGCTCTGAAGAGAGCAGAATTATGTGGGCAGTTTTTCACATTATAACAAGCTGTAATCTAGGTTCACTGTAAAAGGGCAAGTGGCCATGATGCGTAGACACTGCGTCCTGCAGGAAGCCGGTGATCTCTGTGGGTGACCACAGCCACCCGTGCCCACGATCAGTGTTCTGGGAGAGGCGGCTTTTGCTGTATTCACCTGCTCAGATCGCAACAGTCTCCACAGGAATAAATTGACATGCTGCAGCTCAATCTGACCCACGTCAGCAGCAAAGCAGTCCTGTAATGATAACCTCCAGCTGATAAAATGTTTTTTTTTTTTTTTTAAATGAAAACTATGGCAACCAGCCAAGTAAGTGTTACATCGGTGAAATCAGGATCTCTGTCTCTACATTATGCTGCCGTCAATTTAGGTGGCAAAACCTAGTGACAAACTCCTTTAAATCACAAGTGTGCTTGCTAAAATGTGCCCAAGCCTCTTAGACCCTTTCCTCACATCTGATTTTTTCGTTCATGTTGTCTGTTTTTTGTGGAGAGAGGACATACTCATTTTTCTTTGTTTGTCCTCTTTTGCACACGGACAGTCCTCGAGAAAGTTAGAGAGAACGAAAAAAAACAGACCTGTCCGATTTTAATTAGAGTAAGGGTGCTTTCACACCACGATTTTTGTATTTCCGATGCTGTCCGAAAAAAATCGGACAGCATCGGACCGATTTTCGGATCCTATGGATCCCTATGGGGATCGGACCGAATCGGATGTGCACTAAATGCCATCCGATTTGGTCCGATCCGATTCTGCCCGATTTTGGCCGATTTTTTTCAGGAGAAAAAAATCGTTGCCTGCAACGATTTTTTCATCCGATTACAAAATCTGACAGAGTCGGATCGGACCAAATCGGATGGCATTTAGTGCACATCCGATCTGACCCGATCCCTAACATGGGGCCCTATGGAGAAAGGTCCGAGGAAATATGTGATGTTTCCTCGGACCCCATTTTACTGTACTGAGCATGCTCAGTACAGTAAAACTGCTCCTGGGAGCACAAGGGTTAAAAAGAAAAAAAAAAAAAGTTTATTCTCACCTCTCCCCGAGCCCCCGCCGTCTTCCGCCATCTTCCTCTAGGCTCCCGGTGGCTCCCGCAGGCTGCCGCAGGCTCCGGTGTCAGCAGAGGTGTACCTCTGCTGTTCAGGACCTGCGGTGATGTCACAGTCATGTGACCGCGGGTTCACCATGGTGAATGGTGAACCCGCGGTCACGTGACTGTGACATCACCGCAGGTCCTGTGTACAGCAGAGGTACACCTCTGCTGACACCGGCAGCCTGCGAGAGCCACCGGGAACCTAGAGGAAGATGGCGGAAGACGGCGGGGGCTCGGGGAGAGGTGAGAATAACTTTTTTTTTTTTTCTTTTTTTGCAGCCTCCGGCGCCGATTTTATGCCGGAATCGGATGCCTATTTGGCACCCGATTCCAGGCATCAGAAGGGAGCCGATGCTGTCCGATTTATATCGGACAGCATCGGCTCCCTAAAAATCGTGGTGTGAACGCACCCTAACAGGCACCAAAAATCACCCCTTTATAGTGAACCTTTCTATTATAAGGACTCCTGACCCCTTTGTCGAGTACAATCCACTTTTTTGCAGCGAGAAGTGGAAAAATGGGAAAGAGATGCTGAAAATGTGTGCACAAATATATCTAAATTTCCCAAGGGCTCTAGAGCAACAAGGTTACACTGATCACTCCACAACGCAACTGTACACAACCTGACAAGAGCTACAGATACCAGGACAACACCTCTCAAGATGTCAGCTGGCATTATCCACTGTGTAGGTGCAAAGAGTGCCCACAAAAAGGATGTCACTGAGGGGCCAACATGGAAACAAATCTTATAAAGAATCTTACTACTAGACAACCTAGATTTGGACAAGAAACATGTATACAAGCAATACTGGTGACTGCAGGAAACGGGAGGGGGGAAAAGAACAAAACACATTTACATACACAAAGCAGATACTATTTCTGTCCATTATAATCCGCTCTGACACCGGAGCGATGCTGGACACATCCTGACCGCACATCCATTCACAACATACAGGGCAATAATTACACCTGCGACCTAAAGCCTAAGGGGCCACCAAACATCCCTTGGGCAGATAGAATCCCATGAGAAGACCCGTGATAGCCAGAGCTTGTCTACTGGGAGCCATAAACTTCAAGTTACAATTGCATGCAGTGTAAACTATTGTCTTTGAGCTAGACATCCTGCACCTATATCCTCCTGGTGTGTATACATGTATAGGAGATAGTGGGACTCGATTTACCCATCCCACTCCATCAGCCATGATGTTAAGTGCGGGAGCATCGCCCTCTACTATGCCAACATCCACAGCTCATAGTATTACCGGCCTAGTAACATGAGCATCATACTGCAATGATGAGATTATACTGAGCTGGCTAAAGAAGGGCCACGGACCACTGCAAGCAAGAAGCAGCCGCACTCCCCAAGCCAATCAGCGGCCACAGACCACTGCAAGCAAGAAGCAGCCGCACTCCCCAAGCCAATCAGCAGCCACAGACCACTGCAAGTAAGGGTACCGTTAAACATCGCAACATTGCATGCAATTTCACTGACAATTTGCTGGTTGCAGTGAAATCATGGACACATTGTTACATTTGTACACAGCAACAAAATAGAACAATGTGTCCATGATTTCACTGCAACCAGCAAATTGCCAGTGAAATTGCAAGCAATGTTGCAACGTGTAACGGTACCCTAAGAAGCAGCCGCAGTCCCCGAGCCAATCAACGGCCACAGACCACTGCAAGCAAGAAGCAGCCGCAGTCCCTGATCCAATCAGCAGCCACAGACCACTGCATACAAGACGCAGCCGCACTCCCTCAGTCAGCAGCCACAGACCACTGCATACAAGACGCAGCCGCAGTCCCTGATCCAATCAGCGGCCACAGACCACTGCATACAAGAAGCAGCCGCACTCCCTCAGTCAGCGGCCACAGACCACTACATACAAGAAGCAGCCGCACTCCCTCAGTCAACAGCCACAGACCACTGCATACAAGAAGCAGCCGCACTCCCTCAGTCAACAGCCACAGACCACTGCATACAAGACGCAGACGCACTCCCTCAGTCAGCGGCCACAGACCACTGCATACAAGACGCAGACGCACTCCCTCAGTCAGCAGCCACAGACCACTGCATACAAGACGCAGCCGCAGTCCCTGATCCAATCAGCGGCCACAGACCACTGCATACAAGAAGCAGCCGCACTCCCTCAGTCAGCGGCCACAGACCACTGCATACAAGAAGCAGGCGCACTCCCTCAGTCAGCGGCCACAGACCACTGCATACAAGACGCAGACGCACTCCCTCAGTCAGCAGCCACAGACCACTACATACAAGAAGCAGCCGCACTCCCTCAGTCAGCAGCCACAGACCACTGCATACAAGACGCAGCCGCAGTCCCTGATCCAATCAGCGGCCACAGACCACTGCATACAAGAAGCAGCCGCACTCCCTCAGTCAGCGGCCACAGACCACTGCATACAAGAAGCAGCCGCACTCCCTCAGTCAGCGGCCACGGACCACTGCATACAAGAAGCAGCCGCACTCCCTCAGTCAGCGGCCACAGACCACTGCATACAAGAAGCAGGCGCACTCCCTCAGTCAGCGGCCACAGACCACTGCATACAAGAAGCAGCCGCACTCCCTCAGTCAGCGGCCACAGACCACTGCATACAAGAAGCAGCCGCACTCCCTCAGTCAGCGGCCACAGACCACTGCATACAAGAAGCAGCCGCACTCCCTCAGTCAGCGGCCACAGACCACTACATACAAGAAGCAGGCGCACTCCCTCAGTCAGCGGCCACGGACCACTGCAATGGCAGATGTAATGGGATGAGCAAATCAATTCCCACAATCTCACTGGCAGACAGGAATGGAAGAGGCCCCTGGGCAAGAACAGTATATGGGCCCTTTCCAATCCAATATAATGTGCAATTCCACCTGCTGTGGAGGTAGACATGGCCTCCTCACCATTATATTACATACACACTATATCAGAGCCTCCGGTGTGTTGGCTGCCAGGACAGCACCCAGTCCTCAGTGATGCCCCACACTAGCCCATCCTCCACCATCACTCGCCTTCAGTGTGGATGACGTCACTGGGGGATTCCCATCAGGACCCGCTGTATCCTCCCTGCCACCTACCATTCCTGGGCACCGCGGGCATCTCGTCCTTGGGCAGCCAGATCTTCTTGATCCTGTTCTGCATCAGCTCTATCGGCATGGCAGCGTGTGTGGTGACTCAGGCACAGGGCTCACGTGGTGCTCGGGTGACTAGCAGGTAACCATGGCACTGTGTGCTCCTGAGTGTCACTGTATATCTGGGCTCTCCGGCTGACAGCGGCTCCTTCTCTGTCGCTTCTCCTCTTCTATCTGAGAAAATCCCGGACTCTGCAAAGAAGAAAACCCGGCCGGCAAACGAGGCAACGTGACACCAGAGACGTCACCGCCGGCGTCCCGCCCTCTGACGTCAGCGGAGCTCCCACCGGCTGCTCTGTGCTGCCACCTAGCGCTCATACAGCCCAACTGCCTGCAGAAACTCGTGCGGCAACCTGCACGTAGCATTTAACCCCTGACACGCTGGACCGTCTATGGATATACACTACTATAATCTTTATTACTGTAGTATCAGTTGTAGAAGCAATCACCTGTGTCCGAAGTATGTATTACATTACAACATTACCAACATGCACAAACGACCAGGCAGCATATATGATCCTTATCTGCAAAACAGCTGCGCCCTAACATTGTTCATAATATACATAGTCTGGTCTACAAGAGTATACATATACAGACTGGAGGGTCCCTGCAGGAGGCCTGTCATATCATCACACACAGCCCCGTGGTCACATCCGAACACTGACTGACTGACAGACATCGGGGACTCTGCGGAGATATTTGCTATTTGGAATGATCTTTTCATGCATATCAATAAGAAATTCCAATACATATACTGTACATATGTCTGTGCAGAGTAGATTGATAGATAGAGAGACAGACAGACTAGACAGAGATAGACAGAGATAGACAGAGACAGACAGAGACAGACAGAGACAGATAGAGACAGATAGATAGATAGAGATAGATAGATAGATAGATAGATAGATAGATAGATAGATAGATAGATAGATAGATAGATAGATAGATATTGTGTGCCCTGCTGCTCCCTATTCTCTGCAGTGAGATAGATAGATGATAGATAGATAGATAGATAGATAGATGATAGATAGATAGATAGATAGATATTGTGTGTCCTGCTGCTCTCTATTCTGTGCAGTGAGATAGATAGGATAGATAGATAGATAGATAGATAGATAGATAGATAGATATTGTGTGTCCTGCTGCTCTCTATTCTGTGCAGTGAGATAGATAGATAGATAGATATTGTGTGCCCTGCTGCTCTCTATTCTGTGCAGTGAGATAGATAGATAGATAGATAGATAGATAGATAGATATTGTGTGCCCTGCTGCTCCCTATTCTCTGCAGTGAGATAGATAGATAGATAGATAGATAGATAGATAGATATTGTGTGCCCTGCTGCTCCCTATTCTCTGCAGTGATCAGCATTATAATGGGTCTTGGGAGTCCAGAGCTGCTCATGTGGGGGTTGGGAGGTCTCTGGGCACCAGGGGGGTCGGCTGCCTTACTCTCTGGCCCTGCACGTCTCTCACGTTCCCCAGCTCTCCCTCACCACCCCCCTCACACCCAGTCCCCCAGCATCCTGCCCCCTCACACCATGGAGCCCCCCTGTCTCGCACCTTTTCAGTAATGGTATAACTCCCCCTTCCCACCTGGGATGCTCTACACTTTCCTGCACACATCCCTTCCCCTCAGTGTGAGGCCACAGATCTGCCTGATTTCTATAATAATAATAAAGCTTTATTTATATAGCGCCAACATATTCCGCAGCGCTTTACAATCCAGTGGTTAGAGTACAGAAAATATACTATACATTAATTACAGTAGAGAACAAATACAGTACAATAATTGGATACAAAACAATAGGCATAGAATCAATGTAAAAAAGAAATACAAGAAAGCAAGAAATGAAGGTGACCCTGCTCAGAAGAGCTTACAATCTACAACGGGATAGGGTTTGCACAAGGTACGGGGACTTATTGCACTGATGGTCCAGGTATCTTGAGGAAATGGGGCATAGAAATAAGCTTGCATGAATGGTCATCACACAGTCTGTGTAGACCTTTTTGGTTTGGTGGAGTTTGTAGAAGGGTAATGTCCAGAGGGATAGCCCATTCACTGTCTACAGTGCAAAGGACTTCTATTACGGAGTATGATAGGCTGCCTTAAAAAGATGTGTTTATAGGGATCATCTGAAGCCATGCAAGTTGTGGATAGTCCTGATTTCTTGGGGTAAAGCATTCCAGAGGATTGGTGCAGCTCTGGAGAAGTTTGGAGCCGGGAGTGGGTGGATCGGATTAGTGCAGATGTTAGTCGAAGGTCATTTGAGGAACGTAGAGAACGGGTGGGGTGATAGACAGAGATGAGGGAGGAGATGTAGGGGGGTGCTGTACTGTGAAGAGCTTTGTGGGTGAGAACAAGCAATTTGAATTTGATCCTGTAGTGTACGGGTAGCCAGTGCAATGACTGGCACAGAGCAGAGGCATCTGCGTAACGATTGGCCAGATGGGTGATCCTGGCTGTAGCATTAAGGATGGACTAGAGAGGAGAAACTCTAGTGAGGGGGATGCCACTTAATAGAGAATTGCAGTAGTCAAGGCGGGAATGGATTAGGGCCACAGTGAGGGTTTTTGTTGTTTCCATGGTGAGAAAGGGGCGGACTCTAGAGATATTCTTCAGGTGTAAAGGTATGTCTCACATACCGAGATCGCTAACGAGATCGTTACTTTTGTGACGCAATAGCGATCTCAGCAACGACATCGCTACATGCGACAGGGTGTAACGATCTGGTCCCCTGCTGCGAGATCGGCAATCGTTACACAGCCTCCTGGTTCATTTTTTGGTCGTTGCGCTCCGCTGGGAACGCTGTATCGCTGTGTTTGACACCTTACGACGATATCGTTGGCAACAATAATGAGATACGTAGGGTGCACGCATGTGAAGGAAATACAACGGACTGAACAATATCGTTGAAGAAATCGCTAGGGTGGACATATCGTTGTATAGATCGGGTGTTTGAATACCAAGTAGCGATACGATAATGACTCATCAGCGATCCGGGAGCCATGTCGTTATCGGATCGCTACTGCGGTCGTTACGTCTGACCGGGCCTTAAGTGACAGGAGCGGACGAGAGATTGTATGTGGGAGTAGAAGGAGAGATCGGTGTCAAACACCCAGACAGCGAGCCTGCTGCCTAAGCGTTATCGCGGTGCCGCAAACGGAGAGAGAGATGTCAGATTTAGGGAGGTTAGTGGGGGGTGGAAGCAGAAGGAGTTCAGTTTTGGAAAGGTTTAGTTTCAAATAGAGAGCGGACATGATGTTGGAAACTGCAGCTAGACAGTCGTTGGTGTTCTTTAATACCGCAGGGGTAAAGTCAAGGGTTGAAGTGTATAATTGTGTGTCATCAGCATAAAGATGGTATTGGAAGCCAATCTGCTGATGCTGTGTCCAATCGGGGCTGTGCAGAGAGAGAAGAGAAGAGGACCGAGGACTGAGCCTGCGGGACCCCATAGTGAGAGGAAGAGGGGAAGAAGTGGAGCCAGTGAAGAGCGGTCAGAAAGATAGGAGGAGAGCCAGGAGAGAGCAGTGTCCTTATGCCAATGGAATGCAGCATAGAGAGTAGGAGATGGTGGTCAACAGTGGCAAAAGCTGCAGAGAGGTCAAGGAGAATAAGCAGAGAGTGGTCACCATTACGTTTGCCGTCAGAAGGTCATTGGTCACTTTGATGAGGGCAGTTACTGTAGAGTGAAGGGGGCGGAGGGCCAGACTGTAATGGATCTAGAGAGAGTGAGCGGAGAGGTAACGGTGAGGCGGGAGTAGACCCGGCGCTCCAGGAATTTAGAGATGAACTATTAAATCAAACAAGTTCCTGCATAATCTAGTCCCTGATATGAGACATGGCAGGTCACATACAGCACACTGTCAAATCTGGCTCTTGGAGGGTCCTTCATACATTTACTGCAGGGAGAGGGGATTCAACCTGTCTGGTCTTAGAGAGAGAGAGAAAAAAACAGAAATTTGTTAGAATAAAGATGTAAGGCTGTCTTCACACTGTGGTCAGGTCCAATCCGGAGCTGTCAAGGGTGACAGCCCCGGACCGAATTTTGGCCCCATAGTATCCTATGAGACCGGATGGAGCCAGCTTCCATCTCTCCGGAAGAATTCGGGAGAAGTCGGATTTTTCTCCCGGACACAAAAACGTTGCTTGCAACGCTTTTGTGTCCAAGGAGAACAATCTACCCAAAATTGCCATCTCCCGGATCCTCCCAGGGCAATCCGGCGCTCCCTTAACATGGGAGCCTATGGGGCCGGATTGCCCTGATCCGGGAGGATCTGGGAACCGGACTCCTGTGGCTGCACACCGCTGTTATTTCAGGACCGCGGCTAGCTCCCTGCGAGCTGCGGTCCTGAATTCATCTGCAGCTGTGTCAGGCTGCACACGGGACCAGAGGGCATATTAGCCCTCCGGTTCTGGTGCTGATGCGGTCCGGGGCTGTCAGGTTCACCCTGACAGCCCGGATCGGACCTGACCGCAGTGTGAAGGCACCCTAAGAATGTTGCTTTTGTCTTCTGTCACCCTTAACATTCTCATTTTTCTGCACCTGGAGTAGGTGATGGCTTATTTCTTGCACCTGAGCTGAGGTTCCGAATCCTACTGATACCGTTTTTCTTTGGATAGAATGTCTTGATCACCTCTCATTGCATTTTATTGCAATGTTGTAGAGACCCAATCTATTTCTGGTATTTAGATTTTTTTTTCTCATTACGCCATTTACCGATCAGATTAATTTATTTAATATATTTATAGATTGGACTTTTAAGAACTCAGCAATACCAAATATATATATTTTTATTGTTTTATTTTTAATGTGGCAAAAGGAGGAGGGACATTGAACTTTTGTTTGTATTTTTTTTAATATATATTTTTAAAAACTTTTCCTTTGTTCCCAACTTTTGATTGTTTTTACTACTACCCAAAGGGGACTTGAAGCTACAATCATTCGATCGCTTGTAATATACAGAGCAGGACATCAGCAATGCTCTGAATAGGAGAAATTAGATCTATGAACACCGGCTCGCAGCCAGCATTCATAGAAGGATCGTAATGAGAGTCACAGGTGTCATTAGCTGACCCCTAGCTGTCATGACAATGCATCCATGCCCCACAATCATGTGACAGAACCGCCTATGGGAGCGGGAATGATGGTGTGTGTTAAATCCTGCTGTCAGAGATTTGACAGCGGGATTTAACATGTTAATAACTATGGGTGAATCTTCAATCCACCCCTGGCTGTTAGGCTGTGTGTACAAGATCCAGAGGCACTGTGTGTTGGACACAGTGCCTCCAGACCTGCAGGAACTTGCCGCAGATAGACCGCAGCTGCCCTGTGCTCACGATCTGTGGTGGGTAGCAGGGCGGCTTTCCCTGCGTGCACCCAATGGTGCTCCAAGGTCTCCAGATCTGACCCCCTTAGACATTTTTATTTTTGGGGTCATTTGAAGGCAATTGTCTACGCTGTGAAGATACGAGATGTGCAGCATCTGATACAATGGATACTGGAAGCCTGTGCTAGTATTTCTACTGTGGTGTTGCTATCAGTGTGTCAAGAGTGGGAGAAGAGGGTTGCATTGACAATCCAACACAATGGGCAATACATTTTATAAGTGATCATAAACTTGTAAATAACTCATGAAAGAATAAAGTCATGTTAAAACCAAGCACACCATTGTTTTTGTTATGAAATTTCTCAATAAGTTTGATGTGTCACATGACCCTCTTGGCCAATTTAAAAATGGCTGCCATGGTCACCACCCATCAGGAAAGGTTTTCCCCCCTCCTGTAAACTAATGTGCCACAAACATGAAGTTGACATCACCAACCATTCCCATTTTATTTAGGTGCATCCATATAAATGGCCCACCTGTACTTTGAATGACAGTAGAGGGTCAGGGTTTGCGACTAGCCCAGATTGGGAGAGGCTAGAATGAAGGTACAGAGATAATTTCCTGTTAGAAGTTCAGATATGGCTTAGCTTGCAGTAGTAACGGACCTAAGGTCAAAGTAGTGAGCAGAGCTACATGGTCTGGGTGTCCCTGAATGAGAGGAGACCAAGGACGTGGATAGCGAGATCCTGGAGAGAGTTGACTAAAGGTACCGTTATACGGCACGACGTTGAAACAATGTCAGCAACGATTGTGCGGGAGCACGGTTGTTTACGACATCGTTTCAACATCGCTGGTGAGTTGTCACACGTATAGATATCGTGGACAACGCACCAACGATGTGAGTGAGCAGGTATCGTTCGTACAACCCTGCGAAGATGCTTGTTCACTGATGTGAATGGGTGAAGTTGTGAATGACATCATTATCGCGGTGTCACACAGAAGATGCAGCAGGTTGGCTGATCGTGGATCGTCTGATTCGAGAACATGTTCTCAAATCTGTGATCAACGATCCAACGATTTTTCGTAATCAAATCTCGATGTTACACACAACGACACCCTAACGATGTTGTTTTAACGACTCCAAATCCGTGACGTTTGAGCGATATCGTTAAGGATATCGTGCCGTGTAACAGGTCCTTAAGAGTGACTTATTGGAGACGGGTCAGAGGATTGACCAAAGGACAGAGAGATCAACAGAAGAGAGGTCCTAGGAAATGATTCCCAGCACTATGGCCCCGAGTTTATAACTCTTAAAGTAATGGGCCAAAACAGAAGCATAAGACAGAATGAGTCCCCTGAGAAGGAGTTCCCTAGCATAAGAGAATTAGAGACTAAGTTCAGCCATATTGGCATATCAGCTCCTTTAATAGTAGGACAAGACGTGGATCTGCTGGTGGAAGATATGACTTTTACAGACTGTACAGTGGTGTTAAACTGGGTTGTGGTGAAGCAAGTGAGAGAAATGGAGACAGGAACAATGTGTGAAGAAGTAAAGTAACTGTGTTTAGAGATGCTCGGTATTCAAGATGAAATATTTGAGAAGTTATGTACCAGTTATAAATTATACATTGTGGTCATCAATGACTGTTAGGGTACCTTTACACGCCGCTACTGGATGGTGGCAACAACCGGGTGCTTCACGTGCACGAGCACGCACAAACGGTTGCCAACGGTAAACGCACCACCTTTACACGCCGCAACAAGGTGCGCTACGGTAGGTTACATCTATCTCTGGATGCACCGCCGGGTGCCACAAGTTACCTTCTGCAGAGCACCTTACCTCATTTACACACCGCCACAAGCTAATATGGGCGGACCTGGTGCAGCAGGGACAACACATAGGCGTGCCACAATTGTGGATTACGAGACGCTCGTACGCTGATAGGACAATGCAATAACATCATGATTGGCCAGCCAGCGCAGGAGGCTGATTAATACATGACGCTCGAGCAATTGTGTAGTGTGACTGGTCAGCTCCTTAAATATGCCTCCCTATGCAGCGACTACCAATCGTAACGCAGGAGCTTCCTCCAATGATCGCTGATGGGGCGCGGTAACCCGGAGCCTGTGTCACGCCCCAGCTACATACCAGGTACATAGCCTGGTGTCGAAACAACCCTTCTGTTTCTTCTTTACACGCCGATACAGGTCGCTACCATCGGCTGGGTAACCACCTGTTTTAGGGCAGTGCTCTGAAACAGGTGCCGCCACTGGCGGGTGGCTACAACCGTCTTCACACGCCGCTACCTTGGGTTGATTTGGCGGTGCAAGATACATTTCTCTCATGTACCCGGTTGTTGCCACCATCCAGTAGCGGCGTGTAAAGGTTCCATTAGGTGTAAAGGGAATCTGTCAGGTCAAAAATCCATGTGTAACTGATATCATTTTCTAATTTTGAGGGTTTTTTCACATTATGTTTTTTCTTGGCCTCCATGGTGTAGTGGTTTAGTGGCCTGGCTCATGTGATACCATCACAACTATTTTTTGGTGTCTTTACCATTTTGATCCTGTTCGGGGTCTGTTTATTGGACAATTGTAGTGGGCTGGACTTTATGTACCAATCTTATACAGGGAGATTGTCGCATTATTGATCTGAACATTTTTAGAATTGAGATAATGATTATGTTTTTGTGGCACCCCACAGTCCGGTTGCTACAATGGCCTTGCCTCCCACGGGGGGTAGGGTCATGCTTGGAAGCAAGGTAGGGTATCCGCACCAGATAACCCACAGCACACAACACCTTCCTGACTCCAGACCAGAAAGGGGAGCTCTAACCCGGGTTCAGGGGAGCCTCCCCTTTAAATTCTGGCTGGGGGTGGGGTTAGTTAGTTAGTTCAGTTCCTAGGAGGACTGTAGAAGACATCCTGCAGACTGGAGCAGTGTCAGACTCGTCCGAGGATTCTCACTAGCCAGTGTGGGGGACCTGTAAGCGAGTGTCTGAGGAAGGAGAGGAGTAGGCCTGGTGAGTGGAGCCAGCCGACCAGTTTACCCCAGAGCAGAGTGCCAGTACCGGACACCGGAGTCCGAGGTTGCCATGGTGCTCTCCACTCAGCAGCCAAAACATGAGGGCAGAAGATTCCAAGTCTCCCAGCCACCAAAGCACCTGGAGGCACAGCAGTGTTGGAGAGCCCAGGGACATTGGTCAGAGAAGTGGTACCCAAGAAAAGCTCGAGCTGCCTGCCATACCAGTGATAGACTGTCCAGCAGGAGTAAAGGGTCGCAGCTTAGCTGCAGGCAGCCAGGGCCAGCAGACAGGAGTGCAGCAGGGAGGTCTCAGAACCAGCCGGGTGAGGAGATCCTTAGCTTGCTTCCAGGCCACCCAGATTTCCTTACATCAGTGGACTATACCCTGGCTTCCACTGCGACAGTAAAGGTACCTTTACACGCCGCTACAACAGGATGGATACAACCCGCTACAGGCTACGATTGTAGCTTGCGTCGTCAATATAGCCAGTAGTAGCGGCGTGTGAAGACGGTAGGAGGCAGCCGGCAACAGATACATCTGTTTCCGAGCACTGCTCTGAAACAGGTGGCTACAAAGCCGATTGCAGCAAGCTGTATCGACGTGTAAAGGAGCTACAGAAGGGATGTCTATACACCAGGCGATGTACCTGGTATGTAGCTGGGGCGTGACACAGGCTCCGGGATACCGCGCGCCTTCAGCGATCATTGATGGAAGCTCCTGCATGACGATTGGTAGTCACTGCATAGGGCGGCATAGCTCGCCCTCGCCTCCAATGATCCGATCCTAGGTGTGCAGAGTGGCTGATATCCACCAGGTCCATAAACAAATTTCAAAGAAAGTTCAGCACACCGGGTCCATATTTCTTCAAATGGATATTCCTTTATTTAGTGCTTATATATAAAATATTAAAAGCAACATCTTGGGGGGGCAACCCGGTCAGACGCGTTTCGATAGACTTTATCAATGACTATAAAGTCTATCGAAACGCGTCTGACCGGGTTGCCCCCCATATTTTATATATGACCACTAAATAAAGGAATATCCATTTGAAGAAATATGAACCCGGTGTGCTGAACTTTCTTTGAAATTTGTTTATGTACTGCACCTCAGTCAGATGTGTGGTTTCTCACAGGTCAAGAGGGGAAACCACCAGGCACCCAGACACCCACACCCGACACACACAACCCAGGTCCTGGGGTTCGGGTTTAGGGAGGGCTCCATGCCAGGCTGGAAGGGGAGCAGGTAGAGGGTGTGGGAAGAGGAAGTATATAGGGGACCAAAGGAAGTAGGAAGGGAGGAAAACAAAGGAGACACGGTCATGAGCAGACGTGTGTGACCGAGGTCCTGGGGACTGGAGCTGGAGGAGCTCATCCCAGGACAGAGAAAGCAGACAGACAGGAGAAGCGGTGAGGGCTCCAGACACTGAGAAGGGGTCCCAGGGGCGCAGGAAGTGAGCGATCCACCCGTGGAGCCTGTACCCATGCTGACCGTGGTCGGAGTCGGGTGTAGGGACCGGCCCCAGACTAGTGGAATGACTGAAGAACTTATCTAGTAAACCGGGGACCAAGGTATCTTCAAGTGCCAAAGTCCAACATCACCCTCATTCGCCAGAAAGGTAGCCACGGAGGGTCAAGAGGTCTAGGAAGACATCGCCCGTCAGGATCGGGGCCACTGGATCGGGACACAGTGTGAGGCGCGGGGCAGAAGGGTGAGAGCCAGCGCAGAGAGTCGACCAGAGAGAGGAACCTAAGGAAGGGGTACGGGTAAAAATGTCACCGAATTACCTGAGAGTTGACTGGAGTCCGAACCCATATAACACAGCACTTCGTGGACCACTGGAACTACCTGGAGGTGTATAGAAACTGTGAGAAAAATCAAGAGACTGCACCCAACTGTGTCCTTCATTTCTTTCCCGCGCCCTCAGTCCTGCACCTCACCGTTACCCATTTCCCTGCATAGACTTTATCAACTGCCCTGGAGCCTTGCTCTACCCGTGGAGAGCAGAACCACCATAGCTGCGTCACCATCTGCCCCAGAGGATCTGTACTGCAGCGTCGGCTGTCCATCTCTCATTGCCGAAACCCAAGGTTGGCGTCACAAATTCATTTCCCTCCCCCAATTTAATGACACCGCCAGGGCCACGGAAGCGGATCATGACCCCGTGACCTTCCCAAAGAAATCCCGACTTGGTTACGAGTACCCTACGGTCTTGGTAGGCATGTCAACAGAAAAATAAAAAAAGTTATGGCTCTCGGAAGAAGGGAGGAAAAAATGAAAACGGAAAATGGCTTGGGGGTGAAGGGGGGACACTTTACAATATTTTGGCAATCTGATCAATGTTTGCAATCAAACTGATGTACTTTTTCTAATAATGTCATTAAATAGATCAGTTCTCTTAATACAGTAAACACTTTGTAGAATCAAAAATCAGGGCAATGTCATAAAAGCTCGGCCAGCTGGCATGTCTAACTGTAAATGACCTTCTCCGCATAAAAACTAGTCTAAGCTGTAAGAGAACTGGACAGATCAGATGCTCTGGCGAAGCTCCAGTCTCCAAATGACAGTCGATGATGTGCTTCTATAAGGGTAGAAGTAAAGTGTTAACAAATAACTGTCTTTATCTACAAGCAGATCATGAAGTCAATCATGAAGTTATTATGTACAGTCACGAGGGTTAGCAAGGATAATCTAATGCAGGCTCACCCTAGGCACTAGATATATTTCAAATGATCATTGTGAGTGATATACAGAATATGAGTAGACGCCATGTTCCCACATGCAGGATAATTGTCTTTTTTCTTCTGCATTTTTTAAGAGGTTTCTGCTTTGAAATATGCAATAGCAATCCGTTTTGATTGCTTTTTTATATGCTTTATCGATTTTTGATGTATTTTTGGTTCTGCATTTATCGGTTCACTGTTAGTTTTTTATGTGCATTTTTACAGGCATATATATTTTCCAGATCCTCATAGAAGCCTACTGTGAAATATCACACTAAAAACGCACAGTTCCACAGCGTCTGTAACCCCTCAGTAATCTTGCGTTTTTATGAAATAACAGCTTTGCTTGAACTGCTAAATGCAGCAGATTTTCTAAGTAAAACACGCAGCGAAAAAAAGGCAGCATTTACTCTAGTGGGAACACGGCTTAAGTAAGATTTCTTCTTTAGGTAAAGAACTGGTATATAATATGGGCACTGCAATGAGGATACTTACAGAGTCTGCACCAAAATACACTATAGGAATTTTTTCATCCTTTATCTTTAATGAAGAAATGTTGCTAATCAGACATTATAATTTACATTCCTTTTTTTTAACGTTTTCCATAAACGTTTATAGGTGGGGGGAGGAATGCTCAGTTTCATTCCATATTTTAATATAGATATTCAATGGGCACTCCAGCACTTTCGTTTGCATCCAGTTGCTTCCAGATCCAGCCAAAACCGTTTTTTTTGCCAAGCCCAAAAACAGAACATTTAGGCTTTTTGGGCTCAGTAAAAAAACGCTTTCAACCGGATAAGTCATATTGCGGCATCATTTATAATGTGACCGGATCAGGCATGCCCTACTGAGCATGCACGGTAACATCACACATGTAAAGTTCAGGGTCCATACCGAACACCTGAGTGGTCAGTCACAAACCCCGAACGTGGAGTTCACATGATTAAAGCATTATACTCACCTGTCTTACCACTGTGGACACTTCCCAGACTTGCTCATTAGGCCAGTGATGGTGAACCTTTTGAGCTAGGTGTATCAAAATTCTCCAAAAAAATTAGCATAACTCATGTGGTGTGTCTCTTCAAGAAAAACCCATAATTTTCTGATATTTTTAGCTGTAATTACAAAACGTTATCCTTGATATGGCTCCCATTCTGGTATATAGCCCCTTATCCTGGATATAGCCCCCATACTGACACATTTCCCCTCATTCTGGTACATATTCCCTTATCCTGGATATAGCTCCTCCATACTGGGATATAGCCCCCATACTGGTGCATTACTCCCATCCTGGATATGGCCCCCATTCTGGTATATAGCCCATTATCCTAGATATAGCCCCCATACTGATATATACCCCCCATCCTGGTACATTACACCCCCATTCTGGTATATAGCTCCTTATCCTGGATATAACCCCCCATACTGGAATATATGTAACTCACCTATCCCTCGCTCCTCTCCATTACTCTCTGCTTGCAGCACTTCGCATCCTGAGTCCTGTGTGTGGCATCCTCTGGAGTGCCAGCATGTGATCATGTGACTGACACAGCACTGTGATGACATCACTGTGCTTAGTGGGTCAACTTAATGGAGCAGACAATGAAAGTGTCAGCATCCCGCCTCCGGATGCTGACACTTTGATTGTCAGCTTCATTAATGCGACGTTCACGTCGCACTTGTCCCTCCTCCGGATGCTGAAACTGCCTTATTGCAAGCAGTCAGTGTCAATCAAGTTGTCAGCATCCAGAGGCAGGACAAGTGCCGCACCTTAGTGAAGCTCGAAAGCACACTTATTCTTATCAGTGGTGGGTGAAACTTTGCCATGACACGTGTGTCAGCAAAAACGCCTCAGCGTGTCACTGCTGACACACGTGCCATAGGTTAGCCATCACTGCATTAGGCTTACCTAATTGCACTGCATTAGCTATTGAACAGCCCATCACTGACGCCTATTGTCTGTGATAATGTCTGTGATTTGCTGTTGCACCCCACACCCACTGTGCCAGCAACCAATCACGGACACAATGGCTGAGGTGCAACAGCAAATCACAGATGCTGTCACAGAGACTGAGCGTCTGTAATTGGCTGTTCAGCAGGCAGTGCAGCGGTGAGACAAATGAGTATAATGCTTTAATCACCTTAAGTCCCTGTTTGGGGTCTGTGCCGAACACTCAGGTGTTCAGTACGGACCCAAAACAGATCCGGACAATACCAGATGCAGCTGAATAAAACCGTACCGGTATAACAATGGAACCAGCATAGGGATCCAGTATAATATCGGTACCGGTTCATATGGTTTAAGAGACAAAAAACATATCCGGTCAGGTGAGGTTTTCGCCTGATCTGGCCGGATACCAAAAAAATGCATAAGTGAAAGTCTAAAAGATGAATGCGACTTTTTGCTCTAAAAAGGCACAAAACATATAAAAGACAAAAAGAGCATGCCTGATTTTGTGAGATATTCATCAACTGATGTGCGCCATTTTAAAGAATTTGGTGCAAAATATGGCAACAAATACCCGAAGACAGAAAAGACAGTTCAAAAACACAAGTGATGAAGTAGATGTTTAGAAATTGAAGTTTACTGTTATCCCAACTACGTTTTTAGATTATTTAGCTGAGTTCAGCTTAAACTGTCTCAAGTTCACTGAAGGACACAGACAGTTGCTTAGTAAGAAAAGTCCCTGCACTCCT
Organism: Allobates femoralis; assembly: GCA_033576535.1. Taxonomy (NCBI): domain Eukaryota; kingdom Metazoa; phylum Chordata; class Amphibia; order Anura; family Aromobatidae; genus Allobates; species Allobates femoralis. The sequence continues at coordinate 253,581,637 of JARQOC010000004.1, read as the reverse complement.
TATGTGCAAGAAAAGAAACTTCTTTAACAGGCAAAGTCAATCAATACACAAAATGTATCAGTTTCAATTTGTACCCCTTCATCAGACACAATGTAACGTATACAAATTTATACATCAAATAAAAAAAATGGGTGCTCGCTCCGTGGTGGAATTCTGCTAGGTGTAAATATGAGAAAACAATTGTGTTTTTTCACCTGGGAGGTTAGTACAATAGAAAGTGTAGCACCCAGGCTTTGGGGTACTCGGGTATCAGGCGGCAAAGGGTTAACTGCTGTGTCACGAGGAATGGCGGCCGTGCCTGATCCCATGTCCTGGGCCTATCTTTGAAAAGGGGGAGATCATTTACAGGGGATTATATACAGTTTGTTGTCGTGACGCCACCTGCAGTTTCTGGTGTTTTGCACCAGCGCCGCCACAGTCCGCCAGAGGTCGGTGGTATTGCGGGTAAGATGATGAAGTCCTCAGCAGGCAGGACTGGACCTCTGGGGCAATCTTGTGAAAGAACAAGTTCATGCAAATGAAGATGCAGCAGAGTCAAATTCACTTCACTCCGGGTACTTTACTGGAAGCTTTTGCAGCATTAGTTACAGTTCTCAGTTCAGCATTCAGATGTTACAATTTTGGCGAGTTGGGCTCTGCATGCCACCACATTGGATTTGTAATTAAACCTCTACAACAGAATTCAAGTGCAGATTGTAACGTTTAACTTGAAGGGTTGAACAAAAATATCTGATAAGCGGCCGTCACACGCAACGATTTTAAGCCCGATATCGTTTAAGCGATCTCCTTTTTGATCGCTTAAGCGATATCGTTTTGGCATCGTTGCATGTAATCAAGCGATTTTACTATGTAAAATCGCTTGATCGTGACATCGCAGATCTGAGCTCCGGAGCTCAGATCTAGCGATGAACGATGTCACGATCTGCTTCATCGTGGTGTATGACACCACGATGAACGATCTCCCAGCGGCAGAGCCTATGCTGGGAGATGGTAACTATGGTACACGTCGGGTTACTAAGCGCCGCGCGGCGCCTAGTAACCCGATGTGTACCATAGTAACCAGCGAGATCGCGGTTCCACATCGCTGGTGAGTCTGTCTGTGTGACATCTCACCAGCGATGTGAGCGATATTGTAAGCGATCGCGCGTGCACGTGATCGCTTACAATATCGCTAGCGATATCTTAGCGTGTGACGGCCGCTATAGAAAATGTAGGAATTGTACACATTTCTTTACAAACACTCCACATTTTAGGAGGTCAAAAGTAATTGGACAAATAAACATAACCCAAACAAAATATTTTTATTTTCAATATTTTGTTGCGAATCCTTTGGAGGCAATCACTGCCTTAAGTCTGGAACCCATGGACATCACCAAACGCTGGATTTCCTCCTTCTTAATGCTTTGCCAGGCCTTTACAGCCGCAGCCTTCAGGTCTTGCTTGTTTGTGGGTCTTTCCGTCTTAAGTCTGGATTTCAGCAAGTGAAATGCATGCTCAATTGGGTTAAGATCTGGTGATTGACTTGGCCATTGCAGAATGTTCCACTTTTTTGCACTCATGAACTCCTGGGTAGCTTTGGCTGTATGCTTGGGGTCATTGTCCATCTGTACTATGAAGCGCCGTCCAATCAACTTTGCAGCATTTGGCTGAATCTGGGCTGAAAGTATATCCCGGTACACTTCAGAATTCATCCGGCTAGTCTTGTCTGCTGTTATGTCATCAATAAACACAAGTGACCCAGTGCCATTGAAAGCCATGCATGCCCATGCCATCACGTTGCCTCCACCATGTTTTACAGAGGATGTGGTGTGCCTTGGATCATGTGCCGTTCCCTTTCTTCTCCAAACTTTTTTCTTCCCATCATTCTGGTACAGGTTGATCTTTGTCTCCTCTGTCCATAGAATACTTTTCCAGAACTGAGCTGGCTTCTTGAGGTGTTTTTCAGCAAATTTAACTCTGGCCTGTCTATTTTTGGAATTGATGAATGGTTTGCATCTAGATGTGAACCCTTTGTATTTACTGTCATGGAGTCTTCTCTTTACTGTTGACTTAGAGACAGATACACCTACTTCACTGAGAGTGTTCTGGACTTCAGTTGATGTTGTGAATGGGTTCTTCTTCACCAAATAAAGTATGCAGCGATCATCCACCACTGTTGTCATCCGTGGACGCCCAGGCCTTTTAGAGTTCCCAAGCTCACCAGTCAATTCCTTTTTTCTCAGAATGTACCCAACTGTTGATTTTGCTACTCCAAGCATGTCTGCTATCTCTCTGATGGATTTTTTCTTTTTTTTCAGCCTCAGGATGTTCTGCTTCACCTCAATTGAGAGTTCCTTTGACCACATGTTGTCTGGTCACAGCAACAGCTTCCAAATGCAAAACCACACACCTGGAATCCACCCCTGGCCTTTTAACTACTTCATTGATTACAGGTTAACGAGGGAGACGCCTTCAGAGTTAATTGCAGCCCTTAGAGTCCATTGTCCAATTACTTTTGGCCCTTGAAAAAGAGGAGGCTATGCATTACAGAGCTATGATTCCTAAACCCTTTCTCCGATTTGGATGTGGAAACTCTCATATTGCAGCTGGGAGTGTGCACTTTCAGCCCATATTATATATATAATTGTATTTCTGAACATGTTTTTGTAAACAGCTAAAATAACAAAACTTGTGTCACTGTCCAAATATTTCTGGCCCTAACTGTATGTTGTGTCACAAGATGAGCGAACAAATACCCAAATCTAAAATCCTCATACTTTAGTGAAAGCTATGAGAAAGCATGTCATTATAGAAGAGGGGGTGACATGCCATTAAATTTTTAATCTAACTCTATTCATAGAATTAAAAATTGTCCTTTTCAAATTGGTTTATAGAATTGATTTATTACTATTGAGGCTGAAAAATAATCAAAATGGTAAAGGCCAATCTGTAAAATTGAGCCAGATTTACGGTATTTCAAGAATAATAAGGGCTAACCTATTTGGACAACCCTGTTGCTTAAAGGGAACCGGTCACCCCCCTGGTGTTTTCCTAAGTGAAAGCACCACTGTATGCAGCATGTCTGCTGCATTCAGGAAAGGTGTGTACCATGTCTCTACTTCCCCTGTGACCTCAAAAAAAACTTTGGAAACTTGAGACTTAAGGGGTCCGATGGGCCTTATCTGATTATGCTGTCCTGGCCGCTGGCACGGTCCTCCCTGCTTCCTGCCTGTGTGCTCCACCTCCTTTTGTGTGGGTCTCCCCTCCTCTTCGGCGCCTGCACCTGCGCGTGTCAATTCATGCAGGCACACCGAGCACTTGGTGTGAGTGGGGCCCGGCTGCTGTAACGGCGCATGCACTGATGGGAATAATGGACACACTGATCCAAAACACTGGTTACACTGGTACCATTTTTCTCACGACCTTAGGTGTAGCATGTTCAGAACTCAAAAAGCTAACCCCACCCACACCACAGCTTACTATGTACATTGTATATTGACAGTAAGGCTAGTTTCACAGTAGAGGCTCAGTTACACATAACGACGCACCAGCGATCCCGATAACGATGTGCAGAGACGCTAGTCCATCGTTTTTCACATCACTGGTAAGATGTCAAACAGGTATCTCACTAGTGATGTGAAAAATGACGCAACTGTAATGAGGTGAACAATTCAGACTGCCGCATTGAGATGGACATGGAATTGGACTTTGTACAGTCCACTAATGCCCCCTGGTGGACAAGTGCGGAAACAATCACAGAGGTTGGAAACCCCCTGCCCTCTTTTTTGTTTTCCCAGGAAGAGAAAGGGCGGGAGAGCAGTGCAGACCCGGAGCTCAGCAAGGACAGACCTGCGTGTGGTGTCTCCCGACATAGGGCTCTTTTGCAACCGGATTCTTGGGAAGAAATACCCCGTGAGAATCGTTGCTGCAACACCCGGTCTGCAGGACATTGTCTTACCAAGGGTTCAACTCAAATTCAGGACATTGCCTCCGGAATTCAGGACATTGCCACCGGATTACATGTGCAGGGGCTGTGACCGACATCTGTGCTACCGTGATCTCCCTTCTGCTGCTCGGTGTGCCCCGGGACAGAGAGAGAGACTAACAAAAATCCGTTACCTGCGGAAGAAGACCAAAGAAGAGGACTGAGGAGTTTCCCCTTCAGCGCTGCACCGGGACCCGTCATCGTGAGATCCCAGGCCTGCCACGTGGGAGCGACATCTTCTTCTGTGATAGACTGGTACGTGATTTGAGGGAAAGTTAGGGAAAGATATCTCTATTTTGTTTTTTTTCTCTTTGCCTTCTTCTTGCTGCGCATCCGGATAAAGTGAAGATCCAGGGACTCCACCATATACATGTGTGCAGCTAGATCAGTTGACTGTGTTATAGATATGTTTTACAGTAAAGAGATGTTACGACCGGTTAAATCTGAGTATGGAGATTCTGTTGAAGCAAGACATACACACACACCCGCGGCCTTACCACCGGTCGCTACACAACAGCGATCCATAATTATACCGAGGTCATTGGGAATTGTCACTCCATAGCATAGCATTGAGATTGTTGGTCATTGTCCCTGTCAAACACAATGATGTAGTGCTCCCAGCGGGAATGCAATGACGTAGAAATATTCCATAGCAGTGTGTAATGATCAACGATCTCACAGCAGGGACCAGATCGTTGGTGCGTTTCACACAGAACAAGATCGCTAACGGGATTGCTGTTGTGTCACAAAATCTGTGATGCAACAGCAATCTCGTTAGCGATCTCGTTATGTGTGACAGGGCCTTAAGGTATTTTGGAATCCGGGGGCATGCAGGAAAAGCCTCCATGCCCTCAGATTCCTCCACAATGACAAACAAGATGCACCCGCACTCCGTGTGGGAGCATCCATTTGCATATTTTACCGGGATCCGGATGATGGTAACTGACACACCCCCTAGGGGGCATGTCATCTAGAACTGCGTTCTGCGCATAGAACACAGACCGGAAGTCGGGATCCACTGGGATCTAGAGTCTGGTTAATTCCGTGCCACATAGGCCCCCATTCAGATTTCACACGTGGTGCCCTGGATCCGTGTGGATCTGTGGCTTCACGTTATTTGTCTCGGAGAACAAAATCGCGACAAGATGTAGATATTGTCTCGTGAAAAATATGTGAACACCTGGATCCATGGCAAACTGGACACAACTGGATACACCCGCTAGTGTCTGTGGCCCCACTGACTTTCAATGCGGGTGCATCCAGTTTGTGATGGATTCACACAGATGGCTAAAAACTCCAGAGTGAAATCAGAGCTGGCGTCTATGTCTAGATCTCAGGCAGCACCGAGTCAGGGCAGTGATAATCTCCTGGTGATAAAACACTCATTGCATTGAAGCAACAGCACACTGCCTAATAAGTGACACATCCCTGAGGTCAGTGTTTCAGTCCCTACCTTATGCCACCCTAAAGGCCACGTCACACGCGTCAATCTTGTGAGCGATATCGCTTAAGCGATCTGCTTTTTTGATCGCTTAAGCGATATCGTTTGTCCGTCGCTGCGTGTAATCAAGCAATTTTACAATGTAAAATCGCTTGATTGTTTGATTGCAGATTTGTGAGCCGGAGCTCAAATCAAGCGATAATCGCTTGATCAATCTGCATCATCGTGGTGTGTGACACCACGATGAACGATCTCCCAGCGGCAGAGCCTATGCTGGGAGATGGTATCTATGGTAAACGTCGGGTTACTAAGCGCCGCGCGGCGCCTAGTAACCCGACGTTTACCATAGTTACCAGCGATCTCGCTGCTCCACATCGCTGGTGAGTCTGTCTGTGTGACAGCTCACCAGCGATGTGAGCGATATTGTTAGCGATCGCGCGTGCACGTGATCGCTAACAATATCGCTCATAAGATTGATGCGTGTGACGTGGCCTTTAGATTACATAGCAAAATGGATTATTTATAAGGAAAGCTACAAAATGTGCATAAAGGGAATGTATCATCAAAAAATAAACCTATTTTTATTGTTTAAATCAGGTTTTTGAGCTACATGTATTTTTCAAAAAATTTGGATATTTTTTTCATATCAGGATCTGTATTAAAAAATAGTAAGATTACCATTTTCACACTGGATACTGGGGCTATTTTTGATTTTCGCTTCCTGTTGTTTTAGGAATAGTTTACAGCAGTCTCCATGTCAGAAGTGGGATTACAATGACAGGTGACACCTCTATACACAGCTGATAACACAGGACTCTCCATTTACAATAGGCAGTGTCACACCTGACCCTGCTACCCCTCACAATCCCCTTTACAAACATTAATTAGATTCTTCAGTAAAGTTAACAGTCTGATTTAGTCTATTACTGCTTATATACATGTGAGTGTTCTGAAAGAACGGGATTTAGGCTGCCTTCAGACTTGCAGATGCCTCCGCAGCGTTTTGCAGAGGCATCTGCAAGTATCTGCATGCAGACCGCGGCCCTGGTGCGGACGAGAGTGTGTGATCTGTACGCAGGCATCAGCCTGCGCACAGATCACTAATGGCGGGCAATGAGAGCGCACGGCGGTCTGCAAGCATCTGCAGACTGCCGTGCGCTCCATTATAAACATAGGGGCCGTGGTCTGCATGCAGATACTTGCAGATGCCTCTACAAAAAGCTGCGGAGGCATCTGCAAGTCTGAAGGCAGCCTTATACCTCTAAATTAGGCCAGCTTCACACCACAGTGTTGCTGATCTGGGGCTGTCTGGTGTGAACATGACAGCCCTGGATCAGATTCCGGCCCCATAGTATTCCTAAGGGGCTCCCATCTGTCTGGGAGGATCCGGGAGAATTCTGATTTTTGTCAGCTTGCTGCGATTTTCTGTCCGGGGCAAAAATCTGCACAAATCGAATCCTCCCGGATCCGACACCCCCTAACATGGGAGTCTATGGCACCGGATGGCACTGGATCCGACATAATATCGGTCCGGCTCCTGGACACCGGGTGTTGAGGCTCAGCACCGGCCAGCGCTGAACTTCAGCACTATGGAGAGCTCCCCGCTGACATTTCAGGACCGCGGCTAGCTCCCGCAAGCCACAATCCTGACATTTCAGCAGGGACAGCTCCTGAACCCTGCTATCTGCCGATTCTGGCAGACAATAGGACCGGAGGGCATATTTGCCCTCCAGTTCTGCTCTATCCGGGGCTGTCAGGTTCTGTCCGGTGCTTCCTGCCAAACACCGGACAGAACCTGATACACCAAAATCGAGGTGTGAAACTGGCCTTAGACCTAGTCACCACTATGAACATTGTAAGATTTCTTTCTTTTTATGAATACAGAGTTTGATTTGGAAAAATACATAGTGAAATTAAAATCACAATATTTAATACAAAAAGTTGATGTAAACAATAGATTATTTTCTATTACTGAACACAATTATAGACATTGCTACCAGTAGTTGAAGACATTTTCCCATGTTAAAAAATATGATTACAATTAAAAAAACACAGAATAGATGCAGGAGAGGAGGCCGGTACAGATTGCCGCTATTGTCATCTGTGAATGTGATGACAGTAGCAGCGACCTGTCCCAGTCTTCTATCCTGCATCTTCCCGCGGTCTGTGAAAGGAGAAGAGACTGACGATACACAGACTGCAGGGTGCGGGGCCTTCTCCAGGGACCAACCACAGACAGGGGAAGCAGTGAGAAGCCAGAGATGAAAGCAGGAAGGAGGAAGTGATGAGTACATAGGAGCCTGACATTGTGTTATCACCATGCACAGTGTCAGACGTAATGTGCCTGGTATATACACACAGGGAGGGAGAGAGAGGGGAGGAAGAGAAGGAAGGGGGAGAGTTTGGCTTAGAGCCCACAAAGGAGTAATAAAAATAAACTCAACCCCTCATAGCAATGCTGTGCTGCACTTATGCTAATTTGCTGCACTGTTTTCCTGATGTTTGATTACATGTATGATTGCAGAAAAAAGTGTTATCATTGAAGTAAATGTGTGATTGCATTCAGTATCGCAGAGCCTGTAAGGAACTGGCTTCACTTTATAGCCCTAAATCCTGCTGGTTAGCTCCCTTTAAAAGGATCAGGTACTCCCTATTAGGATCCAATATTAATTATAGTTACAGAGATCAAGGAGTAACCTAAGGGTGAACTTTATTTTTTTTTTGTATGAGAAGTACAAGTGCTCTTAGCCAACATTGAAATTCAATAAACAGGTCTGGGAAGGAACACACAGTACAGAACCTCTAGACGTGATTTATAGATATAAAACACCTTATCAAAACAAGACAGCGTTCAGGAAGCCAGATCAGGAGTTCAGGAGAGTTAGTAAATTGAAAACAATTGAACAAAACACTTCAAATATCAGAAATCTAGATAACTCAGATTTAATATAGATAATACCATGTTTGTATCACAACAGTGGCATTGGACTGATTATTTACTGTTCAGTGGTTGTCTGATGAGCAGCAATGGTGTCAGCATTATCTTCAGGTGATGTGAGATCGCTGCCTATGTACAATAGACCCATCAGCAGACAACTGCAGGCTGGATCCAGACAGTCTGCTGATAGCACTATAGGGCCACCATGGAATATCCGACAGCTGCTATAAAATCACGATTATTTAGTAAATAGTTAACCTTCATCTTTTCAACGGAGCCTGACAGCAGAGAATGACAGGCGCTCTGTGCACTCCTGGTGTGGCCAAACATTTTAGCGCTCCTTTCCACCTACTACGGTAGTTTTACTGTTATTTCTGCCCTTTTCTGGCTCTATGAGGCCAGAGCTTTCAATCAAAGAAATTAGGGAATAAAGGTTAAGGAAAAACAAACAAACACAAGAGAAGGTGCCCCTAAATGTTGGGTGCACCAAGGGTGCACCAAGTGCCTGTAGTCTGTAGTTGGTCTGAACACTCACTCTCTGATTAGAGAGTCCCTTTAAGGCTGGCTTCACACTTGCAGATGCATCTGCAGCGTTTTGCAGATGCATCTGCAAGTATCAGCATGCAGACCGCGGCCGCGGTCTGAAAGCTCTCATTCATTCCTATATGTGAAGCGTCCGCAGGCGGATGCCTGCTTACAGATCACACTCTCCCGCCCGCACCATGGACGCGACATCTCGCGTCCATGGTGCGGGCGGGAGAGTGTGATCTGTAAGCAGGCATCCGCCTGCGGACGCTTCACATATAGGAATGAATGAGAGCTTTCAGACCGCGGTGCGCCCTATTATAAACATAGGGGCCGCGGTCTGCATGCTGATACTTGCAGATGCATCTGCAAAACGCTGCAGATGCATCTGCAAGTGTGAAGGCAGCCTAAATGTAACCTGTGATGTTTAACATACAATCAGAACCGTGGAGAGCATGATATAGAAAAGGAGAAGCTGAGCAGAGAGATATATACTGTATGCTTCATTCAATAGATTCAATAAATCTTGTATGTATATGAGTTCAGTGGGCGGCCCTGCTCGGTGATTAACAGCTACTTTTGCATACAGTCTAAAGGCCCTGTCACACATAACGATATCTCTGTAACGTCACAGATTTTGTGACGCAACAGCGATCCCGCTAACGATGTTGCTCTGTGTGACACGCACCAACAATCTGGCCCCTGCTGTGTGATCGTTGATCGTTACACACTGCTCTGGATCATTTCTATGTTGTTGCTCTCCCACTGGGAGCCCTACATCATTGTATTTGACAGGGACAATGACCAAGGATCTCAATGCTACACTATGTAGTGACAATTCCCAACGACCTCGGTGTAATTCTGGATCACTGGTATGTCGTTTTTCACATCGCTGGTACGATACCTGTTTGTCATCTTACTTACAGGGAGTTCTGCAATCACTGATTAGGCTCACCTACTGGACTCATATGCATAGAAACATCAGAAATTTAGTGAACTAACTACCGTATATACTCGCGTATAAGCCGAGTTTTTCAGCCCAAAAATTGGGCTGAAAAGTGCCCCCCTCGGCTTATACGCGAGTCAATACGGCCCCCTAAAAAGTTTTGCGCCCCCACCTCCCTTTCTGGGCCCCCCCGCATGCAGCGCTGCGCATATACATTACCTGTCTAGCAGCTGTCACCCTCCGATGGCTGATCGCGGCTCCCGGCTCCGGGCTCCATCTTCCTCTCTGTCTTCCTGATTGTCAGGTGACCGGCTGGCGTCGCGATGACGTCATCGCGCTGCGCCCCGGTCACACAGCAGGAAGACAGCGAGGAAGATGGAGCCCGGAGCCGGGAGCCGCGATCAGCCATCGGAGGGTGACAGCTGCTAGACAGGTAATGTATATGCGCAGCGCTGCATGCGGGGGGGCCCAGAAAGGGAGGTGGGGGCGCCAAATTATGAGGGGGGCCCTGCTGGGGCCCTGTATACTACCACTGGGGCTATATACTACCACTGGGGCTGTATACTACCACTGGGGCTGTATACTACCACTGGGGCTGTGTGTATACTACCACTGGGGCTATATACTACCACTGGGGCTGTATACTACCACTGGGGCAGAATATACCACTGGGGCTGCTGTATACTACCACTGGGGCAGAATATACCACTGGGGCTGCTGTATACTACCACTGGGCAGAATATACCACTGGGGCTGCTGTATACTACCACTGGGGCTGTATACTACCACTGGGGCTGTATGTATACTACCACTGGGGCTATATACTACCACTGGGGCTGTATACTACCACTGGGGCTGAATATACCACTGGGGCTGCTGTATACTACCACTGGGGCTGTATACTACTACTGGGGCTGTATACTACTACTGGGGCTGTATGTATACTACCACTGGGGCTGTATACTACCACTGGGGCTGTATACTACTACTGGGGCTGCTGTATACTACCACTGGGGCTGTATACTACCACTGGGGCTGTATATACTACTGGGGCTGCGTGTATACTACCACTGGGGCTGTATATACCACTGGGGCTGCTGTATACTACCACTGGGGCTGAATATACCACTGGGGCTGCTGTATACTACCACTGGGGCTGTATACTACTACTGGGGCTGCTGTATACTACCACTGGGGCTGTATACTACCACTGGGGCTGTATATACCACTGGGGCTGCTGTATACTACCACTGGGGCTGAATATACCACTGGGGCTGCTGTATACTACCACTGGGACTGTATACTACCACTGGGGCTGTATACTACCACTGGGGCTGTATACTACCACTGGGGCTGTATATACTACTGGGGCTGCGTGTATACTACCACTGGGGCTGTATATACTACTGGGGCTGCGTGTATACTACCACTGGGGCTGCTGCTGTATATACCACTGGGGCTGCTGCTGTAACACTGCTGGGGCCTGTATATACCACTGGGGAGGCTGCTGTATACCACACTGATGGGGGCTGTATACCTGTGCTGGGGTCCACCCTCGGCTTATACACGAGTCAATAAATTTTCCCAGGTTTTGGGGGCAAAAGTAGGGGGGTCGGCTTATACACGGGTCGGCTTATACACGAGTATATACGGTATGTAAGTTTTACCAAAAACTCCTCCTGATCTATAACATCCTGTCACAAATCACATACCATATTCAACATAATAGATTCTCTTTAAAAGGGAACCTGTCACCCCTTTGGACATTTTAAACTATGCCCACCAGCATTTACATGATGTAAATGGCGTTCTAGTAACCCCTGTATATGCCCAGACTGGCCCCTCATACCTGAAATATGAACTTTTATTATGTCCAGTGCTAGCCTCCTACTGGGATCGATAGGCTGCTGTTTAGACCTGGGGGATGATGTTCTCACCGCCCCTCCAGGCTGCTAAACCTGCCCTACACTTTTTAAATTTCCCGCCCCTCCTCTGGCCGGCGCTTGAGTGACAGCCACACTCGCACCGACGCAGTGGAGTAGATGTCCGAGCTAGTGCCGATGTCTCGCGAGACTTCACAAATCTCGCTAATGTCAACTGCCGGCCAGAGGAGGGGCGGGAAATTTAAAAAGTGTAGGGCAGGTTTAGCAGCCTGGAGGGGCTGCGAGAACATCATCTCCCAAGTCTAAACAGCAGCCTCCCGGTCTTAGTAGGGGGCCAGTGCTGGACATAATAAGAGTTCACATTTCAGGTATGAGGGGCCAGTCTGGGCACATACAGGGGTTACTAGAACCCATTTACATAATGTGTAAGCTGGTTGGCATAGTTTAAAATGCCCAAAGGGGGTGACAGGTTCCCTTTAAGGAAGCTGATACAGAAACATAGGGTGGTAGATAGCAATATCACATTCTTGTCCTTGTGTATCATATGTTAATGAAAAAAAATTGAGATTCTGTAAGACTGTAGCCCTGCTGCAATGGATAAGGCTAGTTACTATTTGGGTAAGAATATTTAGTTGTCACAGGCAGAAACAGAGGGATGTCCTATTATTATCATTGGACCGTATGATGAAGCCTAAAGTACCTAAAGTACTGGCACTGATTAGTAACAAAGAACCATACTGGACAGATTCACACAGCTTTTTAAACCACTTTACGACCTTGACTTTAATTTTTTATTTTTCCGTCAATATAGACATATGAGGGCTTGTTTTTTGCGGGACAAGTTGAACTTTTGAATAACAGCATTCATTTGACCATATAATGTACTGGAAAATGGGAAAAAAATTCCAAGTGGGGTGATATTACAAAAAAATGTGTAATTCCTCAATGGTTTTTAAAAAAAATGTATTTACCATGTTTACTTTACAGTAAAACTGACCTAGCAGTATGATTACTGAGGTCATTAGACGTTTGTAGATACAGGTGCATCTCAATGAATTAGAATATCATCAAAAAGATAATTTATTTCAGTAATTCAATACATAAAGTGAAACACATACGGTATGTTATATAGAGTCATTACAGAGTGATTTATTTCAAGTGTTTATTTCTATTAATGTTGATGATTATGGTTTACAGCCAATGAAAACCTAAACGTCATTATTAGTGATGGGCGAGTCCTAAATTACTCGGAATCGCTTGACTCTAGCGAGTCCGAGCCCGGGACTCGCTACTCGTTGCGAGTCTAGCGAGTCCAATGTTAATGAATGGGGAAGCAAGTAATAGCGAGTAATGTGCGATTTACAAATCGCAGATGTGTCTCGGAAGCTTCAGGCTCTATCTGCTACAATAGCTAAATCATGTTTAATAGGCTCCCGCTGTCACAGCACAGTTAACTCTCTGCTTACCGGCGCTGCAACAAGAAGAAGAAGGAAGACAGAAGAGAGAAGAAAGAAGAGAGAAGACCTGGGTCTTTGGAAGGATATGTAGTGGTAATAAAGTTGGAGTTCCTAATGGTGTCTGTGTCTTTATTTTTAATAAATCATTTTTCTCTGTGTGGTGTTTTTTTTAACCCTTTACTGGAGATTCTTAGTGGCCGGGTCAAACCTGGCCTGACATTAAGAATCTCGGGCTTAATACCAGCTTGTATAACAAAGCTGGTATTAACCCCTTTATTACCCAGCGTGCCACCGCCACCAGGGCCGCTGGAAGAGCGGGGTTCAGCGCCAGAGGATGGCGCTTCAATGAACGCGCCATCTTCTGGGGCGGCTGCGGGCTGCAATTTGCAGCGGGGGGTGCCCAGAAAGCTTGGGCCTCCCTGAGCTGCGGATTCCAGCCCCCAGCTGCTTAGCTGTACCTGGCTAGACATAGAAATTGCGCGGAGCCCCACGCATTTTTTTTTTATTATTTCATGAAATTCATGAAATAAAAAAAAGGGCTCCCCTATATTCTTGTGTCCGGCCAGGTACAAATAGGCACCTGGGGGTTGGGGGCAGCCCGTCGCTGCCTGCTGGATCCGGCTGGTTCCAGTAATACGGCGAAGCCCAAGTCAAATTATTTTCTGAAAAATCAATAAAACAATCCTAAAAAAGGGACTGCATCTTTATTAACCCCTCGCCCATGGTCCAGGGGTTAATAAAGATGCAGTCCCTTTTATTTACATTGATTTATGGATTTGTCAGAAAAATATTTGACATGGGCTTCGCCGTATTACTGGAACCAGCTGGATCCAGCAGGCAGCGACGGGCTGCCCCCAACCCCCAGGTGCCTATTTGTACCTGGCCGGACACAAGAATATAGGGGAGCCCTTTTTTTTATTATTTCATGAAATAATAAAAAAAATGCGTGGGGCTCCGCGCAATTTCTAAGTCTAGCCAGGTACAACTAAGCAGCTGGGGGCTGGAATCCGCAGCGCAGGGAGGCCCAAGCTTTCTGGGCACCCCCCGCTGCAAATTGCAGCCCGCAGCCGCCCCAGAAGATGGCGCGTTCATTGAAGCACCATCCTCTGGCGCTGAACCCCGCTCTTCCAGCAGCCCTGGTGGCGGTGGCACGCTGGGTAATAAAGGGGTAATACCAGCTTTGTTATACAAGCTGGTATTAAGCCCGAGATTCTTAATGTCAGGCCACGTTTGACCCAGCCACTAACAATCTCCAATAAAGGGTTAAAAAAAACACAACAGAGAAAAAATTTTATTAGAAATAAAAAAAAAAAAAAGCCATTAGGGACTCCATCTTTAATTAAAAAAATCCTCTTCCGTCCGACGTAGTCCAAAACGCGATGTCCTCTCTGCTACATCCCTGTGCATAGATATAGATGTCTATGCACAGGGAATGAGCAGACTGAGAACAATCTCAGCTCTGCTACATCATCTCTGTGCACAGGGAGAGCAGGCGGGCTCTAGGACCCTGGAGCTGCGGCAGCCTGCACACAGAACAGACAGCTGGACTCCTTGCTGTGTGAGTTTCCCTGCGATTACTTGCACAGTAACGAGTCCAATGCAAGTCAATGGCAATCCTAGTTTTGTCAGAGTCTCTGACAAAACTAGGATTGCCATTGATTTGCATTGGACTCATTACTGTGCGAGTAATCGCTGGGAAACTTGCAGAGTACCGAGTCCTGCGAGTCCCTTACTACTCGCAGAGTAACGAGTCCTAGTGAGTAGACTCGCCCATCCCTAGTCATTATCTCAGAAAATCAGAATATTATATAAGACTAATTAAAAAAATAATGTTTAACTCATAGATGCTGGCCTAATGAAAAGTATGTACAGCAAATGCACTCAGTACTTGTTCGGTGCCCCTTTTGTATGAATTACTGCATCAATATGGCATGGCATGGAGGTGATCAGCCTGTGGCACTGCTGAGGTGTTATGGAAGCCCAGGTTGCTGTGATAGCAGCCTTCAGCTACTCTGCATTGTTGGGTCTGGTGTCCCTCATCTTCCTCTTGACAATACCCCATAGATTTTCTAGGGGGTTTAGGTCAGGCGAGTTTGCTGGCCAATCAAGCACAGTGATATTGTGGGTATTAAACCAGGTATTGGTACTTTTGGCAGCGTGGACAGGTGCCAAGTCCTGTTTGAAAATTTAATCTCCATCTTCAAAAAGCTTGTCAGTAGAGGGAAGCATGAAGTGCCCTAAAATTTCCTGGTAGACGGCAGCGCTGACTTTGGTCTTGGTAAAATACAGCAGACCTACACCAGCAGATGACATGGCTCCCCAAACCATCACTGATTGTGGAAACTTCACACTAGACCTCAAGCAGCTTGGATTGTGGCCTCTCCACTCTTCCTCCAGGCTCTGGGACCTTGATTTCCAATGACCCTTTTGTGGCTTACCCTCCTTGTGGAGTGAGTTAATGACTGCCTTCTGGACATCTGTCAAGTCAGCAGTCTTCCCCATGATTGTGTAGGCTACTGAACCAGACTTAGGAACAATTTTAAATGCTTACTAAGCCTTTGCCGGTGTTTTGTGATAATTATTCAAATTTTCTGAGATAATGACCTTTAAGTTTTGATTGGCTGTAAGCCATAATCATCAACATTAACTGAAATGAGGGTGAGGATGAGCTGCATGGAACATATGGATGGAGGATGAGCTGCATGGGACATGTAGGAGGTGAACAGTATGGAACATGTGGAAGAAGGATGAGCAGTATGGAACATTTAATCTACATACACAATTATATATGGAACCTACTGTTCTGGTGATGTATTGACGGTGGTTCTGATTATGTATTATTGTATTGCCGGTGGTTCTGGTGATGTACTGACGGGTTATAGTGATGATGTATTATTGTATTGATGGGTGGTCTGGTGATGTATTGACTGGTTTTGGTGATCCCCCATCGGACATGCTGGATCCTTATTTCCCTTGACCAATCATCAGTTAGAGCCCCCATACACATTAGACTGTCCTCGCAGGTTTAGCCAACTTTAGTCTCATGTGTATGGAGGTCTAACGACTATCTGAAGTTCTACGGGCACTGACATCTAAGAGCCCCCTGAATGTTGGAATTCAGATAAGATAGGACATACAGTTAAAAAGGAAAAAGTCAAAAGACTGAACATATGAACAGCAATCCGTTTTTACATTGCCGTGCATGAGATCAATCATTTTAGCATTTATTTCTTGCTTTTTCAGGTGGAATACTGAGCGGATCTGCCTGAAAAAATAAATGCTGTGTGCACGTACGCTTAGTCTGAATGATCGAGGGGGCGACTGCTGAAAGTACCTAGGGTGGCTGTAACTTCAAATACAGCCCTGCCTGTACCACACATGTATCTTTTTTTTTTTAAAATTTAATTAGGAAAAAAAACAGGAATTTGTCCCAAAAAATATGGCGCATTTGTCGCCATTTTCTGAGAACCATAGCTTTCTAATTTTTTGGGATCTGGGGCCTCATGATAACTTATTGTTTGTGGCTTTAGCTGATGTTTTATACATACAAATTTTGGGTAGATGTGATGTTTTGATTGAATCCTATTGTATTTTATTGCAATGCTGCCCAAAACAAAATTCTGGCATTTTGAAACTTTTTTTATTACGTTTTTTCATATTTTTGAAAAACTTTTTTTTTCTTATTTATACTGTTTTTACTAGTCCTCTTAAGGGACTTGAAACTGTGGTCTTACCAATCACTTGTGTGCTACAGAGCAGAACATCAGCACCCAGGGGTATAACTACAACAGGTGCAGAGGTTGCAATTGCACCAGGGTCCTTTGAGACCACAAAAGTCCCTTTGGCTTACAGAAAAAGACTATTGCTATTAAAGATTTGCAATAATTGGGGGCCTTGTTGGAGCTTTTGCACCGGGGCCAATGAGCTTCAAGTTATGCCATTGTCAGCATCACTCAGTACAGCACAAATACGGTCTTCCTATGAATGACTGATCTCAGCCAGCATTAACAGGAAGTACGTCATTACAGACACAGGGGTCATCAGCTGTCATAAACCAGTGTTAATGTCACAGGGCTGCCGATGGGTGCGGATAATGATGCGCTCCCCGCTGGCAAGTATTAAATCTTGCTGTCAGAGATTAACAGTGGGATTTAACTGGTTATCAGACCTGGGCGGATCTCAGAGTTGCCCACCACTGTTAGAGCTCACATGTTGGCTGATCTGATCAGTCAACGTGTGCAGGGAAAGAAGCAGGCTCAGCGTTTGAGCCCGCATCAAAGGCAGGGACACAACCTAGGACGTACCAGTACATCTCAGGTCATAAAGGGGTTAAAATAGGATTGCATATAACTCCTGAAGTTTGCTGGGCCATACATTTTCATTGCAGTTGTAGACAGAAATCAAGTATTGCTTATTTTGTGTGGAACTGAGGTAACTCACAACAAGACAAGAAAGCTTTGCTTTGCTATGGGACTTATAATGACAAAAATTCTAAAAGTGACCTCTGCTCCACAAAGTCAACACTGTGTGATTCAATAGGTCACAAATGTGGACATGGGATGCCAAAATGAGCCAGAAAGTTGGTGAAAACCTCAGAAGATAGTAACCAGTATTTAAATAAAAAAAATCATCGGAGTGGTCCTTTACATAAGTAAATAAACATGTTATTGAAAATTCTTTTCCGCTACTCAGATTTCATAACCAGGCGTGTTTCTGCAATGCTGATGCCAAAAACAATGTGAACACGCAAGGGGGTTTCACATAAGTAATAGCGCTGACAGTCCCTAAAAAACCTCAACCACTATTGAGGAATTGACAACAAAGTCAGTGGTGTCATGTGTCACTTAGTAGACAGGGGTCATGGTTTAAAAATGTGATACCTCAACGTTCTGTAGCCATGTAAATTCCAACAACTGTGTAGCCTGACTATGCAAGAACAATCAGATTATCCAACCAAATAGCAAATATGATGGTCTATAAGGGTCGGGGTACTTTTCCCCCACCTTCACATTCTGAAATGAGAGGCTTTGGTAGAGCCTTTCCCAGGTGGCAAATAGCGTAGTGGCTGGTGACAGGCCACAGTCAGATTAAATTCACCAGATGACCAAAGTAAGTAGTGAAGTACAAAACAAAGAAAGGAAAGATAGGGACAGAGCCCCGTTTCCTAACAGTCAGAGCAAAACAGCAAACCAAGATAAGTACACCAACTTCTAACCTTACTACCTAAACATGACTGAAATAATCGTTACAATACAGAGGATATGGCGGGTTTATATCTGGCATTCAGAGATCATCTGACATCGTCGAGGCAACCCTCCAATCTTGACCTTCAGCCCATAATTTCAAAAGAGGGAGCGAGTCAGGTTGAATGGAAGGAACCTCCCACCACCTAGCTGATCCAGTGGACACAGCCTCCCGTAACCGCTGGCAACAGCTGACACCAAGTGACCCGGCGTCCCAACGCGCCTGAACATCATAATTACTGAGGCGATGGTGCCCCACCTCCAATCAATACCAGAAGTAAATCTCACAAAGGGCAGTACACTGCCAGAGCGAGCACTTGCACTAGCTCTGCTCCCTGGAGGCTACACCCAACCCCTCATGCCCATTGAGAGGCGATAGGTGACCTGATGGAGAGCCAGAGTACATCCAGAAGTGCAAAGGGCCTGCTCAGGTATACAACTGCCAGACCTGACAGCAGAAAATTATTTGCCAATATGACTGACACTTAGCTTGCAGTTTGCAGATACTTAGAGAACTCCCACCCAGGGCACTCTCTTTGACTCATGTTTCTGTACTGTCCTGGCCCATTAGCTTTATGAGCTGTAAACTTGGGTGCCATACTGCTAGGCATCGTGTCCCAGGCGGTCCCATCTCCAGGAGCTCATCTGTATCTAGGTCAACTTTCTCTTGGTGCTTTCCCCTTCGCTCACACTAGAAACACCCATGTTAGCCTGACCTTAGGTCCGTCACTATAGCACGTTGGGCCCTATCCTCCCACCTAACAGGAATCTTTCGTTGTTCCCTCAACCAGCCCCTCCCACTCTGGGCTAGTCCCAAACATTAACCCAATCTTACACTACAGTCATGCAAAAATTCACTTCAACATTATTAAGGCATGGCACAGTTCACATTATACAATTTAACAATACCAATGTTTTCAAGGGGGAATGTGGGCAAAATGTCAATCTCCTCACAAAGGCTATGGGTCCGTAAAAAATGACAGAATAGAGAAGTTGGAGAAACTTTTTTTTTCTCTCTCCATGTCTGAAAAAAACTGATCAGTCTGATCAAAATAATCGTACTGTTTTTCTTGGAGGTGGAGAAAACCGTAGTGTGAAGTTAACCTTACTGAGGATTGCTGATGCTAATTACAATTGGAACGAACTCCCCTCATATAGTTTAACGAATTGAGGAATTATAGAAATGAGGAATTGAAACACAAAGTATCTTAGAGTCTTGCATAAATCTAGAAACTCATGTCTGTCACAAAATCAATAAATATTCATTTGTTTTAGGGCACCTTTACACATAGAGATATATTGCTTGCAACTCACTGGTAGCAGTGAAATCATGGACACATTGTTCTATTTGTACATGGCAACAAAATGGAACAATGTGTCCATGATTTCACTGCTACCAGTGAGTTGCAAGCAATTTATATCTGTGTGTAAAGGTGCCCTTAGTAGAATATACAGTATTTGTCCACTTGAAATGTGAGTGACTTTGCAAAAATAACGCATCCATCATAACCACAGTAGAAAGGGGGAAAAGTGTCTCAACGCCTTATTGAGACATCTACTTTTCAGACAGCAAACTATCAATGTTTAGAATAGTACATGTAACCATCCAAGTCTATGAAACAGTTCTCATGTCTGTATGACGACTTTCCGCAAAAAAATAGAAATAACGAGACATCCTTTTTTAATCCATGTAAAGGATCAAATTTACGAATGCAAGTGCCCGGGTCCATGAAAAACTTCAACAGATCGCGGATGCCATCCTAGCTGCATCTGTGTTGTATCCACTTTTCACTGTTTGCTATGAGAAGCTTGAGAAAATTCCATCATTTTTTTACATATGACAAAAACTGTTGACACGCTTATTTCTCAAGCAGACACTTTGACCACGCAATGATGAAAAGCTAAAAATAATATTTTGCAAAGTAAATTCACTCTTCTTAAAAATGTTCCACATTTCACTCATCATTATTTAGAATACAGATAGATTGACCCAATTCCTATTGGGATATCCACCTTGTATGGATGACTCCAGCAAATATACAAGGAGATGTGGTATTTTCAAATATTATGGTCAATATGAAATCAGTATGTTCTGTATAGTTTATCCAAATTTCACAACAGTTCTTAGAACTATTCTTTAAACATTTTGCCTTCTTGGGTTTGATCTTGAGACTGACTCTCATCCATAAGGATCATAATATTTGTGCTCTCTCTATATAAGCAGCACACACTTAGCATTCCTGTTACAATTCCTGGAACGTTCTATTCAATGAGTCTCAGTAAGATGAAAACATGTTTTCTCTGTAGTGTGCGGCATCCTGAACTTGTTTTGACTCATTGAGCTGTTATGAAAGTTATAACAAGTAACTGTAGCCTGGGTTGTGCAGTGCACGTGGAGCGCTGCCTCCTTACAAGGGGTGTCCATGCACCGTGCACGGGGAGAACAGCTGCTCTGCCGCCTTGGGTGCTGAACTTAGCAATAACATTGCCTCCAGTCTGCAGATTCAGTACAAGTTTTCGTCATGTATATACTCGGAATAACTCACTGATAGCACTATGTACAATGGTGATCACCAGGCCTAGTACAATACAGTTAGGAGAAGCAGCCAGCCTTTTGCAAATATGTTCTACATTACAATGTACTACATTCCTCAAGACTGACATTGCAACACTAAGAATAAAAAGCCATGGAATTATGGAAATCACAGGAATCAAATACATTTCATGAAATGCTGAAAAATGGAAACAAAATTTTACAAACATCTTGATTTATTCAGCATCAAGAATGAGCACTACATGTAGAAATACACTCATTTACATGCCTAGGTATACTATCAATGGGGTTATGAAAGGGGTTTTGCACTACACAAATAACCTCTCCTAATTCACTATATTTCTCTCTTGTATTCAGTACAACTTTAGAGTATGTTTAATGCTTATGTATTATTCCATAAGGCCTCAGAATAAGGGGACCATAGTGAATTATATAACACTGTTAATTAACCACTTTTGAGGTTTTTGTGTTGGGCAAATATATGATTTGTGCAAGGGGCAGCCAGAGCCCCCGAGGGCAAGAGATGGTCCTTTTAGCAGCTGTTTGCCATAGAGGGGTGTCTAACTAGAGTGGTCTACTGCCAGCCATATTTCCTAACGGGTCATATTGAAAGGTGCAACCACCATTTTACTGGTGACATAGGAAAACTGCCTCCACATGATAACATCTGATCTGGTGGCCAAAAGTACATCCCGAGGGCTGCGGCAAACAAGTGGGAGCCACAATGTAGGAAATGCCCCATACAGCAAAAATTTTACATGAGAAAATGCCCAAAGTATAATTTATTATTCAGCTTAGTTTGTGCTGTCAACATGAAACGAGATGAATCATAGCAAGTTCCTCTTCTGCAGCTCGTGGTGTTCACATGCACAGTAAACGTAATTGCTTGTGCCTAGTGCAGCAAATATCTTAGCCCCAGTTTCATCTGTCTAGGAAAATATTGATTTAACAAAAAGGCTTGGGCATTGCCTAAGTCAATGCTGGAGAACCATGAAATCAGATAAAGACGATAAAATGTTCTTATACATTTGATATGAATGCCTATATATTTAGATTCCACTTCCATCAGAAGTTGTAGGGCATGGTTCACATAGTTTTCTCCTAAGTTCAGTGGTTCCATTGGGGCTTACATCCGAACTCCAAACAAAATGGGATTCAGGCACATGGGCAATGAGGCATTGACTATAACGATGCAGACGGAGACACACAGTGCTCTGTCATGTATTATGTTTGGCTATGTGTGACTAGTTGAGGTGGGCAGCACGATGTTGTCGACTATGGGGCCCGTCACACCAGGTGACGTCGCCGGAGATGTCGGCGGCGATGGGCGGGAACGAGCACGTTTTTGGCACCCCGCCAGCAGCGCCGTCGCATGCTTACATGTGGCGACGCACCGGCGATCTGACAGGCGTCATCGCCGCTGGGGTGTCTAAAAACCCCAGCGGTGATGCCTTTATATGGGAGCCTATGACTCCCATCGCCTGGCAGATCGCCGTCCCCCATTTACATGGAGCGATGTGTACATATCGCCCCAGAGTGGTCACCTGGTTTCAGAGCGCTGCTCAGCAGATCTCTCTTTGCTCCTCCCTTTGCTCTGAGTGTACTGTGGTTTCACTTTCAGGAAGTCTATTCTGTTAAGGACACAGGGAAAGATTACAGATCTGCCTTATCTTATCTAGACTCCATTTGTTTCTGTAAGCAGAAATCCCTGCTGTGACAGTTTCTGTGTTGTATTTGACCTCTTTCCTGGCTGCAGACAGAGGGAGCAGAAAGGAGGATGAAGCCACCCATTGATGTCTTTTGCTGTAATGAGATGTGAATGTGATATGAATAATTATCCTATGGGGAGTGGACAGCAGACAACTAAGTGGATCATTCACTGTGATTGACAGATGGAATGAATCTCTTTATCTGAAGTTTACAGAAGATAGGAGGGAAATATAAGTAAAAGAAATACATCAGAGAGAGTTTAGGCTGCCTTCACACTTGCAGATGCATCTGCAGCGTTTTGCAGATGCATCTGCAAGTATCAGCATGCAGACCGCGGTCCCTATGTTTATAATAGGGCGCACCGCGGTCTGAATGCTCTCATTGATTCCTATATGTGAGCCGTAAGCAGGCGTATGCCTGCTGACAGATCACACACTCCCGCCCCGCACCTTGGACGCAACATCTCGCGTCCATAGTGCGGGCGGGAGAGTGTGATCTGTAAGCAGGCATACGCCTGCTTACGGCTCACATATAGGAATCAATGAGAGCATTCACACCACGGCCGTGGTCTGCATGCTGATACTTGCAGATGCATCTGCAAAACGCTGCAGATGCATCTGCAAGTGTGAAGCCAGTCTTAGAGTTAGGAATTAGAAAATGATAGCAGTTTCATATGGATTTTTGACCTGACAGTTTTCCATTAATGTTTTTGACTACTGCATTAGTGGTGTAGAAAGTGCAACCAGAAAATAATGAGCGTTAATTAGTGCTCCATTTTTCTGCTGCGCTTTCTCCATTCACTTCATTGTAATAAAAAAAAAGCATCACAAACGGATTGGTATTCACACAGTCCATTTGTGATGCTTTTTTAGTTTGCTTTCGCTATGCTTTCCACACCATAAGGGTACCGTCACACGGGGCGACGGTTGCGGCGATGTTGCCGGCGATGCGCGGGAGCGCGCATCCCTGGCAACATCGCCGGGGAGATGTCACACGGAGCAACTTACCGGCGATGTCGCCGGCTAGTTGCCGCGGCTATCGCTCGCTGGGTTGCCCAGCAACCCAGCGAGCGGTAACTCGCAATGTTGGAGATAGGCGGTGTCGCCCGCAACATTGCAGGTTGCCGCGTTACACAGGGCGATCAGGCATGATCGCCTCAGCAACATCGCCAGGTTTCCCAACATTGTTGGGAAACCTGGCGATGTTGCTCAGGCGATTCATCGCCTGATTATATTCCTGTCACACGCGGCAATTCGCCGGCGATGTCGCCACAATTAGGCCACGCCCCTGTGTTCCCGGCGACATCGCCGGCGATATCTCCCCGTGTGACGGTACCCTAATTGTTCGTATTTTTCATTTCTTACTCTCCCCGGTGATTCTGCAGCATGCTCCAGCGATATATACTTTCCAAGCACCAAAGAGCGGTAACAGGACCTGTAAGCACTAAAAAAGAACTGGCCATGTGACTTAGTCAGGTGATCTATTACCAGGTGATACCTGGAAGGAACACATCGCAGAACACCGCGAACCTTGGGGAAGTTAATAAAGTGTAAGTGTGTAAGTGTGCGTGTTTAACCCTATGGAATAGTTTTGCATTTTTTGCTTTGAAACAGCAAATGCGAAGCACAAACAAAATTGAGCAAAAAATCACCACAAACCGATGATACGTTTGTGATTTTTTTTTTGCAAAAAACAAGGATCAGTTTTGGCTGCAGAAACTGCACCAAAAACAGATCACAAAAAAAAACACATAAAAAATGCACTGTGTGAACAAGGCTTACAGGAATTGTTTGACTTTTCTTTGAAAGATCTATATGCCCATAAAAATAGTTTGGTAATCGGACGGTGTGCTTGGGTCCGCGCCGCTGAGCAAAGATGGACACCACACCACACTAGATCTTTATCAACGGTGCTCTTTATTCCTTCCCTTCCGGAATAAACAGCACCAGTGATTGAAGATCCAGTGTGGTCTCTATCTTTACTCAGCAGCGCGGACCCGAGCACACTGTCCTTTTACTGTTTGATCAACACCACTTTACGTGTGAAAGTATGCGTCCAGCAGCGGCTGTAAGAAGCGTTATTCACACTGGTTGTGGGTGTCACAACCATACTGGTGAGCAGAACCCAACGTGGCCGCAGTGTCATTTTTGAAAAAAAGATAAGACCTTATCTGCGCTTGTTGTCTCCTTAGATACAAATTGGCATATAAATAGTTTGGGGTGTGAAATACTGCTGACAGATTCTCTTTAAATTCACTGCTGCTATTCTGCCTTACCAAAATGTCCTGCAAAAGACATATAACCCCAGAGCACGGGTTTCTCTGTACATTCAAAAACACTGTGATCACACACATTACCCTGCAATTCATATAATGCCAATGGGAAATTAAGATTTAAATGCATACACTTAAGAGTAAAGGATGGGACAAATGGCTGTAGATTCTCTCATCTGCGATAATCGGGCAGATTCTACAAATATCACTCTTCACAAAAAGTCTACATTTTCTCCTTTCTGTGAGTCTGCGGAATACAGACTTCACTCAGGTGTCATCCGAGTGCAGTCGAATGAGATCCACGGATTTATTAACTTGCATTGCTGAATTCGACCCGAGTATCAGATCAAACTCGGACATGCAGTGATTTTTTCCACAGACATTGCTTGCAGTAAAAATCTAATATGTGAGCGGCCCCGTAGAGTCCGAGTGCAATCTAATGTTTCATCGGATCTATAATATGGCTGTCCAACCTTGCCCGTCACTATGGCAATTTCTACACCAATTTTGCTGTTTATACCCTTACATGTCTATGTGGCGCCCCTATGGCTAGGCGCCACAGGGAGGTACTGCACCCCAAACAGAAGGTGTAGTGCCTCAGCAGCTATGGATTTGAGGTTTCCTTATAGAGTCTGTTCTAAGCACCCATACACTAGCCCCCTTAGCATAGGAACCGTAAATTCAGTAGGTCCAGGGGGTGGAGCTTAGAGTAGAGAAGGAGACTTGAGTGACAGTTGAGCTAATTTTAGTCAGACAGTGCTGGGAAGGCAGCCAGAGAGGACATGCCTGACAGAGGTCCTGACAGGAGGGCGCATTTTAGAGAGAGGTGACCCAGGAACCGGAGGGGACGAACGAGGTCTGGTTGGAGCCAGCTGGGGAAGTCCGGGGTCGACACCGGCATACCGGTGCCGGGGCAATCAGAGGTCTGTCTGACAGAAGGGAGCTATAGCACCACAGACTGTACCTCAACCTCAGTCCTAAATTGGGTCCAGGACACTTTAAGGAAAAAAGGACCGACTTCCAGTGGCGGGAGGATTAGCTTTGTGTCACTCCCGTCTGTACCGGTAAGGAACTGAACGTACTTAACTGTACGTGAGCTGGCGTAGAAGCTCTGCAGAGTGGTTAAAGAGGGTAAAGAGGAACACAGACCCTGAAAGTCAATAAAAGGGACCATCAACAGACTCTATAGGATTGCCCTACAATCTGTGGCTACGTCCCCGTTCAATCAGACTGTGACTGTGTACTGTATCATCTACCCGGTAGTACCAGTAAAGTGACGTTTGAGTTGAATCGGTGTCTGTGATCCTTTCCTACGGCGCCCGGAGGACTCTCAGCATCATCAGAGGGGTAAGAACTACGACTCTCCTCATCCATCCCCGCTGCCCTGAGGTAAAGCTCCACCTGTGGGGAGCTGTACTACTCTGAGCTGCACCTCCATCACCTCAGCGGCCAACCGCAGCACTGGTATCCACAGGTGGCGTCACAATACAATTCCTTCCCCCTCCATCATCCAGGGCATCGTCCAGGGCACGGAACCAGGAACCGACCAGCCGTGATTCCCCCATTGAAGCAACCGCCTATCCCGGTATTCGAGTACCCCCTACCCTGTCAACCAACTCATCTATCAATCTTAATACTCAATGGAAGGCAAATATCTGCTTGCATTGACTTTTCCGGCAAGTAAAATTTTGATTAGAGAACATTTTCCACAAAAATAAATAAATGAATTTTTGAAATAAAAAATTACACTTTAAGAAATATGAAATTGTTCAATGAAACACAATGTTATGCAATATAAATGCATTCAATTAGAATATTTCTCATTTTTGATTAGCTGGAACCATAATGAAGAGAAATGACTACTCAGGTTATGGGGGGACAGCACGTACAAAATATCCTTTCCTGCTCCACTACATAGCACCTTACAGTAAATCAATATAAGCAACTGTAAGGAATGTCCACAGTTACATAAGACATTACATTTCCTCTGTGCTACGTCAGCGGGGAGCTAACTGTGAAACAGCTGATGTGACCATTGAGGGAACAACATTACTAATATTTTCTTATGGAGGCCAGAATGTGCCTCCTGTCCAGAGAGACGGCGGCTGTTCCGGGTGAGTCATGGAAGTGTGATGCCCCACCGGTCAGACCGCCACCGGGGGTACTGCACTTCTCCCTTACCGGCAGTGTAGTGCTCCTGTTCTCAAAGGTACCTGGATGGTGAAGTTGAGACCCACACCAAGCACACACACTCACACTTAGGACTCTGGGATGGGATGGTGGGTGGACTCCGGGGGGAGGACCCAGTCTCAACTAGGGGGAACAAGGAAGTGTAGAGTTAGGGAGTCGGGAGGAGAACAAAGAAGTAGGAGATCGGAGGTGCTGGCTCCCGCTGGCTGGAGCAAGGTCACGCTCACCCCGGGAGGGAACAACCAACGGGAGTGGAGGAAGAACAGAGCCCTCGGGGTACGGAACGAGATGTAGATCCCCGTGTGTGGAGGCGCTGAGAGGAGAGGCGAGACAAACTAGGAGTGCAGAGAATCTCACCAGAGAGGAGAAAACACCGTAGGAGCAAGGAACCCCTAGGGGGTCTCGACGACACTGTCCCAGTTCTAGAGAAACCGCTGAAACCAGAGATTGTCAGAGGGAAGCACCCGGAGACCTGGTTGAAACATAACAGTAAAGGTTCAGAATTCCAACAGATGTGTGCGAGACTTTTCTTAGCGGCAACCACCGGCTGCAAAGTCCGCATGACCCTAAACCGACCTTTCTACTCTCTGCCCTGGTGAACCATTCCGCCTATGGGGAGAAAAACCACCTAAGCTGACGGTCACCGTCCCCAGAGGTTCTGCAGCAGCGGCGGACACACATAGCCGCACACTGCAGATGGCATCAAGAATACTCCTTTTCCTTTATTTCCCCTGTCATCTGAACTTTTTAATTGACACCGCCAGGGTCACGGAGCCGGGTGGCCACCTTGACATGCCCCATAAAGAACCATACAAACTGGCTCTTTAACGAGTACCCCACGGCCCTGCAGTGGAGATGTCACAAGACTCATGCGAGTATCTCACATACGTCTCGCTCAGTATGTCTTTGGCCTTATGCAGATTTTCCAACTCCAATCTGTATAAACTCATGCTTATTGGATGATGTTTATGAGGTGATGTGTATGTGTGTGATGGCCTAAGCACTTAACACCAAAAACAAGGAGTGCAGAATTACTAGGCAGCTTGTTTTTGTCATACAAAATGAGCCAAAGAAAGAGATTTTACTGACGCCGAAAAAGTCATAATTTTAAAAAGGCTTACAGAGGGATGCAGAACTCTTAAAGTTGCTGAAATATTGGGACAAGATTACAGAACCATCAAAAGTTTTGCTGCAAATAATGAACAGGTGGTAAATCACATATTGATAAAGAACATATAGATAATTATGCACATTAACTACCAAATATTTGAGGAGAATCAAACGTTAAGTGACCAGGAAGCCATTATCCCCTAATCACTGAGAAGACTCAGAAGTTAAAATTTCCAAACTGGGCCAAGAAATATCAGATGACAGATTTTTCAAAGGTTTTATAGAATGAAGAGATAAGAGTGCTTCTTGATAGACCAGATGGATGGACCTCTGGCTGGATCAGTAACTGACACCAGCAACGTGGAGGTGGGATACTGCTAGACACTGGTATCATTAAAGATGATAACCTTTCTGGATTGAAGATGGACTTAAAATCAACTCCCAAACCTCCTGCCAGTTTTTAGAAGACATTTTTTTTCGAGTAGTCGTACAGGAAAAATTCTGCATCTTTCATGAAAACTATGATTTTTATGCAGGGCAATGATCCATCACATGTATTTAAGTACCCTACTGCTTGGCTAGACAGTAAAGGCTTAAAGGGAACCTGTCAGATGGTTAATGCCCCCCAGCTATTCACTGTCTGCACCTGCAGCTTCATAATACTATTCTAATCATCCCTGTCTGAGCTCATAGTGTAATGTGAAAGGTGAAAAAAAGAATTTATACACTTACATTTCACTCTACAGCTTGGAGGAGGGAGACTGTCTGGCAGGATAATAATTACTATTAACTTGCATGGCTAAAGGACCTGTGTGATGTAATGATCATGTGACTATAGTGGGTGGAGCTAAGCAAGCAAACTCATATGTTATAGGGACTTAGTAGCAGATTTTTGCCCTGATCAACGAGAATTAGCTGTGAAACGTCAACAAATAAACATTGGGATCCTTATCAGTCCAGATTTGGTATTACTTCCATGGCAGCACGGCTTTTTTCCTTTTTATCTTCTTGTCCCGGTCATGTCTTATTGGGGTGTTACAGCAGCCATGGGATATGCTTTTATACTAGTTGTGACTCTTAAGGTACCTTTACACGCCGCCACTGTGCCTAGCAACAGGTATCCATCATACGTGCAAGTGCACGTTTTTGATGGTTGATACCGGTCGCCGATGCCGCATATACACGCCGCCATTGCGTTGTCAACTGAAGGTATCGTGGTGCCCCAGAAGTTCCGACAGATCCTGCGGCTAACTTCCTGTTGAATACCTTTCCTGCTTCACACGCCGCTATCCACAAAGGAATATGGGCGCGCATCTTTAGCGCCGCAAGAACATAGGCGTGACAGAGTTGTGTATTCTGTGACACTAACACGCTGATTAGACAATGCAATAGCATCATGATTGGCCAGCCTGCGCAGGAAGGATGGCTATTACATGATGTTATTGCAATTGTGTAGTGTGAATGGACAGCTCTTTAAATTTGGCGCCCTGTGAAGGGACAGCCAATCGTAACACAGTAGCCCCCACCAATGATTGCTGATGGGGTGCGGTATCCATGAGGTTGTGTCATGCCCCTGGGAATTCACTAGGCGACGCTAATTCCTTCCCTGTGCCCCGTTTAGACGCCACTACCATGGCAATTGTGCCTTTGTGTTGCCTTGAGTTTTTGAGCACAGCTCAGAAACAGGTATCCGAGTCAACTGCAGGAATCTTGATTTCTTTCCCTATTTACATGCCGCCATTTCGTAGCAATTTCAACGCAACAGTCACAACAATCCCCATTGCCAGGCAGTTGCTACCACGCAGTGGCGGCGTGTAAAGGTACCTTTACAAGTACAAGAGGTGAGCCTTTTTACTCCATTTGGGGCTTGTGATTTTGTCCCAGTTAAGACTGTATCTGCACTTCGTTTGTCTCACCAGTTTCTCCCCAACCTTTATTTAGATATTCTCCATAACTTGATTTCAGGTAGATCTCAAAATCCCTCCAAGTAATAATAGAAAATCTCCACTTCTCTAAGGTGGTCTACTCCCTGGTGTATGGCCTACTCCTGGAGTATGGGCCATTCCTGGTGTGTGCCCCGTTTCTGGTGTATGGCCTACCACTGGACTCTGGAGTATGGCCTATTCCTGGTATATGAACTACTGCTGGAGTGCAGCCTACCCATGGTGTACCATCTTCATTTGTCTGGGGTTTTTGAGTTTAACTGTGCAGTTAGAATACACCATGTAAAATACGTTGCAGTGTTGGAACACCCAACAATCAGCTGTAGTTTGTTCTACAGCCATAATATATTGCATACGCTGATATTTTCTTTATGGATTATACCAGCATTTAGGTTAGCATTTAGTATAGTCATATATCAGGGTAAAGGAAACCATGTTCCACAGCGAGGGCTATTTTTAAGAAGTTGTGTAGAATCAGTATTACATTCCAGTTAACTACAAAAATAGTATTCATTCCAGCTTGTCTATTGAAGTCTGCCAGCTGTTACTCTTCATGGCTAAAAAAAAAAATCTTAGAAAGATGAGTTTCCTGGAAATGTAGATCATTTTCACATATTATTAATTGGACCCGGGAGTCAACAAAACTTCACTTGAAAACAGATTGCAAATTTTGCAAGGAGTTGAAGAGAAGCAATTTTCTAACATAATTGTCATGGTCACATTAACTTTTTAATGCTGAGTGAAATATAGAGAAATCTGCGACAGCTAGTATTGAACATAATACTAATGTGATCTGGACTGTTAAGTCCATGAAAGAGAACCAGTCATCAGATTTTCTCTATATAAACTATATCCACAACCTTTCAATTACGTTTAGGGTACGTACACACTTGTAGAAAAAGTTGGTCCCTTTGTCATCCAGGAAAGTTGGACAAGTGAAATCCATTTGGTATTCTATAGGTCATGTGAGTGCTATATGAGTGCAATTATTTTCTCGCCTAACATCCATATGACATGTGTATGCGCCATCCATATGTAATGTGTTTTTTCCTCAGCAGCTATTATTCTACAATCAATTACAAGACCATTTAGTGTGTTCTAGGCTACAGAAATGTAATGTATTCATAAAACGCGGATTACACATGGATGCTCCGTGTGATGTCCTATTTGTTTTCGCACTCATAGACTTACATTGGCGAGTCTTGGCCAATTTACGTGACCATATGCAGCATCGTGCACATTTTTCCTCATGACGAATACATCTAAGAAAAAAATCGCACATCAGCACTGACTCATTGAATCAAAATTGATCCGAGTGCAATACGATTTTTTTTTTCCAGATTTAACTTGTAATTATATGCAAATGTGAGTGAACCCTTAAAAGCTCTCCTGTGGCATCTTCATAGGAAACCCACGTACCTAAGAAAATAATCTTTACAATTGTCCATTGCCGCATGCTAATTGGCAGGGTTGTCTCTGGGACATGCTCAGCATCTCCCCTGTCCTCAGATCGTCAAATCTTCTGTCTTGATTAATGTGGCTGACATTTTTCGTGTCATCCGCCCACACAATCTATTCAAATCTTGCCACGAAACAGTAGGGAAGAGGAGCTACACAGGCACTATGGACTCTGGACAGTATGTCAGCCATGTTAATCAAAGCAGTGAGGCGGCAACTGCAAGGCTAGAGGTGAGACCACGTTACAGTCTGAAGACAATCTGCACTGCCTGGCCCAATGGGTAACATACATCGCTGGACAATTAGAAAAGTTATTTCCTCAGGTTTGTGGGGCAGCAGCGCTCATATGAACAGATTGCAGTTGTGCATTTAAATGTGACTGAAAATTGGTAGTATAGCTAATATAAGAAAATCCTAGTGACAGATTCCCTTTAAAGAGGACCTGTTTTCCCCCCCCCCCATGGATTGGAATCTAAGGACAGCACTGAATGCAGCATGTCTGCTACATTCAGGCAAGGGGTCCCCCCAAGGCTCTGTGGGGCTGCTACCCCTAGATATGGGCTTATAAAAACTTACAGTAAAAACCTATGGAGGCAGGCCCATGTGCTTCAGCCACCTTGTAGCACAGGGCCATTACACCCCCCCTGTGTAATGGCCCTGTGCTACGAGGTGACTGAAGCACAAGGGCCCACCTCCATGGGTTTTTACTGTAAGTTTTTATATTTTTCTGGCGCTCACGAACAGGATCCTGTGCCCGGTGCTACCGGGTACTGTGTGCCTACAAACTTTGGACTTTGTGCTTGAAAAATAACTTTTCCCACCATTAAATGGCGGACAAAAATGGGTTCCCGCCATTTCAACCGGGAATCCCAAGATGGCGCCTCGGCCATGTGAAGGACAACGTGCAGGCCCAGGGGTGTTCCTTAGCCCCTTGCAATGGGAGGGCCTATCCAGGGGCGCAAAACTGTTTGGCGGCTATAGGGGCGGGCAATCAACCAAGGGGCGGGCCACAGGAAATGATCCAGGAGGAACCGCCAAAAGTCAATGAGAACCCAGCCAGAAAAGAAGGACGCGACAAACAACAACATGTATTACCCGGTACAATGGCGACCTGGTGGAGTGACCTCCTGCAAGAGGTGGAGCAGCAGGCCTGCATTGCCCGCGGGGACCTGAACTCAGTCTCCCTCCTTACCAACGAGGGGGACGCGGACTATTGGTGGGACGCTTTCCGGGAGCTGTGGGACAACCTAGCTAACACGTTGGAGTGGGTTGTCCGCAGCTGGAGCACCAACCGGGCCGTGGAGCTCATGACCCGAGTAACGGACCAGGAGGCGAGAGAAGCAGCATTAATCGCACAAGCTGAGGCGGAGACCCTGGCAGTGAGACCACTCTTGCAGACCCAGGAGTTTGGGGTTCAGACAGATGGCCCCGTAGACCTGTCAGCAGGCCAGCCCAACACCCTACCAGCCCAGGATGCGCCAGGACCCGACCAAAAGCCGTATGTGATCGTCGAGACCACAGAGGGAGACGACGACTTGACCAGTTCCGAGGAGGAGGGCCTCGACGCAGATAACTTGTGCAACAGCTCAGACACCACCGTAGACGACACCCCAGTGGGGTACTGGGGAGAATCGACACGGAGCTATGCCAGCACTCCGTGCCAACATCACAGCTGCATCAGATTACCCAGCAACCAGCCCGTTACCCCCTGCGTACTACGCTGAGAGCAATGCTCCCCAAATCAGCGAGGAGGACGAGGCGGCTCGGCAGCGCCTCGAGGACGAGGTGGCTCAGCAGCGCCAGGACTGGTGGCGAATGGAAATGGAGTGTCACCAAATCAGAGAGGAAGCTTGCAAGCAGCCCCCGTTACCCGCAGAACTTCGAAGGAGAGGTACGGTGGTAACGTTTCGTTACGGGGACGGGTGGAGGTTTGTGCGTAAGGAAGGACTAACAGACGATATTTTTGTTGCAAGAAGGGACATAGAGCCAAATTACGTCGCGGTCACCCAGACAGAGACTTGTACCGTGGAGATCAGGTTACCTACGATTGGCACGCGGGACCTATGGGGTGGTTTGCTATAAGGGTGGCCCGCTTGTAAATAACTATCCGACCCCTAACTTGAGCTGTAAATAGTTTAATTGTGCCTTTCGCCCCTTTTTCCATGAATAATGACTACTGCTCCTTTGTCCGTTTCAGCCTCATGGACATAATGAGAACTCTACCCCGTTATAAATAATGTTTATCCAAAGCGGCCCAGTGGTGATAAAACACACTGGACTGTGCTGGACAATAACTACCGCTGGGCCCACACAGTTACCGGTCCACGTGAGGCCGAAGAATCCCCAAGTTAAATAATGTTTATTTTTTTTATTATGCAACGTTTTAAGTTTGGTGGCTCCTATAAATGGAAGAAACAATGCGTGAATTTGTAAATAAGTTACCTCTTACCTGTTATTATTCTTTATTGGAAAAAGTACATTTTCACTCTACTTGTTCCCTGTTAACCACTCTCGCGGACGAGTGTATTCCACCAAGGGGGAATGTGGCGCCCCACCTGATCAGGCATCACAGTTGGGGTAATGCATGTATAAATGAGTGTCCGGTTACCCTTGTCACGACATAATGCAAATATTCTTCAGGAGGCTCCCATTCTAGCACTCCCACACACACCCACTTAGGCAGACGGCAGCGGTCCCATACCCTGGGGGGGGGGAGTTAGGAGAGGAGGGAGGACACACAGCGAGATTCAGTCGGCAATGAGAGAAGATGGAAAACAGGGATCCTCCGAGAGAGTGAAGGAGGAATCCCAGGGAGGGGGCCTGGAAGGTGAATAGGCAGCCCAGACGGAAGGAGAGAACCGAGCGCCGATACTCAGGAGGGAACCCTGGTCTCTTTACCGGAGCACTGGTTCCAAAGATGGCGAGGGAGTTTACCCCCTCACCAAGAACACCGGCGGACACGGACCATTTACCAGCCCAGACACCCTGTCCAGAGGAATTGTCACACCAGGATTCCCATCTACAAAGGGCCTGGTACGAAGTGGGCACCTCAAGACAGATATTGAGAGCAGGACACAGGGTAGATCCAAGCAGGCATTCCACAGGAGACTCCTCGAGACATTGCAGCCCACTGTGACTACCCGGCCAGCTATTTTGTCCACAGACTGTTACCTGCTGTGAACTGTATTACCATCTGCACCGCTCCAGTAAAGTACTCAAGTCTCCATGTATTTGATTCTGCGCTGCACCCTGCTCATCCATCCATCACCAGCATCCCTACCATCACAGATGCATCCCTGCCCCGGGGGGGCTAGCTCCACCTGCAGGGAGCTGTACCATCAAGGCCGCTATACCACCACCCTCTGCAGGACTGAAGTGGTGCTGGTGCTCAATCACCAGAAGCTGCGGGTGGCGTCACGAGAACTAAATTACAAACTTTATTTCCCCTGTAAATACCCCTTTTTCAAAGGTTCAGTCCCTAGGGCCACAGGTTCGGGCAGGCCACCAGTGATATCCCATGACCACAGCGGAAAATGGGCCCAGATACCCGAGTCCCCACTGACCCGGGCGACACACATGACTGGCACGAGGACATGGGCGGCACAGAGACACAGGGGGTGTGTAATGGCCCTGTGCTACGAGGTGGCTGAAGCACAAGGGCCCGCCTCCATGGATTTTTACTGTAAGTTTTTATAAGCCTATATCTCGGGGTAGCAACCCCACAAAGCCATGGGGGACCCCTTGCCTGAATGCAGCAGACATGCTGCATTCAGTGCTGCCCTTAGACTCTAATCCTTGGGGGGGTGACAGGTCCTCTTATATCACAAAGCACTCACTGAGCTCCACGGACTCTATTTGCAGATTCCCTGTAAATATCACAGTAAATATCAATCGTGGCACCTAAGTGGTTTCATTGATGAGGGGCTTGCAATCATAAGATGCCACTAACAAAGACTTAAAGAAAACCTGACAGCTGATATATGTTGCCCAATCCACTGCAAATCACTTCAAAATCCACATAAGATATGCTCCAAATATTCTTTGATATGTATTTTTTAACTGATCCACTCCAAAATACTCATAAAACACTGTGTGTAAACCCAGACTTTGAATCTGTATTCTATTCTTTTTAGAAAGCAGTATACTGACTCAAAGACTTATTTAGACACTACTACACCATTCTGCATGTGAACTGTACACAGGAGCAGAGCACTTCAGAATAGACTTAAGTCTCATAACCAAGATCCCAACCAATCAGGAGCTATTTGAGTGTCTATTACATATTTTTAAAATTGTGTAATGACAGTTTTGTTTTCAACTATTTGCAATAGTGACAACTAGAGGGCAAAAACAGGTATTACAAAAATGAAAAATTATGACCTGCATAGAAATCAGTAATATCTGTATTACAACTAAATGGCATATCTGGCCACTTGAAAAAATGTCAACGAAAGATGAAATAGAAGTGTAGGGTAAGTTTGTTTAAGAGGAGAACGAATGTACATACCATTTTACAGAAAGCAGTGCTTAGCCTAAATATCTCCCTTCTTCACCTTTGTATTCTCTACAGAAGGAAAAATGACCCCTTTACTTCCATCAAGCCTCTCTCACCCAGCCAACTAGTTTATGTTCAAAGCCTAGATCAATCCCATCTAAGTGACCAAAAATGTGAACAAAAGCAAACAAAAAAAGGTATGGTTTATTGCAGCGAAACCCAAAAGCAGAATGGCCTCCAATAAAGTGTTCTCAATCCATTTTGATCCAGCCACATGAAGGCCACAGCAAGAGTCAGAGATCATTGGCCTTGTTTCGCCAAAGCTTGGGGATAGTCAGTCTTGTTCCCAGCACCCACCTGGGCTGTCACCGCCGTGGAACCAAGAGCTCATATTATTTTAATTCTTCTTCCAGGGCTAAAGAACCATGGGATTGTTGGTGCAAATAGAACATTATGGGCATACACTTCCCCACCACTTTCCAAACTGTTCAGGAGGGAACCTAACCCATAAGTGAACGGCACTCCAAAAAGTTCAAGTGACAAGTAAACACAGTGAAATGTGGATATGCAGTTAAATATTATGTCGAACTTCAGTTAGTAAATGTAAAAATTCCCATTCCTACCTGTAATGTGGTGAGAGGTGGTAGTCGTGGGTGAGGTATGAGTTTCTTGCGCCCCGACACACTACATAAAAGGAGTCCTGGCTGTGTGTCTGGACTTTTGCTATGGAGGCAATAAACCTTTCTAGGCTGTATGATGCTGAAGGCTCTGGCTGGCCAGGACCAGATGTTAACCAGTTCATCGAGGTACTGGTTCTTTAAAAACAGTGCTTTACTCAACAACAATTTGATGGTCAACAATGTACATTGGATAGTGAGAACATATCTTCTCATAGGTTTCAATAATACCCAACATCTCTATACACAGTTTCTTTATTTCTTTCACTTCACTTGTTTCAGCCTCCACTAGTTTCATTTTGTTTCACCACAACCCAGTTTAGCACCACAGTACAGTCCATGAAAGCCATATTTTCCTTCAGTGGTTATGCTTCTTCTCCCTCTTAGGCTACATTCACACAAAGCATTTCTGCTGAGTTTTATGAGGATCCGTTTTTCGTGCAGTTTCTGCATGAAAAACAGATCCTCTTATTGCAAAAAAGCATCACAAACGCATCATCCGTTTGCTTCTTTGCTCCATTTTCAGTGGACACAAACAGACACACATACTCTTTCTTATCCTCCCAGCGATCTCACGGTGACCTCCGTTGATGTCCTCATCTCAGGAGGGTGCAGGACCTGTGAGTTGTCTGTTTGTTGCTTCTAGAACCTGGCATTGCACCATGTGACTGAGTGACATCACTCAGTCACATGAGTAGGTCCTACAAGTGCTGAACAGACAAACAGACAACTCACAGGTCCTGCACCATCCCAGGATGAGGGATCAGTGGACAAACTGACATGCTCATTCTTTGTGAAGATCCATTTTTGAGTCCAAAAATGGATCCTCAAAAAGCATTCTGTGTGAATGTTAAATCTTTAAATTCACTGATTTGTTGGGATGCCCAGAGTCACTGCATTTCACTGCAAAAATGGATGCACAAAAAAAGACCAAAAACGCAGTGTGTGAATGTAGCCTTAAAAGGACAATTTGCCTGTCTGATGAACCTAATTTGCAGTTTACTCATCCTAATAGAACTCCTGTTCAAGCCAATTTATTCCATCCTAGCCTGTTACCTTTTAGAGTTATAAACTACGGGTCGTACTACTAAGTATCCTGTCCTAGGACCCGTATCACTTGGTTACTTAGTTCTTCAGTCAGTCCTTTGACCCAACTCCAATAGATCACTCTGTAAACAGGGCCAAACTCTCTATGTTCTGGATCTTGCTCTCTACGTCCTTGGTCTCCACTCACTTCCACATCAAGTGTCTTGTCACTAGCAACCTTAGGACTGCTTATCTGTAATTCTAGGCAATATCTGCCCATCTTACAGGAAACTATCCCTTTTTTTCCTGAACTCAAGTCCCTAGTATGGGCTAGTCCCAAACAATAACTCTAAGGCTACGTTCACACATTTGCGTATCTTGCTGCGTTTTGCGCGCGCTTTTTGCCGCGTTTTTCGGCCGCGCAAAAAAGCGCAACAAAATACGCAGGGGCTTTCACACACTGCGCTTTCTTTACTCCAGAAAGCGCAGTGATGTCACAGAGGGGAGGAAAAATCCTGCTTCCTCCTCCCCTCTGTGACAGCCCCATTAGATTTCACAGTGTATTAATATACACTGTGAAATCTAAATTAAACAGAGGCAAGTGTATGAAAAATAAAAAAGAATGAATACTTCACCTGTCCGGTGCCTTCTCCCGCTGTCTGGTGCCTTCTGCCGCTCTCCGGTCTCCGGTTCCAAGTGAGAGGTGTACTGAGAAGACCTGTGGTGACATCAGAGGGGTGGCATTCCCAGGGCGTTCCCAGTGCTGATTGGCTGTTCGCAGTCATGTGATATGTATCACATGACCGCGAGTGCCCAGGAACGCCCCTCTGACATCACCACAGGTCCTGTCAGTACATCTCTCACTTAGAACCGGAGACCAGACAGCGGGAGAAGGCGTCGGACAGGTGAAGTATTTATTCTTTTTAATTTTTCATTCACTTGCTTTTGTTTAATTTAGATTTCGCAGTGTATATTAATACACTGTGAAATCTAATGGACGGCCACAGCTGTCAAAGAGGGGAGGAGGAAGCAGGATTCTTCCTCCCCTCTGGGAGAATACGCAGAAGTAGCTGCGTAAACAATTGACATATCAATTGTTTATGGAGCTGCGCTTTCTCCCGGAAAACGCAGTGCGTATTTTTACGCAATGTCTGCACTGCAAAGTGAATTTCCCATTCACTTTGCAGGCAGACAAAAGGCACATTGCGTATTTTGAAAAGCGCGCGTAAAAAAACGCGGCAAAATACGCAATGTGTGAGCGTAGCCTAAGGCTGGTTTCACACTGCAGTTTTTTGCCTGATCAGGTTCCATCCGGTTTGTGTGCCAAAACTCCAAAACTCAGAACAGGTGTCAATCTTTCAATTATACTTTTTCTCTGCAAGTTCCTCTCCTGGTTCTGACACACAAACCAGATGGAACCTGATCAGGGAAAAAACTGCAGTGTGAAACCAGCCTTATCTCATCCTACGTCCAGCAAATAAATTTAAACACTACTAACGCATATTAAAATGACATTATACATCACGGTTCACATTACACTTTACAAGAATATGGTGTTTTCGAGAGGGAACATGGGCAATATGTCCATCTCGTTACACATCTAGAAGCCCCAGAATGCGGATGTGTGCTCAAAATGAATGAAACTAAGTGCATGCAAATGTGTTGAACCTGTCAACCCCTGGTGGTTTCCAAAGTGAAAGCACCACTGAATGTGTGGCGCTCCCAATCGTCAGGCGCCACACCGGGGTATTACACTCATAAAAGCAGTGCAATTTTCCCCAACTGCAAGTGGATACTGGGCTGGTGGGTGGGACCCAATTCCTGCACTCCCACACTAGACTAGTGGTGAGAGGTTACCCCTGGAGGGAATGGACACCTCTAGGGGGAGTTAGAGAGTCGAGTTGGAGTTGAGGAGGAGTGTGGAGCGAGTCGGAAGGTCTAACAGGACAGCTCCAGACTGATCCTGAGGAGAGATGAAACAGGATCCTGAGGGGATCCTGAGAGAGGGTGCCTGACACGTGAGTCTGGGCCTGAGAGAGAAAGGGGGAACCCCAGGGTGAAGCGACCATACTCCAGGGAGTTTCCCCAGTCCACCACGGGAACGCCGGAACCGAGGACACGACCAGAGTCTAGCTCTAAGGTCGTCAACCATCTGCTGCGGTCTGTTCACCGGCTGCAGCACTCTGTCACACAGAGCGGTCCACCTGCTTCTTCACTGCAAGGGAGGGGAGCCCCAAAATTACCTTCAAGGAATAATTGGGTACGGACTAATCCCAGGCGGGGAAGGACACGGGTTCGTCAACTAAGGCATACCACGGGTACCTCCATACCGCCTGGCATCCACTTGAAACAACTCTTTTCCCTTGTACATAACCCCTCTTTGAAGTGTCACCCAGGCCATGGGCTCAGGCACCGCAACCAGTGACATCCCTGTGAACCCCTCTGAGCCGGAAACCCGAGTACCCCTCGGGCCTGGGGCTTGACAAATGCAGTGTGTATGCTGCATGCAAGGAAGGTGTGTACCATGTCTCTATCCCCCCTATAACCCAAAAAGAACACTTTGGAAAGTTTAGAGTTAAGAGGTCCGAGGGGCTTATCCGATTATTCTGTCCTCGCTACCAGCCCAGTCCTCACTGCCTCCTGCCTGTGTGTGTGTCTGTGTGTTGAGCCGAAGAGTAGGGCAGAACCACACAAGAGTAAGCGGAACACACGGGGAGGACCGGGCTGGCAGCAGCAAAGCATAATCAGATAAGAGTTCAGAGGTCAAACTATTCGGCCCGTGACTTTGATCTTGTGGGGAGAAGGTGAGGTCAGGGTCACATGTTGACTATATAAGTTAAATTAATATATAGAGCAGGGCGGGAATCTGGCACTTGTGGAGAGCTACAGTGCAAGCGCCAGATTCCCGCCCTGCTCTATGCATACATCGTAACATGGAGCAGGGCAGGCAAAGCACCAACGTCAGGGGCAGGAGGAAGGACAGGCGCAAGGTCAGAAAAGACATTACCTCGCTCTGCACCCGCGTCAATGAGCACAAGGAGGTGCAGGCGAGGATGGCTCCACAGATCTGAGGGTGGCGGCGAGAAGCAAGGAGGCAGCACAGAGAGGCAGGAGGCGGGAATGGCCCTGTGAATAGAGCTGACTCAAGCACCAGGGAATGCCCTCCTGACTCCAAAGCAGTGAGTTTTCCTAACACTATATCTCAGGGTACAGAGCAGCCAGACACATGGGGGACCCTTTGCCTGAATGCAGCATACATGCTGCATTCAGTGTTGAATTTAATTTGCAATCCAGGAGGGGGGGGTGACAGGTCCTCTTTAATATCCTCAATCATATTGTAAAGATCATTAAAGGGGTTGTCTCAAGTTCCTAAATGGGTAAAATTGCAAAGTGCTTTGTAAAAATCTTTCCATTCTCAAGAACAGGGGCAATGTTTAAAGGGGTTGTCACAAAGTTTATTTTAATCAATAGATATTATAATAATAATAATTTCCACAATTTGATGTGTTTAAAAAAATGTTCCTGTACTGAGAAAATCTTATATATGTGTCCCTGCTATGTACTGTGTAATGTACGTGTCTGACTGTTCAGAGACATTGTGTGATCACACCACAGCTCTTGTGCTGAGATAATCATTATATATATATATATATATATATATATATATATATATATATAATGTCCCTGCTATGTACAGTGTTATGGCTGTGTCTGAGCATACAGGGGCATGGTCTGATCATACCACAGCTCCTGGGCTGAGATAATCTTATATGTGTTCCTGCTATGTACTGTGTAATGGCTGTGTCTAGCTGTACAGGGACATGGTTTGATCATACCACAACTCCTGAGCAGGGGAGGATATAAAAAAAAAAAAAAAAAAAAAAAGTATACATACATTACAGCAGGGTAGGCTGCTGCAGATTCCCATATACTGGAATGATGAAACTATAGAAATGGAAAAGGGACTTGGATCTTGCACTTATATCTGTCACAACCATACGTTTCCTGATAATCAGTCAGCATAAAACAAAAAAATTATTAGGGCTCATTCTGGGTAGGGATCAGCCTTTCTAAGCAGACTATTAATTGACAATGGATAGACTTCTCTGTAGCGAGATGGCAGTATTTTTACTTTATCAGATGTGTTGACATGATTTTGTGGCATTTACAGTTATACATAGGACAGGTTGTCCTCCTGCTCTAGTTAATGCAGCTTTCCTAATGAAATGGCTGCTGGCGGAGGAACATGTGACCTCATCAGTCCGCCAGCCTCATCCAATTGAAAAAAAATTGTAAAGCACTGTGGAATATGTTGGCGCTATTGTGGCGTCCCACTATGTAGGTGCCACAGAGGGGTACTGCACCCGTAAAAGAGGTGTAGTCGCCCCAGCTGCAATGGATTTCAGGATGATAGGCGGAACCCTAAACCCACACCCCACACTAGGTCACACTGTGGGAGGGAACCCGAGAGGGGATATAGTCACCTCCAGGGGGAACTAGAGAGGTCTGTGGTCGAGAGTTAGTTAGCCAGGCGGATGGCCTGAGGGAGCGAGGAGGGTCTCCCGGCTGAGGGACCCGGGAACAGCAAGGACAGATCCCAGATACAGAGAGCGAGAGGAGTATAGAAGAACTTGAAAAGGTGCGCCCCAGAAGAGAAACCGGGTACCGGAGCCCGCACCTGTAGGAACATTTACAGCCTACAGAAAATCCGATGCACGGGGGTATATATATATATATATATAAATATATATACGGCCCTGACTTTCGAGCGACCAATAGAGGGGACCAGACACGGCCAGGCAAGCCGCAGTGTTCAACAGAAGGTTACCCGACAGGAGCAAGAGAAGGGAAGGGAAGAGAGAGAGAGCAGGAGGTCAGATCTACTCTATGAGGTCAGACTTCACACCAGCTACTGAGAAGCAGGGAAGAATTAGAACAAGAAAGGCACACGCTGGGGGTTCCGTCCAGCTACCAGAGATACGCTTGCAGCCAACCGTAGCCACTTGTCATTTAACATCTTACTGCACTGAGGACTGTAATAACACTGCTGAATTTCCAGTAAAGTACTCGAGTGAAGTGACTTTGACTCTGCATCTTCTTTCCACGACCTCATTTTCTTCCACAGGATTGCTGCCCCAGAGGTCCAGTTCTGCCTGTGGAGGACTACACCATCTCAGCAGCAATACAACCGACCTCCGGAGGACTGTGGCGGCGCTGGTGACATCTCACCAGGTAGCAGGTGGTGTCACGACAAACTATAAACTTGTACATAATCGCCTGTAAATAACTCCCCTTTTAAAGATAGGCCCAGGACACGAGATGAGGTGTGGCCGCCATTCCCCGTGACACAGCAGTTAACCCTTTGCCGCCTGATACCCGAGTACCCCAAAGCCTGGGCTCGACACTATATAAATATTTATTATTATTATTATTAACACCTCACATGGGAAAGCTGCTTTTCTATTGATGGAGGTGATAGACTGATCTGGTCACATGCTCCTCCACCAGCAGTCATTGTACCGCCAGGAGAGCTGTGCAGCCTGTGAGGAAATCTGCAGAACCTGCTATCTACTATATAATCATCTGTCTGAAGCCGAAATTGCACGCCAGACAGAGGCTGCTCACTGGTGGCCGCCGGAGGCGGCCATCAATGAGCACAAACTATGCAAATAGGCGCGCAAATTCAAAACCTGGCGACAGCGACAGACAGTGCTTTTTTTGCGATGGTACAGTGTACTGAAAATGTGAGGTGGGGGACGCTGCAGGAGGGAGCAGGAGATCTCCTGCTCCCGCTGATATAATATGCATAGCTGACTCACATGACCGCACAGAACCAGGAAGTGGAGGATCTCTGCCGCACTCTCTCTACCTGATCACAGCAGCAGGAGGGAGACCAGGAGATCAGTTCTGGAGGGAAGACTAGAGCAGCATGTGGGCCATATCTAACACAGGGGGGCATGTGCCACACATAGGGGATGTGTGCCACGCATTGGGGGCATGTGCCACGCATAATGGACGTGTGCCACGCATAATGGACGTGTGCCACGCATAATGGACGTGTGCCACGCATAGGGGACGTGTGCCACGCATAGGCAGGGCCGCACTGTCCAATGGTCAATAGGAGCCTTTAGACTCAGGTGGCAAGGAGGCAGGGGGTGCCACAGAGCAGAAGGGGGCGGCGCCTGCACCATG
This sequence comes from Allobates femoralis, assembly GCA_033576535.1. NCBI lineage: Eukaryota > Metazoa > Chordata > Amphibia > Anura > Aromobatidae > Allobates > Allobates femoralis. Next base: position 253,537,613 of record JARQOC010000004.1, on the reverse strand, counting down.
CAGCCGGCTCCCTGTGTGACGTGCGCCAGCTGCATAAGGTAAAATCGTCAGCGGCAGCTATCGACAGCACCCCGCCTCCCTGGTCCTCACCTAGGCTCAGGTGGCAGAGAACCTTTCTGCACCCCTGTGCATAGGGGAAATTAATCTGAAATGCATATCGGCAAATATGTTTTTTTACAAAAAAAGCACTGGCGACGCATCAGCAACACAGGATTGCCGTGACAGATGACAGCGCTACTCTCACATAGCGGGCGGGAAAGCCGATTTCACTGTCGGCTTTCCCTTCCCGCTATTTGAAATGAACAGCTATGTGAAAACGACGCACCAGCGATCCCGGCCAGGTCGTATCGTTATCGCTGGTGCGTCGTTATGTGTGACGGGGGCTCTACACTTACAGGACCTCTGATGATGTCACATGGCTGTGACATGACCAAAGGTCCTTAAGCTAAACGCACACAGCACCAGGAGCCAGGTACTGCATACCACTTACACCCACACTCACCTTGCACTGACCTCACACTTAGCCCGACACTCACCTTGCACTCACCTCACACTTAGCCCTGCACTCACCTTGCACTCACGTCACACTGTCTCTAACGCAGAACCCGCGTCGCTGATTGTTTGCGGCTGGCTGGGCGTGACCAATCAGCGACGCTGGATTTCCGTTACAGTGAAACAGGCAAAGTCCGCCTGGTCTCCGGCCCCCCTCCGCTCGGTCTCCTGCCCGCTGCTCACCCGCTCCATGCTCCCTCCCGGCCGCCGCTCCATGCTCCATCTGCCCGCTGCTCACCCCGCCATTCTTCTTATTTTCGTGGCATAGACTCCAGAAATTCAAAGGCCGCAGGGGGTGGGGGTGGAGCTACCAAAGGGGGCGTCGTAATGGCCATGAACAAGGACACGCCCACCACATCAGGGCTATGCACTTGGACACGCCTACTACGATTTCCCATTAACTCCGCCTCCTGAGGCCTTGGAATTGTTGACGTCTATGCTGGAGGAAGAAGAAGACGACACGCTAGGGTGAGAGGTGGCTGTACAGAAGCCTGGAGCGAGTGAGAACTGAGGGGGCCACCGCTGCACAGTCGCACAAACCGCACTGCCACACACCCACATATTCTAGAATACCCGATGTGTTAGAATCGGGCCACCATCTAGTACTTACATAATTATGTGCTTAAAATCATGTTTGCAATACATCTGTGAAGATAAAGTGGCCAACCCCTTTAAGTGTACCTATGATACAGCACATCTCCTAAAATGTATATATATTGGAGGTTTGATGAATGTTGCTTGTTTCTCCCACTTTTTTTGTCTTTATTTATACTAATAAGGAGAGGCAAAAACTTAAGAAAAAAGTACAATCAGTAAAGAATTTCACAAGGGTTACGTCATGGACTCCTCTAGAGACATAAGATTTCCTTTATGTAGATAAACCTTGTCTTCAAAGGAAACGAGATTGTTAAATAATGTATGAAAGCATTGCGGACATATTACCTCATTACTTCTATCTCCATTGTCTTTATTCCAGACAGGGTAAGGGATGGACTCTGCACACACTGGAATATTGCAGAGTGACTTGAAGAAAAAAAATGTTTTTAAAACTGAGAGTCCTCAATGGTTGATATCCGAGGACTCTCAATTTGAAAAAAAAAATTCTATCTACTAGCTAACATGGTGCAAAGATATGTTTTACCTGTATCAGTGTGTCTTCATGGACTGTAGTGTGTTGCTGAGTGTTACATGTCTATGTTTCTCACTTTCAGTAAAGAGTTTTTCCCATCTCTGTCTTTCATGGCAAAAATAATAACAACTGCATCTAGGTCCTGGCCACCACAGGGCTACAAAAACTCTGAGTGGTACAGAAAGCGTTACTGTGCCAACAGTGGTGTAACTAGAGTCCAATAGGCCCCTGTGCGAAATTTAGACCAGCCCTCACCCCCCCCACGCTCATGTTGGTCAGATGTATGGGCCCGTGTAACATTCAAAATCCTATAAAGACTCACACATCGACCCCTCTCTCCCTTCTATATGTATTAATGTCTCTCATCCTGCTATATATGGTTCTCCTTCTGGAATACGGCCTTTATCCTGGTATATATGCATTCCATCCTGGTTTATATGGTCATTCTCCACCCACAATAGTCCTTCAATTATTATAATGCATCCCCATATTCCTCCATATATTATAATGTACCCCATAGTCCTCTATGTATTATAATGCGTCCCATAGTCCCCCATTCATAAGGTGGCCCCATTAGTCCTTCAAATATTCTAATGCACTCCCAATATCCTCCATCTACTATAATGCAGCCTCATAGTCCTCCATATAGTATAATGCAGCATCATAGTCCTCCAGCTAGTATAATGCAGCCTCATAGCCCTCCAGTTAGTATAATGCAGCCTCATAATCCTACATATAGTAAAATGCAGCATCAGTCATCCAGCTAGTATAATGCAGCATCATAGTCCTCCAGCTAGTATAATGCAGCCTCATAGCCCTCCAGCTAGTATAATGCAGCCTCATAGCCCTTCAGCTAGTATAATGCAGCCTCATAGTCATCCAGCTAGTATAATGCAGCCTCATAGCCCTCCATATATTATAATGCAGCCTCACAACCCTCTATACAGCATAATGCAGCTTCATAGCCCTCCATATAGCATAATGCAGCCTCATAGCCCTCCATATAGCATAATGCAGCCTCACAGCTCTCTATTTAGCGTAATGCAGCCTCATAGCCCTCCATATAACATAATGCAGCATTATAGTCCTCCATATAACATAATGCAGCATCATAGTCCTCCATATAGCATAATACAGCCCTCCATTTAGCATAATCCCGCCTCATAGACCCTCCAGCTAGTATGATGCAACCTCATAGCCCTCCAGCTAGAATAATGCAGCCTCCTAGCTCTCCATATAGTATAATGCAGCCTCACAGCCCTCCACATAGTATAATGCAGCCTCAGCCATCCATACAGCATAATGCAGCCTCATGGCCATCCATACAGCATAATGCAGCCCCATAGCCCTCCATATAGCATAATGCAGCCTCCTAGCTCTCCATATAGTATAATGCAGTCTCACAGCCCTCCACATAGTATAATGCAGCCTCAGCCATCCATACAGCATAATGCAGCCCCATAGCCCTCCAGATAGCATAATGCAGCCTAATAGCCCTCCATACAGCATAAAATAGCCTCACAGCCCTGCATTTAGCATAATGCAGCTTCATAACTCTCCAGACAGTATAATGTACCCCCCTCATCTTCCCCATAATCCTTTGGCCACCATGTATTCCCTTATTTAAAAAAAAATAAATCTGTACTTGCCTCTCCCAGTTCCCCCACTGCATTGGTTTCCCTGTGAAAACTAAAAATGCAGAACGAGGCGATGTCGGCTTGCACTCCACTGTGCAATGAATAAAGCAGGAAGTGCCACCTACTTCTAGTGTGGAAGAGGAGGCACCAGTCTGCTACATGCGTTCCACAGTAGAACACAAATGGAAAGAAGAGCGTGGTAAGAGGAAGCGATAGGTGGAGGCGATAGCAGTATAAGGATGGGCCCACCCCTAGGATGCAGGAGGCTCCCTGACATGGCCATGTGGTGTGCTACACAGTGACTTGGACGTGCGTCTTCGGGGACGCACATCCATGTGAAGTGGGCACTGGGGTTGGCAGGCGACGGGTGCTTGTGCCTCCAGACCCTGTCGCAGTTGCAACCCAGATTCTTACGTCTGTGTGTGCCAAGTTCATTTATATATCTTCCATTTATTTCATTGCAGGTTGCGCAAACAGTGAATCATGGTTGCATTTGTCAAAATTAATCTCCTCTGGTGCTGGCTGTGTCTCAGAAGTAGTTATTCCTATCTTGACCATGAAAGGCAGAGATGAGAATAACCATTACAGAGACTAATGTAAAAGATCTAGTAATTTAAGTGTGTTGCATTACAAAATGCCCCCATTTATATACTGACATCAGTAATTTCTACACCCAGGCTCGGACTGGCCCACAGGAGAACAGATGAATCCCCCAGTGGGCCTCTTTACAAGAGTGGGCCACTTACCTCCAACATGAGAGTAGTTGGCCCAATACATTTGATTCACTATGTACAGACAAAGCAGCAGCTCATCATTCTACTAACTACATAGAAGTATAGGGAACTTTGTGACTGATAGTAAAGTAATAGTTGCATATGCCTGAGCAGTGGACCCCCAGAGTCAATGTTTCTGGTGCTCCCTTGCCACCCTAGTCTGACACGGTCTGCGAGTAATACATTGCACATTTTTGTCACAGTATTCAAAATGATAGTGTGGCACCCTTGCGGACTGGTGGCCACAGAGAAGTGCAGCAGCTGGGATGGTAGGCCATTCACCCCAAACCAAGCACCCAACACATCCCCGAATCCTCAGACCTAGGACTTTATGCCAGGCAGGGGAGAGGTGAGGAGTAGCTGAGTGGTGGGTGGAGCTTAGGAGACACCTGAGAGGGTGAGGAGTTACTTCAGGGTGAGAGTGACAGTCAGAACGGAGTTGGAGCAGAGGACTGGAGTGACCTACAGAGAGAGACTGTAAACAACAGAGGAAAAACACCGGCACCCGGTGTCATCAGAGTTTGACCGGGTCCGAGGCTACTGACCAGGTGTAGTAGAGAAGGAGTCCAAGGTGGAAGATCGGCTTTACAGAGACACCGAGGGACTGGGTCGACAGATAGGTTACCAGCCCTGTAATAGTGGTTGGCTGCTTCAAGCTCTGGCCACAGATTAACCGGTTAGGTGAAGGGTCTCAATCCCCGGAACCGAACAGACCATCACACCAAGGAAAAGCCTCATATAGGACTGCTGGCCCTGAGCTAGTGAGTGATCCTGAGGAGAGAGAACTGGAAAGGCTTAGAGAAAAGGGGGTGCTTTGGTGAACCAGACCAGCTGCTGACAGGCTACCGGTACGCTCACTGCAGGAAAACCGTAACTGTAAAATAAGAGAAAGTAGTGAAGTAAAGTACCTGGGTTAAACTTGAGAAATGTGTGAGAGTCTTTACTGAAGGTCTATGGCTGTAAAGACCAGTATCTGAGAAGAGGATGAGCCTGAGAGATCTGAAGGACACCGGTCAGAAGTAAGTGCATCCCCATCATCACCTCACAACCACACCAACCAAAAACTATTATCACCGGCCCAGGGGTTAAATCAGCCCTGCCTGTGGAGGGCTTATCACCATGGTGCATTCCATCATCATCCCCTGGAGCTTAGACAAGCAGCGGCGGTCACATCTGGCCGCATACCACAGGTGGCGTCACAATGACAAACTTTTATTTTTTTAATTTTTTTCCCCTTTTTATTTGCGGTCCCTCCACGGCCACGAAACGGTCCACAGCCACTACCATGACAATTCACTCTGTTACCAGACAGCAGGGAACTGGTCCCGAGTGACACATAGCCCTGAGGGTGATACAATAGCACAACTGCGTCCGTTTTGTAGCAATTTCTGAGAATTTGAGCCAAAAACACTGCAGTTTCACAGCAATTTTTCAAACAATTGTTCTTGCATAGACAGCAAAAAACACAAGGCATTGAACCCTTAATATGTGAACGCAGCCTTAGGTTGGGTTCAGATGGCCATATTTCATGGTCTGTATATGGACCACTATGCAAGGGCTGTCTTTAAGATGACCTGTCACTTGCTCAAAAAAATTTGGTCAAATACTTTATAAAATCTCTACTTGCAGTCTAACTAGGCGTTTCTCAGGAATGTTCCCTGAGGGCATTAGTGCAAGTATTTTTACAAGGTATTTAGTACAATTTAACTTACAGGTCCTCTTTAAAGTTGTTGTATAACACATAAAAATGTATTTTAATACAAAACTGGTGCTCAATAAGCTGATTTTAGCTGATCCCGCTTCTTTCATCTTTGGTAATAAGCGGTTTTCACATGGCGAAGCCAAATAATGGCATATACTGCATTTCTCCTGCAGCAGCTGTCCATGTATTGCATGGCTGTGCCAAGTTTGCCTGAGACAATCCCTCTAATGGTAGGGTCACACAACTGTTTTCTCTCTATATGAGAAAAACAGTCCAATTATACTTATTAGACTCTTGATCAGTTTGACCAGAGTGAAATCAGTTTTTTTAGCATGTAAATAGAAAAAAAATAATATTTCTCCGTCTCCCTTAACATCGGAATGTACTTCAGTGCCATCCTAGCACGGTCTGATTATTTCCACAGATCCATACTCAGTGACAATTTTAATCCAACACTCAGATCAAAATCGTACATGTCTCAGTCCGAGGAAAAAAAAACGGACATGTGGTCAGTCCTATTGAATATCATAGGTATGAGCAGTATTTGTAAAAACTGCAATTAGCACTCATCTGATATAATGGGTCGTGTGCAAGAGTCCTAATCTAAATAACTACATTACTATTTATAAGGCTGCAAATCTCCACCTTCTCTTAAATGGGTGGTCCCAAGATCTTAAAGGGATAAAATTGCAAAGTGCTTGTTACCACGATTGTTACACCCCTTCTTGATGAGCTGCTCAGCTCTGTCAACTGCATAGTAGCAATCGCCAAGCACTGAACATCTGCCCCATACTGAGTTGACCAAGTGGGGATGTTCAGTACGTGGCCTCTATTCAGTTCTGCAACTCAACACATCTGGCTGCCACCACCACAGGGAACAGCTCGATGTCGCACCCCTACTGATCAGGTATTGATGATCTAGCCTAAGAATAGGCCATCAATATAAAAGTCCCAGACAACCCCTTTAAAGATCTCTAATCTTGCAGTCTCAGACTGCCTGGTTATCTCAGGACGGTGCATGTGCTGCTTGCAGTCTCTATGTTCAGAGCCTTCTGGTGCCACTTTGACACAGGCCAGATCACTGGATCTAACTAGCTTCAGTGATCCTGTTCTTCTCCCATGCAGCAGAGGTAAAGTTGCCTATGATAGCATCTTTGGAGAGTGTCACCATGGTGCTTGCCAAAATGTCAACCTTCAGGAGAGCACAAGACCTGGCGCAGGACCTGTAGAAAGTGACTACCTGCTCTATTTGGTATTAGAGCTTTTGTGATTCATTGTATCTGCAGATTAGCATTTCTACAAGTGACAATTTTCATTTAAATGCAGTGAGCCTCACTAGAGATGGCACAAAGCGTCATCAATTCACTCAATGTTTTCTGCTGAATAGCTCACAGTATACCAAGTACCAGGAGTTAATTATGTTTCATTCTCTTGATGTAATCACATTTCTAGGAATGTCTACACAAATGTTAGTAAAGGGCTCATATCAGTCAGGTTTGCCTCTATATTGTCACATTATCCAATCGCTGCTCACGATATCAGACTGCATAAGGACACACCCTAATGGCACTAAAAATAGTAATAACATCCACTTATCAATTTATTCATGCAAGATCAGGAGGAATGATTGAGGAAAAGCACAAAACAGAGTTCTAACACAAAATGCTGCAACATTGTTACTTCATGAGAAACTCAAGTAATTATTAAAGCAGAAGACAGCGGTATCAGTAGAGTGACCAGATCCTACCAACATCAGGAGATGCCAAAAAGCAGAAGACAGCAGTATCAGTAGAGTGACCAAACCCTACCAACATCAGATGCCAAAAAGCAGAAGACAGCGGTATCAGTAGAGTGACCAGATCCTACCAACATCAGATGCCAAAAACAGAAGACAGCGGTATCAGTAGAGTGACCAGATCCTACCACATCAGGAGATGGCAAAAAGCAGAAGACAGCAGTATCAGTAGAGTGACCAGATCCTTCCACATCAGAAGATGGCAAAAAGCAGAAGACAGCAGTATCAGTAGAGTGACCAGATCCTACCAACATCAGGAGATGGCAAAAAGCAGAAGACAGCAGTATCAGTAGAGTGACCAGATCCTACCAACATCAGGAGATGGCAAAAAGCAGAAGACAGCAGTATCAGTAGAGTGACCAGATCCTACCAACATCAGGAGATGCCAAAAAACCAGAAGACAGCGGTATCAGTAGAGTGACCAGATCCTACCAACATCAGGAGATGCCAAAAAACCAGAAGACAGTGGTATCAGTAGAGTGACCAGATCCTACCAACATCAGGAGATGCCAAAAAACCAGAAGACAGCGGTATCAGTAGAGTGACCAGATCCTACCAACATCAGGAGATGGCAAAAAGCAGAAGACAGCAGTATCAGTAGAGTGACCAGATCCTACCAACATCAGGAGATGCCAAAAAACCAGAAGACAGCGGTATCAGTAGAGTGACCAGATCCTACCAACATCAGGAGATGCCAAAAAACCAGAAGACAGCGGTATCAGTAGAGTGACCAGATCCTACCAACATCAGGAGTTGGCAAAAAGCAGAAGACAGCAGTATCAGTAGAGTGACCAGATCCTACCAACATCAGGAGATGGCAAATAGCAGAAGACAGCAGTATCAGTAGAGTGACCAGATCCTACCAACATCAGGAGATGCCAAAAAACCAGAAGACAGCGGTATCAGTAGAGTGACCAGATCCTACCAACAACAGGAGATGCCAAAAAACCAGAAGACAGTGGTATCAGTAGAGTGACCAGATCCTACCAACATCAGGAGATGCCAAAAAACCAGAAGACAGCAGTATCAGTAGAGTGACCAGATCCTACCAACATCAGGAGATGGCAAAAAGCAGAAGACAGCAGTATCAGTAGAGTGACCAGATCCTACCAACATCAGGAGATGCCAAAAAACCAGAAGACAGTGGTATCAGTAGAGTGACCAGATCCTACCAACATCAGGAGATGCCAAAAATAAAAAAAATTGAAGGTTGGCACAGCCAAACTATGAGGCTTATCCTCGGACATGGCACAGGTGCCCTGCAGTGTAAGAGCTTAGCATATAGTTTGCAGCAAAATATTCAGTTCAGGAAACATCTGAATTTCCCTGCATAATTATGTTTATTTTTGTAAAATGTTTAGTTCCCATAGTGTAATTCTGAGTATGTGCAATAAAGGACACAGATGTGACGTAAGCACACTAGTGATTCCTGGCCCTGCAAGTATGGGGCTATCTTGTGTGTACCCTTACCAGCAGTAGTACCACTCCTTATCTAGTATCACATCTGCCCCTCCCAGTAAAGTGTGGGGATCTCCGCTTGTGTCCTTACCTCTACGATTAGCCATGGCTGAGGTCAGAGGTCAGGCTGTAGCCTTACAGATAACCACAGAAGAAGGAAGTCTGCAGTAAGCTGGACAGTAGGAATCTCAGTGAATTCAGGAAATGCACAAATATGGGCATTCTGCCCCTCACACGTCACGTCAAGGAAGCAGCTCAGCCACACAAGGAAGCTTAGACTTTGTACTGCAAGTTACACATCACAAGTAATATTCTGCTGGGGCCAGAGCTGCACCTTGTGGGGGATGTACAGTGATAGGAAATCATGTGACATCTGTAATTACCACTGACAACAGAGACTGCAATTCTTCAGTCATATGTCATGCCCGGACACCGTACTACAATAAGGCTATGTGCATTGATGCGTTTTTACTTGCAGGTTTTTTTTTGTTTTTTTTTTAAATCTGCAAGTGCAAACACATCCTAGCAAAGTCTATGGGTTTTCTGAAGTACTGTGCCCACTTTAAGGCTTTTTCACCTTCAGATTTTGGTGCAGGAAAAAGCAGCAACATATTCATTCTTTGTGTTTTTCCCTGTGGTTTTCCCATAGACTGTGTGATAGAAACACACAGGAAAACCAAAAAAAAACAAACTGCATCAACAAGCAAAATACGCTGCGGTTTTCCACAGCATGTTACCTGCAAGAAGATAAAGAAGAAAACTGCTAGGTGGGCACATATAATGCTAGAAATGCCCATTGTATTCATAAGAGTCAGGATATTACATAAGGATTAGTGATGAGCGAGTACTAAAATGCTCGGGTGCTCGATGCTCGGGCCGAGCATCCCGAGATACTCGTGTACTCGGCCCGAGTACCGAGCCCAATGTTATCCTATGGGAGACACGAGTATTTTTATGAAATGACTGCCGTCAGCATGTAGAAACCCTAAAAATGTCACAAAAGTCTCAGAAGAGTGCTGAAATGACATGGCAACACCATGGGGAAGACCCCTGGAAGCATTTCTCACTCAAAAGTCACAGATGTGAACAATCTTGTCCGAGTTTCACACCAATTTTTACGGAGTCACCAGAAAACCTTCCAAAATGACACCAAAATGAATATTCAGGGTGGAAATGTTAAGGGCACATACCCAATAGTGAGATACAGCTGGTGTATGTTACTTTTTGTGATTACATGAAAGATTTTACGTGAAAACATTGTGCGGCACTCCGATGTCCCTGAGAAGAGACGTACATGAAGGCCTGTCTTGACATAATGTGCCCATTTTGAGGAAGTGGGTCTATTGTACTATTTTCCTTTGCCAGGGCAGTCCAAAATTGGGAGGCTCACCAATGCCCCTGGATAGAGACATGCAGGAGGGCCTGTAAACCTGAAGTGGGTGTATTGTAGTATAGCCCTTTGGCAGGGCAGCCAAAAATTGGGAGGTTCAACAATGACTCATGCATACAGACATGCAGTAGGGCCTGTAAACCTCAAGTGGGTGTATTGTAGTATAGCCCTTTGGCAGGGCAGCCAAAAATTGGGAGGCTCCACATTGTCCCTGGATAGAGACGTGCAGGAGGGCCTCAAAACATTTTTCCCATTGAAAAGGAGCGGGTCTCCTGTCGTTGTAATGCCCATTCTAAAAGAATGGACGAAAAAATTTACCACTGCGGGTATACCTGAAACAACAGCCTAACTATTGTAACGGTCATCATGGTGGCACATGAGGAAAAGGAGGAGCAGTCCAGAGATTAGCCAAAGTCCAGAAGTGTGTACCCATGGGTGAGTGGAGGTACATGGCAAATTCCCAGAACAAAATTTAAATTCAGTTGTCATTTGTTGGTGGTGTGGTGAAGTCTGGCCCAATCCAACCCTTGTTCATCTTGATCAGACTCAGCCTGTCAGCATTTTCAGTTGACAGGCGGGTGCGTTTATCAGTAATGATTCCACCTGCGGCACTGAAAACACGCTCTGACAAAATGCTAGCGGCAGGGCAGGCCAGGACTTCCAAGGCGTAGAGAGCCAATTCATGCCACGTGTCCAGCTTGGAGACACAATAATTGTAAGGCACAGAGGAATCTTGCAGTACAGTTGTTCGATCTGCAAGGTACTCCTTCAGCATCTGGCCAAACTTAGCATTTCTTGTGGCACTACCCCGCACCTCAGGGGATGTGGTATGTGAGGGGCTGAGAAAACTGTCCCACATCGTAAAGACTGTTCCCCTACCTCTGGCGGATTGGACTTGTGCCCCTCTCGGCCGTACGCCTTGGTTGTCCACCGATTCCTGACCTATGCCGCTAGCGTTTTGTGAGGGGAATGATTAGCCTACTTCCGTGACTATGTCCTTCTGGAACTGCTGCATTTTGGCTGACCTCTCCGCCTCAGGAATGAGAGACATAAAGTTCTCCTTGTAGCGTGGGTCTAACAGTGTTGCCAACCAATACTGATTGTCGGCCAAGATGTTCTGAACGCGAGGGTCACGAGCCAGGCAGCTTACCATAAAGTCAGCCATGTGCGCCAGACTCTTAACAGCCATCACTTCAGTATCCAGACCAACACGATGACTGAACATGCTGTCCTCCTCCTCCTCCTCCTCATCTCCCCTGTCCTCTGGCCAGCCACGCTGAATCGAGGGTATGACTGGTGTGCATGTCATATCCTCAATTTGGCCAGAGAGTTGCTCCATGTCTTCATCCTCCTCGTCATAGTCCTCCACTGCACGTTGTGATGAGATGAGGCTGGGCTGTGTGTTATCACCCACACCCACTACTGTTTCTTGCTCCAAGTCATCGTGCTCGGCCTGCAATCCATCCTCTTTGTTTTTCAGCAGAGACCGTTTTAGAAGGCAGAGTAGTGGTATGGTGACGCTAATAATGGCGTCATCGCCGCTCACCATCTTGGTGGAGTCCTCAAAGTTTTGGAGGACTGTACATAGGTCGGACATCCATCTCCACTCCTCAGGTGTTGTGTGGAGTTTGACCCATTTCCCGACGGCTTAGGTGACTACCTAGTCCACAACTGCCCTCTTCTGCTCACATATCCTGACCAACATGTGCAGAGTTGAATTCCAACGCATGGGGACATCACACACCAGTCTGTGGGCCGGAAGACGCAAACGGCGCTGAAAGCTGGCGAGGCCGGCTGAAGCAGCAGGTGACTTGCGAAAATGTGCAGACAGACGGCGAACTTTTACAAGCAGTTCAGACAGCTCTGGGTATGACTTTATAAACCTCTGAACCACCAGGTTGAGCACATGGGCCACGCATGGAACATGCATCAGCTTGCCTCGCCTCAAATCTGCCACCAGGTTCCGGCCATTGTCACACACGACCTTTCCTGGCTTTAGGTTCAGAGATGTGAGCCAGTGATCTGCCTGCTGTTTCAGAGCTGTCCACACCTCTTCTGCATTGTGGGGTTTGTCACCTATGCAGACTAGCTTCAGCACAGCCTGTTGCCGCTTCGCAGAGGCAGTGCTGCAGTGCTTCCAGCTTGGGACTGGTGTGGAGGGTACAGTGGATGAGGGTGCACAGGAGGAGGAGGCTGAGGAGCATGACATTCCAGAGCTGTAGAGTGTCGGTGAAACCCTGACAGAGGTAGGGCCTGCTATCCTTGGTGTGGGAAGGACGTGTTCTGTCCCTCGCTCAGACTGGGTCCCAGCCTCCACAATATTAACCCAGCATGCCGTCAAGGAGATGTAGCGGCCTTGCCCACAAGCACTTGTCCACGTGTCTGTGGTTAGGTGGACTTTGGCTGAAACAGCGTTGTTCAGGGCACGTGTGATGCTGTTGGACACGTGGTTATGCAATGCGGGGACGGCACATCTGGAGAAATAGTGGCGGCTGGGGACCGAGTAACGTGGGACAGCAGCCGCCATCAGGTCGCGGAATGCTTCCGTCTCCACCAGCCGGAAAGGCAACATTTCTAGCGCTATGAGTCGCGAAATGTGAGAATTCAGGACTGTGGCATGTGGGGCGTTGGCAGCGTTTTTGCGCCTGCGTTCAAATGTTTGCTGAATGGATAATTGAATGCTGCACTGGGACAAGGACGTACTTGATGGTGGTGTTATTTGTGCGCGGGCAACTTCAGGTGCAGGGCCGGAGGCTTGTTCGCGGCCAGCATGGACAGGGGATTGGCTCGCACGCACAACACGCGAAGACGTAGCAGTGACATCAGCAAGCACCGCTCCTCGACTCTGTTGTACTTCCCACAAAGTCGGGTGCTTGGCTGACATGTGCCTGATCATGCTGGTGGTGGTCAGGCTGCTAGTTTTCGTACCTCTGCTGATACTGGCATGGCAGGTGTTGCAAATGGCCTTTTTAGAGTCATCTGGAGCCAACTTAAAAAACTCCCAGACTCGGGAAGACCTAACATTTGCACAAGCACCTTGAGTCGTGTTGTTCCGGGGAACGGTTGCCTGCCTTCTGCCTGCGGACACGACCCTGCTTCGTACTGCCTGTTGGGATGCTACGCCTCCCTCCCCCTGTGCACTGCTGACCTCGCTCTGCATATCCTCCTGCCATGTTGGGTCAGCTACTGGATCATCCACCACGTCGTCTTCCTCGTCCGCACCCTGATCCTTCTCATGACTTCCTGGCAATTGTGTCTCATCATCGTCCACCCCTTGTTGAGACACGTTGCCAACGTTCCGTTCGTGAGAAAGTGGCTGCTCAAATATTTGGGCATCTGTACATACCATCTCCTCATCACCCTCTTCAACAGGAGCTGGCGAGAGGCCAGATTCTGCGAATGGATACGTGAACAGCTCTTCCGAGTGTCCTAGTGTGGGATCAGTAAAGTCCGTGGACGGGTACTCGTCCTGGTAGTAGGAAGGAGGATCAAGTTGGGAAATGTGCAGTGCAGTATCACGGCTACCGACACTTGACCGTGTGGAAGACAGGGTGTTTGTGGAGGTGCCCATCTGACTTGAAGCATTATCCGCTATCCAAGTAACAACCTGTTGACACTGGTCTTGGTTCAAGAGCGGTGTACTGCTGCGGGCCCCAAGAATTTGGGACAGGACGTGCGAGCGAGTAGATGTGCCCCTTTGTTGTTGCGAAATTAGTGCTTGCACACGACCTCGGCCTCTGCCTGCACCACCATCACGTCCACTTCCTTGTTCCTTGCCAACGCCCTTGCGCATTTTGCCTGTATACAGCGACAATAGTCTGGTGACTGTTCAGATCACAGGAGATTAGGATTTTAGTCCCTAACCTGTATCAAGGTAGTAAGTACACCAGTCTGGTGACTGTAATGTTCACAGGAGAGAAGGATTTTAGTCCCTAACCTGTATCAAGGTAGTAAGTACACCAGTCTGGTGACTGTAATGGTCACAGGAGAGGATTTTAGCCCCTAACCTGTATCAAGGTAGTAAGTACACCAGTCTGGTGACTGTAATGGTCACAGGAGAGAAGGATTTTAGTCCCTAAGGCTGCCTTCACATTTGCGTATGTGTCTGCATGCTGATGGCATGCAGACACATACGCTGTGCAAAGCAGGGTCCAAATGATGTGTCCGCAGCGGAGAATGTCCGCCTGCGGACACATCATTGTGCAGGCTGCCAGCCAATCGGCGTTGTCAGGGGGCGGAGATCAGCGCCGGAGATCTCCGCCCCCCGGCCGCCGGTAACCTTCGGGACGGTGTCGGCGGGGAGAACAGCTGATCTGAGAGCTGTTTGAATCTTCCCGCGCCGACACCGAGAGGAGATGTCGGCGCGGGAAGATTCAAACAGCTCTCAGATCAGCTGTTCTCCCCGCCGACATCGCTAGCACATTACCAGCGGCCGGGAGGCGGAGGACAGCAGAGGCTCCAGCTGATCTCCCGGTGGCCGTCGGTGAGCTCCTGTGACATCACCGGCGGCCACCGGGAGATTTTTCAATGGGTCCGCAGCGTTCTCCTGCGGTGTCATGCAGAGGACACTGCGGACCCATTGAAGCCAATGCATTTTTTGTGCGCTTGGGGACGCTTGCTGATTGTCCAAGGTCCCCAAACGCACAAAAAAACCCAACATGCTGCGTCCCGGGTGCGGATGCTGGACACCGGAAGCAGCAGATATCGTCCGCATCCGCACCCGAACGCAGCAAACGCAGGCACCATGCGTTCCTATGTTAAACATAGGAACGCAGTGCGCATGCGTTTGACTGCGTATGGGAACGCAGCAATACGCTGCCTTCCCATACGCAAATGTGAAGCCAGCCTAACCTGTATTAAGGTAGTAAATACAACAGTCTGGTGACTGTTATGGTCACAGAAAAGCTTGGATTCCGATCTGTATCACCCTGCCTATATCCTCCTAGATTAGTCCTGAGAAGGACTGTTGTGGTCAGCAGCAGTTTGCAGCCCTGCTCCGGATCTACCTATGAGGGCCGCAAATCTGTCCCTAAGCAGCAGCAGCAGACACTGTCCCTACACTCACTGTCTGGATGCCTGTGTGCAGAGCACAGCGCGGCCGGGTCTTATAAAGGCTCGGTCACGCTGTGCAGGCCGGCCAATCACTGCAATGCCACAACTAACAGGGCTGCGGCATTGCAGTGGTCTGCCAGCCAATCCCTGCATGTGGGCTGGCTCTCAAAAGAGCGCCAACATGCAGGGATGAGGACCACGAGCACAGCACGAGTATCGCGAGATTACTCGGTGCTCGCCGAGTAGCCCAAGTACAGTGATACTCGTGCGAGTACCGAGCAGCGCAGAGCATACTCGCTCATCACTAATAAGGATCATCTTTTATAGGGCAAATCCACATGGGAGATGTCTGCAGAAAATTCCAAAGCTCACTACATGGTCACCAAAGCGTGCCGCAGGGAAAACCCAAGCATAAATTGCCATGCAGTCAATATCAAAGGTCAATTTTCCTGGCTGATTCTTGTACCAGCAGTTGGTTGCTATTATCAGCCTAAAGCCCCTTTATTCTCATCCTAGACATATTCCTTCACTTTGCAACCAAAAAAGATTATGCAGGGATTGATTGCACACCCATAAAAACAGTTTTTATGGGTGTGCAATCAATCCCTGCATGATCCTTTTTGGTTGCTAATTCACACTTAATGCAAGTATTGCACCCTTGATTTATTGAGAGCAGTGCATCACCATCTCTTTTAAAACAATATTCCTTCACTTCATGAGATCGGAAAACATAAGATCCTATTATGAACTAGATGGAGGCCCGATGCTATCACATCGGGAGGGCAGTGACATCACAATGGGGGGCAAGCTCTGAGGCGCTGTGGGTGACAGCCATCTCAAGCCTAGGACTTTCCTGCTGGTTGTGTGCGGCACGGAGGTGCTGTAGGCAGCTGGCAGAGGACGAGGGTCTGTGGGCAGCTGCTGATGCGGAGTTGGCTTCAGTTGTCGGTATTGCTGCCGGCAGGCGCCATATTTGCACATCATCACTTGGGTGTGCAAATATGGCTACTGCAACTTGTTCTGGCCAATCAGAGTATAGGAGGATATGATGATAGCAGAAGAAGTGGATGACAGATGCCACAAGGTAAGTATATAATACATATTTTACTTCATATATTCTTCACAGATAAAATAAAAATCAATGTGACATAAGCCATGTCCTGTTGTAAATGCTAGAGCAGGTGTAAAATCAGATCTTCCTCTCTTATGTAATAAATAATTTATTTAGTCCCCATCAGGATGAATTCATAATTGAGGTACATACTGTTTTCTGCTTCTGGATCAGTAACAAGGGGTAAGGAAGATAAATTCAACAACAGAGACATGAACACAATGTTCTCTCGTTATTTATAGTTAGAGAAACACCTCTGGGAACAAGCAGGTTCACAGGAAATAAATGGCAGAGGAATACGGCTAATGACTTTTTTCCAGCACTGAAGAGATCACACCTAGCAAATGTGTGCCATTAATCTGACTTCACTGTGATGCTGGGTACGTGTTTGAACCAAAATTGGCAGATTTGTGTATTCATTGTTGTTTAAATCGCATCTGTATTTTCAACGATGCTGTTCAATCTTGGGGAATGTGTGCGCTCATTGGGTGATCAGTAGCCCATTTACCGATAATCATGCAGTGTAAATTCCCCTTTACTCTCTTGCACAATGCATGCTAAGTTCAAAGGGGTTGGCCACTACGTTTTTTTTTTTATTGATGGTCTATCCTTAGAAAGGCCATCAATATTTGATCGAGGGGATGCAATACTTCGGACCCCTGCTGATCAACTATGACTGGTGCCAAACAGAAATCATCAGATCCTGCTGGAACACAGCAGCTCCGTCAAAACTGTAATGGCCATGTACTCTGGATCCACCCTCTATTCATTTGAGCTTGGGTGGATCTCAAGTACCTGGTTGCCGCCATCTATAGAAATGACAGAGCTGCTGTCTTCTAGAAGCATCTGAGATCTTCCAGCCATTGCGGTTCACAGCTGATTGTCAGGGGTCCCAGGTGTTGCATCGCCACCAAATCAGATATTGATGGCCTATCATAAAGATAGCTCATCAATAAATAAAAGAAGTTGCCAACTCCTTTACCACTGCATTTTTATCTTCATACACAGGCAGCAAAGCAAAAACATCAGAGTACATAATAACTTCTTACCTTCTGAGCTCTAACAGACGCATTAAAGGGGTTGTCCAGTGAAGGTAATTTATCACCTTCAGGATAGGTGATAACACACTGGTGGGTGTCTGACTGCACGGACCCACACCGATCTGCAGGACAGGGCACTATTATCCCTGTTAGAATGGAATAGCAGTGCATATGTCCATCCACCATGCCATTCCTTCTTTATGGGGTTGATGGATAAAGTTGAAAGCAGAGCTAAGAAAACTTAGTAGTCTTTCAAATGCTGAAATATTTAATTTCAACAGAGCTGAATTATGTACTTCATTGTAGAAATAACCATTTGAAACATTAAAGTCTTTAATAACATAAATCTTTACGAGAATAAAGCTGTTTGTATAGAGCTTAATTAAATTTTTTAATTCACTTCAATCTGGAGCTTAAAGCTAGTCTTACTATTCCCAGAGTGTGCCAAACTCCAGCATCTATTTCAATAGTTGTCACAATTGACAAAATTAGCAATTAAAAGTGAAGGATGCCTGTCCTTATAGCAGATTATGCTACAATCAATAAATGGCCCTGGCCTTGATTAAAGCCAATAACAAGAGGGAATGTTATTCCATTTGTGTGACCAGATGATGATATACAACTTCAGAGTATTTTATTACCTGCTGTATGCGCTTGCAACCGATACATAACTGGATGAAGTTATGTTTTATTCATTTGCTTACGTACAGCAAACTAATTGTGACCATATTGATTGTGAAACGTTAAACATTGACACTGTAGCATTCACGTTTTAGGCAATTACCATAAACATGCATCATTGCTTTTTCATTGATGAACAAGATATAACCAACCGGCAAAGAATCCTAAAGTTGTTACTAAATTACCAATCATACAAGACAGACCATCAATTGTATTGCCATTTTTCAGTAGATTAGGACATGCATAATTCTACATTTAAAAAATTAAAACACCACTCCAGCATCTTTTTTCATATTCCACCCCTTGAGTGGTGATATAAATGACGTCAATGAATATATAAAAGAACAATAGTTCAGCTCATCCCTTTGCACTCCAGGCATGCATGGTTCAGACACTGCTTGCACGGAGCCGCCCCAGTCCTGGCGGGTAACAATCCAAGCAAGAAAAAATCTCCAGCGAAGACAGACAGGGCAGATGAATTAAAAACGACAAACTTTATTCTTCCGATTAAAAAAAATCATCAGCAGATAGTAGAATGACCCCAGCACTAGCACAGATCCCAGGCGTTTCAACTTCAAGAAGTCTTATTCATGTTCCATGATTAAGACTTCTTGAAGTCGAAACGCCTGGGATCTGTGCTCGTGCTGGGGTCATTCTACTATCTGCTAATGTTTTAATTGGAAGAATAAAATGTTTATCTGTTTTTTAATTCATCTACCGTGTGTCTTCGCTGGAGATTTTTTTTCTTGCTTTAAATGACGTCATCTTCATCTGTTGCCAGCGTCATTCCCATTGGTCTGTGGTGATTTGTGACCTTCCGGCAGCTCCAGTGTTTCACGGAGCATGCTGGAGATCACAAATCAATACATCTCTATTGGAGCCTCGTTCTGGCCATCAAAGATGCATTGAGCAATTTTGACATTATTATTATTAATTTATAGAGCACCATTGATTCCATGGTGCTGTATATGAGAAATGGTTACATACAAACAAGTTAAAAATACAATGAAGAAATGAACAGTGAGACTGGTACTGAGGGGAGAGGACCCTGTCCTTGCGGGCTTACATTCTACAGGGCAATGGGGAGGGAGACAGTAGGTTAGGTCTCTTCTGGCAGTGGTGGAGAGCCAGGTCCAGTGGTGGTGGAGCAATGGGTCCAGTGGTGGTGAGGTGGCACTGTGGTCATTGCAGGCTGTAGACTGCTCTTAAGAGATGGGTTTTCAGGTTCCGCTTGAAGGTTCCAAGTGTAGGGGATAGTCGGACCTTTTGAGGTGCAGAATTCCAGAGCATGGAGGATGCTCAGGGCAAAGTCTTGCAGGCGGTTAGATGAGGAACGTACAAGTGTGGAGGAAAGATGTAGGTCTTGGGAGGATCAAAGATTACGAGTTGGATGATAGCGGGAGATTAGTTCAGAGATATATGGGGGAGACAGATTGTAGATGGCTTTGTAAGTCAGTGTGAAGGCCCAGTTACACACACACAATTGTGCAGAGATTGTTCGCAGATCTCTGATTGCAGTGAAATCATGGACACATTGTTCCATTTGTACACAGCCACAAAATGGAAAATGTGTCCATGATTTTACTTCAACCAGAGATCTGCGAACAATCTCTGCACAATTATCTGTGTGTGTAACTGGGCCTTTAGTAGTCTGAATTAGACACGCCGGGGAATTGGGAGCCAGTGGAGGTATTTGCAGAGAAGAGAAGTGGAGGAGAAGCGAGCAGAGAGGTGGATTAGTCGGGCAGCAGAGTTAAGGACAGACTGGAGAGGTGCAAGAGTGTGAGCAGGGAGGCGGGAGATGATGAGGGCATGCACTAGTAGTATAGTAGATTGAGGGTTAAGGAAGGGACGGATTCTGGAAATATTTTTGAGTTGGAGGCGGCACGAGGTGGCAAGAGCTTGGACGTGTGGTTTGAAGGATAAGGCAGAGTCAAGGATTACTCCGAGGCAGCGGTCTTCAGGTACAGGGCAAAGTGTGATATCATTTATTGTGATAGATCAGGTAAGGGAGGTGCGCGAGATGGGGGAAAGATGATAAGTTCAATTTTGTCTACATTTAGTTTAAGGAAGCGAGAGAAGGAGGATATGGCTGATAAGACACTCTGGGATTCTGGACAACAGAGAGGTGACGTCTGGGCCAGAGAGGTAGATCTGTTGTCAGCGTACAGGTGGTACTGGAATCCAAGGGACTATGAGTTTTCCTAGGCTAAGGATATAGATGGAAAAAAGAAGGGGTCCCAGGACAGAGCTTTGACGGACCCCAAAAGAGAGGGAATGGGGTGAGGAGGAAGTGTGGGAGTGGGAGACACTAAATGTGCGGTTGGAAAGGTAGGAGGAGATCCAGGAGAGGGCAAGGTTGGTGATACCAATGGAAGAGAGGATCTATAATAGGAGGCAGTGGTCCACTGTGTCGAATGCAGAGGACAGGTCTAGAAGGAGGAGGACAGAGAAAGGTCTGCTAGCTTTGGCGGTATGTAGGTCATTAGTAATTTTGGTTAAGGCGGTTTCGGTGGAGTGGTGGGGACGGAAGCCAGATTGAAGGTTGTCAAAGAGAGGGTTGGATGAGAGGTGGGAGAAAAGTATAGTGTGGACATGCTTTTCAAGAAGTTTGGAGGCGAACGGGAGAAGCGATATGGGGCGGTAGCTGGATGCGGATATAACTTTTGACTTCCAGCCAGTAAGCATTTCTGAGCATTTAAAGTGCAACTCCATCGTTGACAAAAAAAAAAAAAAAATGCTGGAGTGATGCTTGAATCCCATGTTTCTCTTCTTCACCAAACTTTACAGTTGGCATCATGCAGGAAGATAACATTCTCCTGCCACTCGACAAACACGGACTCGTCATTCAGAGCAGCAAATAGTGAAGCATGATTCGCCATTCCACAGAACACTTCCACTGCTGCAGAGTGAAGTGTCAGTGTGCATTACCCCACTCCATCCAACACTTGGCATAGTGCTTGGTGATATAAAGCTTGTAAAGCAGCTGCTCAGCCATAGAAACTCATGCTCTGATGATTTCTTTGCAATTTTTGCACTAAGGATACTGCCTTAGGAAGTTTTGATCTCTGCAACGATGGCGTTAGCAGAGTGTTGGCAACCTTGCACTATGCTATTCAGAACTCAGTGACCATGCTCTGTAACGTTAAGTGGTCTTCTACTTTGTGGGAGAGGTGCTTTAGTTCCGAAAATACTTTCACTTTTCAATAATAGCACTTAACAGATGATCAAGGAATACTCAGGAGGGAAGAAATGTGACTGATTGAATCCTATGACAAGACCACCCTCAAATTCATTGAGATCTCTAGAACAAGCAATTCTTTTACAAATGTTTGTAAAGGCAGATTACAAAGTGATGGGCTGGATATTCTACACTTATGAGTAAAGGGAATCTGTCACCCTTTTGAGATATTAATATGGGCATACAGGTTGTACACAGCTGAAATTGGTTATACCTGTATTTCTCCTGGATGAAGGCTTGTTTTGTAAAAATCATCTTTTATAGGTATGATCTTCCATGCTGCCCGGAAGATAAGACTGCCTCCAGTCTTCATTATACAAGATTTCTCCATCCCTTCTCTTCAGTGTGCCTTTGACGTCAGGTCCGCAGGTAAAAATCCTGCCCCTGCCCTCCGACTCTCCCCTGCACTCTTCCGCCCTTCTGTGGGGAACTGTCCTCAATTTTGATTTG
The DNA here is from genome assembly GCA_033576535.1 of Allobates femoralis. Lineage (NCBI taxonomy): Eukaryota > Metazoa > Chordata > Amphibia > Anura > Aromobatidae > Allobates > Allobates femoralis. Next base: position 253,515,602 of record JARQOC010000004.1, on the reverse strand, counting down.
CGCAAGTGCCAGAATTTTAGATGCCATATTAGAATGCACAGAGAATGGAACAGTGCAGAGGAGAGATGGGATTCCGGAAGCACACATGACGTCAAAGGCACACTGTAGAGAAGCGGAAAAGAATCTTGTATTATAAAGACCAAAGGCATCCTTATCTTCTCAGCAGTGCATGCCCCATAGCCCAGAAGATATAAATTATTTTTTACTGAACAAGCCACCATCCAGGTATGAATACTCTCAGCTGTGTACAAAAAGGAGAATTTTGTGTACTCACCGTAAATTCCTTTTCTCTTAGCCTCTAATTGGGGGACACAGGACCGTGGGTGTTATGCTGCTGTCCACTAGGAGGCGACACTAAGCAGAATCTGCAAAAGAGTTAAGTGGCTCCTCCTCTGTAGCATATACACCCTGGAGCAGGAAGTGCTTCTCCAGTTTTGTGCTAAAGCAGTAGGAGAATGAACAGAAGAATGACAAGAATCACAGTAAAATAAGGCCTGTTAAGTAAACAGGCAGCCACATAATAACAGTAAGGTAAAACCTGTAACCGAACAGGCAATTATGTAATAACAGTATAAGCAGGCCTGGAAAATAAACAGGCAACTATATAACCTCTCAGGAGTAAGATGAGAACCTAGTAACGGCCCGAAACGGGCAACAGGGTGGGTGCTGTGTCCCCCAATTAGAGGCTAAGAGAAAAGGAATTTACGGTGAGTACACAAAATTCTCCTTTTCTCCTTCGCCTCATTGGGGGACACAGGACCGTGGGACGTCCTAAAACAGTCCCTGGGTGGGAACAGCAATGGAAATCACTACTGAATAAAAACAACAATGCACCTACAGGTGGGCTACTGCCGCCTGGAGGGTACGGCTTCCCAGACTTGCATTTGCCGAGGACTGAGTGAGAACGTAAAACGTTTGGTAAGCATGTGCATGCTGGCCGCGTGGCTGCCTTACACACTGGTTGTGCTAACTCCTGGTGCCTAATAGCACGGTAGCCTAGGAGACCCCCGCGGTCATGGAGAATGTGCTGTGTCTGTGGCTGGAAAAGATACAGCACCATGGATGAAAGGTGCTACCTAAATATAATAATAATAAGAGTAATAATATCATTAATGATATAAAGTATTCAGTAATACTTACGGTATTCATTTAATTCCCTTTTTTTTTTTTTTTTTTTTTTTTTTTTAAATAATGCAATAAGCACCCAGCCACCTGATTAGGTATGTGTAGAGCCTGGCCTGTCTGCTGTGTTTATCCTTCTGGAAGAAGGAAAAAAAGAGGTTTTTGTTTTTTTTGTTTTTTTTAAAAGGAAACTTGTCCTGGGCGCGTACATGCGTAAGGTTCTGACCAAGGCCCAGTAATGTAGAGCTTTCTTGTCCCGATGAGCTGGCATGTGGCTTAGCGCCGTCAGAAATATATCTTCTGGTAGGCGGGCAACAAAAGACACCACCATCTTAAAGGAAAAAACTAACCGGACTTAGGACAACCTTGCCTGGGTGGAGACCAGAAAAAAACAAAAGGCGGTTTACATGAAAACGCTACAAATTCAAAAACTCTGCGGAGAGAGGTAATTGCTATCCAGAAAACCACTCCCTGTGTGAGAAGACGAAGGGGATTTTTCATCATGGCTTAAAATGTGGTTAGCGTAAAGCCGCGAGGACAAGGGACAAGACCCCCGGGTCTAAAAGACTTTGAGAGGGAGGAACAAGTCGGCAGACTTGAGGTCTGGCAGTAAGACGGTGCCGAGAAGGAATGAAAAAGGGGTTGAAGCTTGTCGTTAGAGAGGACCTAAGGACAGGCGTGAGTGTAGATGCGATTGGATGAAACTGGGACCCCTTGAGAGGGACCAGTGCTAAGGTGAAAGCCCACGAGAAGAAAAGAAAATGGCCTTCCATGTTGATGGGATAACTCTTCTGAAAAAGGGTTTCCGCGCCCTGACTGAGGTCGCGACAACATTATGTGAACACCCGGGTCTCCAGGGTCACGTCGTTGAATTTAGAGTCGATGAACTATGATGATAAGACGGCCTTGAGAGATCAGGTCTGGACGATCCAGTAGGCCGCATGGCACTTCTGCTATGAAGTGGACAAGATCGGCATACCAAGCGCGCTTGGGTCAGTGTGTGTGTGTTCACAAGGATGATTTGCTGACAGTCCAGATTGATTATCTTCACTACCCTGGGATAGTGGTAGCCTGAGGAAAATGTAGTGGAATTGGAATTGGGTTCAGTCCAATATCAGACCTCCCGCCGTCCATGACTGTGGGTCGTGGGACCTGGCTATGAAGCTAGGCACCTTGGTAATGAGGTGTGACACCATTACTGGTACTTCTGGAGTTCTCCAGTGATGTCAGAGTTGTTTAAAAACATCTGGATGTAGGAACCCTATTCTGAGGTAATCTCTCGGCATCTACAAGCGGTAGAATGACAGCTAAGAGTACAGAGTTTGAGAATTCCGCCTATTGAAGAATGTGGTAAACTTCCTTTATTGGCTGGGAACTGCGGGATTTGCTCTAGTGAGTGAACATATGCCACAGCCGTGGCATTGTCAGACTGCCTTCTGACATGGCAGTCCGCCAGAAGAGGGGATCAAGTCTGCAGTGTTGGGACGATGAGTATCGTTGATTCCAAACAGGACCATTTGTTCCTAATGTTGAGATGTAGGTACAGTGCACGTCAACTTGGCAGAAGAAAATACTTCCCCTGTGTACTAGTGAGTGGCTGAGCCACCACAGGAGATACTACATGGCTGGTACTGGAAGGAGGCACCTCCTGAGGTGATCGTACAATGGTATCTCATGACGTGTGCATGGAGAACTGGGAAGTCTTGAGGAGCAGCTGGGTCAAGGAATAACCACCAGTGCTGCCGCCGTCCTGCTTCTGACCCTCAAGTCAGGTCCGACAGGCTGAGGAAACCGTTGAAGGAGAGTGCGGACCTCTAGTTGAAGTGCCTATGTCTAGTCTCAGAAAAAGTTTGACCGGAACTTCAAATGTATTGAACTGTATTCCGAAAATACGAAGACTGCAGTGAAAACTGGGGTAGACTTGTGGAGGATGACCAGCCAACCAAGTCTTAAGAAAGTGTTCCTCGTAATAGAGACGCTGCGTTCTCAATCCGTGAAGGTCGTGTGTTGAGAAGTAAACGTCCAGGTGTGGAAGAGAGACCTCGTCCCTGGAACGCAGGAAAACCAGACGACTGCCATAACCTTTGTGACCAGTTAGGGAACTGTAACAAGTGTGCACGGAAACGCCACCATTAGGAATCGTCTTTGTAAATTGTAAATATTATAAGCGGCTGCAAGAGGAACATGTAGGTATTCATCCTGTATATCTAAGGATGCAAGGTATTTTCCGTGTTCCCTAATAAATTATCATTATGGAGCGGAGAGGATCCGTGCGGAAAAAAACTGTCCCAGGTATGTTTGTCTAGCTGTGTCAGTCTAGCACAGGACGTACTGCACGTTCTTGTTTATGGACTACAAGGGAATTGGAGTAGAGCCTTTAAAAACCTCGCTGTGCATGTGGCACCGGCATAGAACCTTTAAACACGTTCTGCGTGTAACACAGGCATAATGAGTCTCTGAATTTAACGGGAGCTTTAATTTGGAGGGTTTTCTGTGAGCGCTATATGTGCGTTGATCGAGTTTGTGTCGATCTAGACGATGATCCGCTAAATGAAGTCCGAAAAGGTTGGAATCTGGATTGCCGACGGCGAGTGAGGCACCGTTTGGTGCTGTGCGATTGGCATTCGCAAGGTATGGTAGCGGACTCTGAGGCCTGCTGTAGTGTTCTGTTCAGCAGAGCTGTGTCCCTACAGGAACCTTGTTGTCCGATAGGGTACCGTACGAACCCTGCCACGGAAACGCAACCCAATAAAACTCCCGTATGGAAAGCGGGGCCCTGAAGGTCCCATGGGTACGGTCTTGTGTCCTTTGAGACACAGATGAATGTTCGAAGTATCGACATTTAGCTTCCTGTGAGATGGAACGTTGATTTAGAGATGCATGAAGGTCCGAGTCTGGGGTTGGATTGCGAAAAACTATCAGACGTCGGAGCAATCATCCTGCTGCATGCTAGTCTCCAATAAACTGCGACAGTCGCAGACGTAACAACTGTCTATCTAGATGTAGCATTATGTGCTCTGATAGGTACTGGCATCAGTGGCTGACCCGGTGTAAGGAAAGCCAGGCTGTGCCTATTAGAGTGTCACCCACACTAGGCAGAGGAACTCTGCTCGCTGGGTGAGAGGCATAAGAGGTAAAACGTCAGACGAACATAGGCGAAGCCGTGGCACTGTAACGACACAGACTAAACACATTACATTCATAGGGCATTGGTGGATCACGTGTCCCCTGTGCGTACTGAGAATATGCTGACGCCTAATTTCTTCACTGATATTATGTACAGCTGCTGAAAAAAAGGTTTACAGCAGCACAGAGTATGTCAGGAGAGATCTTGTAGGGCACGGTACACTTATTGTGATGTCAGTGAGGGTAGCGCTGTGCTGCAGCAGTTAATTGTATTCACAGCAGCACAGAGTATTTCAGGACAGAATATGACAGTTTGCCCACTTTCTGTACTGGCCCTCTATACTTATGGAGTCCGGAGGGAGGTATCACACATGGCACAGACATGATGTACAGGGGGAGAGGAAACTGCAGCAGGGAACTATATCCCTGCTGGCAGTCCTGCATCTGCCCCACAGCCTGTCACACCTGGTGTGCAGGGGGGGAAGAGAGCTGCTGCAGGGAAACCATCCCTGCTGTTCTGTATATGCCCCCATAGCCTTATGTGGCCGCTGTGCTGCACAGTGTTTACGCCTATAATGGCGCCCAGAGCCGTTTTGGCGCCGCCAGAGGGAGGAGGGGGCGGGAACCTGAATGGGCGCGCAATACAAGCGCCCAAAGGGACTTTCCGCCCTCTCTGTGATGCGGCGCCGCGTCATTTGACGCTATCCGGAGGGCGGGCGGTGGGCGGGGATAGGCGGCGTCTTCCACACTAGGCCTGAAGCCGGGGCCTAGCGTGAATTAAGGCCCCGCAAATGGCGGGGGGTCGGCGCGGAGGTCCGGAAAGCATCCGGAGCCGCCGCCATGGAGGATCCCTGCCACCCCAGGTACCTTGCTGGGGCAGCTTGGGGGGGAGCTGGGTACCTCTTCCCCCTGCCTTGACTGTGGGAGCTGCAGGGAGAATGGGGTCCTATGGAAGGAAGTGCAGGGCTGAGTGGGGCTGAATCCGGACCCCACCGGGATCCTGGGGAAGATAAGTGCAGCTGCACTTGTGAGCCTGCGCTCCTGCAGGCAGCCAGGTGCCTCAGCATAATAGCCCACAGGGTGATATGTTCCAGAATCTCAGCCCAGAATGCAGCATGTGCTGCTGGGCCCTGTGGTGCCACAGCCTAATGACCAATAGGGAGATTAGGGGTTCGTCTCTGCGCCTGTCTGCAGCTAGAGGCCCAGGCCAGAGTGCAGCTTGTGCTGCTGGTACTTGTGGTGCCCCAACCTAATGACCCATAGGATGATTAGGGGGTCATCTCTGAGCCTGCGCTCCTGCAGGCATCCATCCAGAGTCCCAGCCCAGAATGCAGCATGTGCTGCTGATACCTGTGGTGCCTCAGCCTAAGCACCCAGAGGGTGATTAGGGGTACGTCATCTGGCAGGTAGTCCAGCTCTGGCTTCAACTCAGGACCCCGAGGGAGTGAGGAAGGTGGATGTTATGCTGGGCTGTCTCAACTTTAACCCAGCAACCCAACAGTGGGAGGCCGAGAAAGGAGTACGGCATATGTAACGATTCTCAACTTCAACCCAGCGCCCCAACAGTGGGTGGCCGAGGAAGGAGCATGCCGGGGGGGTCACACCGGACCCACTTTTCTTCATTGGAAGAAAAAAGATGAGAAAAAATAGAGAGTAAAAATAGACGTGTGCCTCCTTCGACACTAAGCAAAAACTGGAGAAGCACTTCCTGCTACAGGGTGTATATGCTACAGAGGAGGAGCCACTTAACTCTTTTGCATATTCTGCTTAGTGTCGCCTCCTAGTGGACAGCAGTATAACACCCACAGTCCTGTGTCCCCCAATGAGGCGAAGGAGAAATGTATGTCCATATTAATAACTCAAATATTTGACCCATTACCTTTAAGAAATGGACTAAAATACCCTAATAATTTTCTCCATTGAGTGTATATCACTTTTAAAAACATTACTGTATATCATTTTATACAATGGTGTGAAAAAGTGTTTGCCCCTTCCTGATGTCTTATTCTTTATTCTTTTACATGTTTGTCACATTTAAAGGTTTACGATCACCAAACAAGTTTAAATATTAGACAAAGATAACACAAGTAATCAGAGGATGCAGTTAATAAATGAAGGTCTTTATTATTGAGGGGAAAATAAATCCAAACCTGCAGAGCCCTGTATGAAAAAGTGATTGCATCCGAAACCTAATAACTGGCTGCGCCACCCTTAGCAGCAGCAACTGCAATCAAGCATTTTCGATAGCTAGCTAGACGTTCTTTACAATGCTCTGGAGGAATTTCCGCCCACTCACCTTTGCTAAATAGTTGTAATTCATCTATATTGGAGGGTTTATGAACATGAACTGCCATTTTAACCCCTTTCCGACCTTTGACATTATATAACGTCATGAAAGTCGGTGCCTTCCCGACCTATGACATTGTACAACGTGATGGCGTTCACCGCGGCACAGCTGCCGCGGTATCCGCCATTGGGCCCTGGTGTTCAGTGATTCTTATCACTGAACACCGGGGCTTGAGGTCAGGGGGGTGGATTCCCCGCCCCGTCCCCCAATAGTTGTGATATGCAGTTTAAAGATTGAACTGCCAATCACAGTGATCTTATGTTTTTAGCTATGGAAGGGGCTGTCATAGCCCCTTTCATAGGCTGGAGCGCTGGAGGGGGCGTGTATCGCCCCCTCCACGCTGATGGGGAGTCATCTGATGATCACTCCCCTTCATCTGAAACATGGCGGCCATGCAGGGCACATATGCCCAGCTGCCGCCTGCTTGCGCCCGCTGCTTCTCTACAGCCCGATGTCCCTGCATAGAGATCGGGCTGTAGAGAAGGATCTGACAGCGGGGACAGCGATCCACTATGTGATCAGCTATGACCTGCTGTCAGATCCTTCTCTGCAGCCCGATCTCCCTGCATGCAGATCGGGCTGCAGAAAAGCAATCTGATAGCAGGGCACAGCGTTCTCACTTGTGGGTGGTTTCCGCAGATTAGGCAGATCAGGGGCTATCTAAACAGAACATTACACCCACAGACCATGCCATCAAAATCTGTGTTCCAAGATGTCAGTCCCTACCTTCAGAGCCCAGCTGTGCGCCCAAACAGTGGTTTTCTGCCACATATGAGGTATCTGTGTACTCAGGAGAAATTGACTAACAAATTTTAGGATCCCTTTTATTCTGTTGCCCATGTGAAAATGAAAAGATTGAAGCTAAACAAAAAATTATGAAAAAAAAGAAAAAAAAAAGTACTTTTTCATTTTTACGGATCAATGTGTGAAGCTCCTAGGGGGTTCAAAGTGCTCACTATGCATCTAGATAAGTTCCCTAGGGTGGGTGTGGGGGGTTGGGGGAAGAGTCTAGTTTCCAAAATCGGGTCACTTGTGGGGGAGCTCCAATGTTTAGGCAGGCAGGGGCTCTCCATACGCGACATGGTGTCCGCTAACAATTCCAGCTAATTTTAGATTCAAAAAATGTTCTTTTATTCTCAATTTTTTTTTATTTTCACATGGGCAACAGGATAAAATGGATCCTAAAACTTGTTGGGCAATTTCTCCTGATTACACAGATACCCCATTTGTGGTGGAAAATCACTGTTTGGGTGCACGGCAGGGCTCGGAAGGGAAGGAGCGCCATTTAACTTTTTGAATCTAAAATTAGCTGGAATTGTTAGGGAACACCATGTCGCTTATGGAGAGCCCCTGCCTGCCTAAACATTGGCGCTCCCCCACAAGTGACCCCAGTTTGGAAACTAGACTCTTACCCCCCCAGGGAACTTATCTAGATGCATAGTGAGCACTTTGAACCCTAGGAGCTTCACACATTGATCCGTAAAAATGAAAAAGTACTTTTTTTTTTTTTTTTGTTTCACAAAAGTACTTTTTTTTTTATTACGGATCATTGTGCGTAGCACCTGGGGTCCCAAGTGCTCACTAGGCATCTAGACAAGTTCCTTGGGGGGTCGTGTTTCCAAAATGGGGTCATATGTGGGGGAGCTCCAATGTTTAGGCACACAGGGAGTCTCCATACCAGACAGTGTCCACTAACAATTGGAGCCAATTTTCCATTCAAAAAGTCAAATGGCGCTCCTTCCCCTCCATCCCCTCCAAGCCCTGCCATGCGCCCAGTGAATTTCCGCCACATATGAGGTATCGGTGCAATAAGGAGAAATTGACCAACACATTTTAGTATCCTTTTTGTGCTTTTACCTTTGTGAAACTGCAATAATTGAGGCTAAAATAAAGTTCTTATGTGTAAAAATTTTTATTTCCTGTAGAATTTATGCCAAAATGAAAAATGCACTAAATGCTGCCAAATATTGCATAAATAAATTTATTAATGCTGGTTAGTAAAAGGCAAACAAAGTGACATGAAATACATAATAAAGTGACAGCGTGTGACTCAGTACAAAGAGTATGACCATTTACAGGACCTGTAACAGCAGTTTCTGCAAGCAATTACAATGGAACATCTCAACCTCCGGACACAGTGACAAGGCGGGGAATGTGGTCGAACGAGGATATAGGGTGGTGGGAAATTTTGAAGTTACCTTCATTACAGTCTGATTCGTCCTCCTCCAGGCTCTCGAGCAGCTCAATGGTCTGTTTTTCTGTACAAGTCGCACCGCGTCTATCCCCATCTCCCTTAGAGTGAAGTTTTCTTAAGATTAATTTTCGTGTGAAGAGGTGCAGATCCTTCAATGCTACAAAATAATTAAAGTTATCAGGTGCGAACGACAAACCTAATCTTAGAACCTCCAATTGGGGCTCTGATAAAATATGGTTTGTAAGGTTTATTACCTGGAGGTCTGCACCTCTGCTCTTTTTTCCAATCTGCTCCAGTGGTGTGATACTCCTTTTCCCCTTCTCTTTTTTGGGATAATTTTGTTATTGCTTGCAGAAACTGCTGTTACAGGTCCTGTAAATGGTCATACTCTTTGTACTGAGTCACACGCTGTCACTTTATTATGTATTTCAAGTCACTTTGTTTGCCTTTTACTAACCAGCATTAATAAATTTATTTATACAATATTTGGCAGCATTTAGTGCATTTTTCATTTTGGCATAAATTCTCCAGGAGATAAAGTTCTTATGTGTAAATGATGTCTAGGAGAAGCCACTACATCTTAAAATATTGTCCATATGGGGCGCATTTAGTAATACTAAAATAACATTTTTGTTGGAAAAATTAAAAATGTTCATGTTTTTCCCTTCCACAATGCTTTAACTTCCTGTGAAGCACCTGAAGGGTTAATAATCTTCTTGAATATAGTTTTGAGTAGCTTGAGGGGTGCAGTTTTTGGAATAGTGTCACTTTTGGGTGTTTTCTGTCATGTACACCCCTCAAAGGGACTCCAAATGTGATGTGGTCCCTAAAAAAATGGTTTTATAAATTTTGCTGGAAAAATGAGAAATTGTTGATTAACTTTGAACCCTTATAACTTCCTAACATTTTTTTTTCCAAAATTGTCCTGATGTAAAGTAGACATGTGGGAAATGTTATTTATTAACTATTTTGTGTCACATAACTCTCTGGTTTAACAGCATAAAAACTCAAAATGTGAAAATTCCGAAATTTTCAACATTTTCTCCAAATTTCAGATTTTTTCACAAATAAACGCAAAAATTATCGACCTAAATTTACTACTAACACGAAGTCCAATATGTCATGAAAAAACAATATTAGAATCGCTAGGATCAATTCAAGCGTTCCAGAGTAATTACCTCATAATGGGACACTGGTCAGAATTGCAAAAAATGGCCTTATCATTAGGATCTCATGGGCGCGCGGTCGTTTCAGACATCGTTTGTGAGATGTCACACATCTAGATATCGTGGATGACGCACCAACGATGTTGTGAGCAGGTATCATTCGCACAACCCAGCGAACAATCCCTGCTCATTGCTGTGAATGGGCGAAGTCATAAACAACATCATTATTGAGGTGTCAAACACAGCGATATACCAGGTTGGCTGATCGTTGATCGTGTGGTTTGAGAACGTTCTCAAACCTGCCATCAACGATCCAACGATTTATCGTTGCAACTTGGCAGAGTCACATGCAACGAGGTCGTAACGATGTCGCTGGAACGACTCCAAACCCATGACGTATCAGCGATGTGGTTAACAATGTTGTGCCGTGTAACGGGGCCTTAAGGTCAGGACTTTGACTAGGCCACTCCAAAATCCTAATGTTGTTTTTCTTAAGCCACTCAAGAGGTGGACTTTCTGGAGTGTGTTAGATCATTGTCCTGCTGTATAACACAAGTGCGATTCACCTTGAGATGACTAACAGATAGAAGCACATTCTCCTTCAAGAATTTTTTGGTAGACAGCAGAATCATGACATTTATCATCACAGCAAGTCGTCCAGGTCACGAAGCCGCAAAACAGCCCTAAACCATCACTCTGCCACCACCTTATTTTACTGTTGGTATAATGTTCCTTTTCTGAAATGCTGTGCCAATTCCATGCTAGATGTAATGGGACATATATCTTCTAAAAAGTTCAACTTTACACTCATCAATCCACAGAGTATTCTCCCAAACGTCTTGGGGGTCATCAAGATGTTTTCTGGCAAAATTCAGATGAGCCTTTATGTTCTTTTTGCTCAGCAGTGGTTTTAGTCTTGGAACAGGCCATTTTTGCTATGTACTGTGTAATGGCCGTTTTTGACCATGCTGATGTCGTATGATCAGACCATCTCCCTGTACAGTCAGACACAGCCTTACGCAGTACACAGCAGAGACATATTTAAGATTATCCACATAGATTGTGAGCCCTTGCGGACAGCGTCCTCTCTCCTCCTGTACCTGTGTGCCATATGTTGTCCATGTACTTGTCTTTATTTACCCTTTCCACATGTAAAGCACCATGAAATTAATGGCCCTATAATAAATAATAATGATCTCAGCACAGGAGATGTGGTATGATCAGACCATGTTCCTGTATGGTCAGACACAGCCAATACACAGCAAGGACATATTTAAGATCTCAGCACATGAACATTTTTTTAAACATATTCAATTGTGGAACTTATTATTACTCAAAGATCTATTGATTAAAATTAACATTAAAATTGCCCTTTCTTGTGGGAAAACCCCTTTAAGTTTGACAAACATGCAAAAGAATAAAAAATCAGGGAGGATGCAAACACTTTTTCACACCACTTATACATTTTAGAATTTTAGTTACAAGCGAATGTTTATACGAATATGCACGTTTATTAGCCAGAATAGTTAATTGAGGTCTACGTTGGGGGATGGCCTTTTGTTATAATAGTCATTTGTGTTAGTTACATAATGACCATTGTACTTTGTGTAAAATCCTAAATCTATTGGGATAAATAAGGTCAATAATTCAGTGAAGTGAGCACTTTATTTAGAAAATGAAAAACAGAAGAAAAATGTTTTATACATAAAGTAAAAGAAAATGTATCTAAACATTGATCTAAATCTAAAACCATCGTCATAATGAGCTGTTATACTGGGATCTATTCTTGATTAGAATAATTATTATTCCTACCGGGGATAATGGTCAAATCTTTCAGTGCAAATTTAAGATGGAAATGGGACGTTGACAAATTTTCTTCTACAGTAATTTCATCCAAAAATCCTCTCTTCTTGAAGAAAAATATAAATCAAGTTCAGTTGGAAAAAAATGTATCATAACTGGCTGCATAAAAACAAAATCGGTTTGAGTTTAAAGGGAAGATCTTGCAATGTCTTGTCAAAATAACTGGATTGTATGGAGAGCGAAGAACCGTACAAAGACACAAGATTGGTGCGGTTTTAAAAGGTTCTTTATACTATAAAAACAAGAAAAAAACCTCATCACAATAAACGTGATAAGTTACCATCAACGTAGATGACACACATGGTCCACAACACTATGAGGAGACTGCTCCCCCCAAGGTATAGGACTACAGTCAGAATTATTCTCCAAGGTCTAGAGTTCTGAATTTGTCCAGGTTGTAGAAGCAAGCCTTCACTATTCGACCACCAAAATATCTTCCGTTGAGGTCCACCACAGCTAGACAAATAGAAAGAAAAAAGGTCTTCAGTCACAAGACAGTGTATACCTCATATATAATCTATTCACATTAGATTGAAGTTGGAAACCTCCCCAAAACCACCACTGCACCCACTGGAAACAGCAGATTGGTACGACAAACATACATGACAGCCTCTTGATTATTCCCCAACATATGAAGTAGGTGGACATAATGGGTGGATAGTATGAATTTAAAGGCCCTACACCTTTGCTTGGTTTCACAACACAAACATCAGCAAAGCCAGACCTTCATGTGCTTGGAGTCTGGAGAGATTATCCAACAACGAATACATATTGAAATAAATACAAATATGTAAGACATACATGATCTAAAAGAAAGGTAAAAAAAAAAACGGTTTGGGTTAGTCATCTTTATTTGGTCATCTACTTCTTCCTTCATTGATCCTGGGATCCTCTGTCTGATGAAGATCATAAAAGTGTTATAGCCTCGATCCATAATGTACCTTCTTAGAATTAAAGGGGTTGTACAGGATTTTATGGCTAGAACGCTTATAAAATACCTCACTATTTGATTGCTGCTGCTCCAAAAGGTCCCCACCGGCCCTGGAGCTGTTCATATATCAACACTATACATAATCGACAGGGACAAGTGTGGGATTTGAAAAATGAGTTCTGGTATTTGGCATAATAAAATTCTCTTAACAAAGAGGGAAACCTATTTATGTCAAATGACAAATTCTCATGACCACAAAAGTATTACTGCAAAAAGACCTCATGGAAGTACTGACATGACAGGCACAGATTTCAGCAGTGGCAGACCTCTGGCTTCTAATCAGTGCTCGGATTGCATTGAAGGGGCACTATTCTAACCACCCATCAGTACCCCGCCACCCATCTGTAAATGCTGCTGTCACAGATTGACAGAGGCATGTAAAGAGTAACAGCTGCAGGCGGAGCTCCACTTGCAGCTTTGGAGGCAGATGATGGTTGAATAACACAGCCATCATCTTCTAGCAAAAACGGCTCAGTTCTTTGGGGAGCTGACATGTATGATGCACTAGTATGCCATAGGTCAAAGAAAAGATGTTAGAATGCTTAGCTATCTCACCCTTGCATGAACATTTAGGCTATGTCCCCACATAGCAGATTTGGTTGCAGAAATGTGGGCACCAAATCTGCATTTCCTAGCAGGAAAAATGCTGCAGCAAAAAAAAAGGGTGTTTTTGTTGCAATTTGATGCGTTTTATTATTAATGAAGTCAATCAGAAAAACGCAGAAGGAATTGACATGCTGCAGATTCTGTCTACACCAAAATCTTCACAGAAAAATGTGTGCACAACACTTCAGGATTCGAATTGACTTTGCTGGCATGAAGATCTCCTTGTAGATTTGCTAAAATCTGCAAGCAAAAACACATTAAAAAAAAAAAAAAAAAACACATGTAACCTCTAAGCAGAGTTGGAAAAATATTTTCATTCTTGGCAGGAATGGCTCATGTACAAGGAGTCAAACGAGTTCTCTGATCTTCTTACCATCTGAAGCTGCCCGGGGGGGGGAGCGCGGCGGGGCGGAGAGGGAGGGGGGGGGGGGGGGGATTTCTATGGGTGGATATAGGGTGAATGAGGATGTTCTTTTTACCCTCTTGCTACATCCCATTCTTTTTCCCTTTCTTTTCTTTTTTCGTTTCTACAGATCATCTACCTCATTCTTCTCTATACCCTGACTTTCATAAATAATCAAGAGCTGTTTATTGGATAAACAATAATTTCTCTAACAATTCATTGTCATGTGACAAATTCTTCCAATTGCCAGTTTACTTTTATAGATGGAACCAAGCAATCCTGGATATGTTATGTATGTTCTTACTCCTCTCTCCTTTTACCGAGGTATAACGAGGGGGAACGCTTTGTATCACCTATGGAATTGCTTGGTGTTGGTCTTTTTATGTTCAATAAAGATTCTTTGAACAAAAAAAAAAAAAAAACGTAACCGGCTTAATATGACTGATCAGAGGGATATGCTGGATGGACAGGAATGAGTTGGTGAGGAAATGACATAAGTGGAAATGTACACACTATGGCATCTAGCACAAAAAGAGCTCCAATAGCAATGAGTCTACATGTCAGATACGCTTATCAAGAACCTACTATTCTGGATCACACTATAACAAGTATCAAACTACAAACCAAAACCAGAAACTTCTGTCCTAAAGCATGAAAAAGTGAAGCATTCCTTGTGACTGATCTCTTACATCTTCAGTTCCTAGTGTCATTCTGATTGCACTCCTCTTAAATAACGCTCTGAATGTATAATAAGAATGCGTGAAATCAAATGTACCGTATATACTCGCGTATAAGCCGAGTTTTTCAGCCCAAAAATTGGGCTGAAAAGTACCCCCCTCGGCTTATACGCGAGTCAGTGCGGGGGCTGCTGTATACAGCGGTATACAGCAGCCCCCGCATCCCCAGTAATGCAGGGCCCCCCCCCTCATGCTCCGGTCACCTGTAAAGCAAGTTATACTTATCAGTGCCCGCTGCCGTCCGCGCCCGCCGCTGCCGACATGCGATCCTCCATCTTCATTCATCTTCTTCCTGCTCTGTGCGCGTCGCAGGCAGTGACGTCATTACCGGCGACGCGCACAGGAAACAGGAAGAAGATGCATGAAGACGGAGGATCGGGATGTCGGCAGCGGCGGGCGCGGACGGCAGCGGGCACTGATAAGTATAACTTGCTTTACAGGAGACCGGAGCATGAGGGGGGGGCCCTGCATTACTGAGGCTGCCTGTATACTACCACTGGGACTGCTGTATATAGGGGCCCTGCATTACTGGCGCTGCAATACCACTGGGGCTGCTGTATATAGGGGCTGCTGTATACACCACTGGGGCTGCAATACCACTGGGGCTGCTGTATATAGGGGCTGCAATACCACTGGGGCTGCAATACCACTGGGGCTGCTGTATATAGGGGCTGCAATACCACTGGGGTTGCTGTATATAGGGGCCCTGCATTACTGGGGCTGCAATACCACTGGGGCTGCTGTATATAGGGGCTGCAATACCACTGGGGCTGCAATACCACTGGGGCTGCTGTATATAGGGGCTGCAATACCACTGGGGCTGCTGTATATAGGGGCTGCAATACCACTGGGGCTGCAATACCACTGGGGCTGCTGTATATTGGGGCTGCTGTATACACCTCTGGGGCTGCATATACCTCTGGGGCTGCATATACCTCTGGGGCTGCTGTATACTACCACTGGGGCTGCTGCTGTATACTACCACTGGGGAGGCTGCTGTATACTACCACTGGGGAGGCTGCTGTATACCTCACTGCTGGGGGTTGTATACCTGTGCTGGAGTCCACCCTCGGCTTATACGCGAGTCAATAGATTTTCCCAGGTTTTGGGGGCAAAAGTAGGGGGGTCGGCTTATCCACGGGTCGGCTTATACACGAGTATATACGGTAAATTAATATTGTGATCATATAACACTGCAGAGCAAGAAGGCATCAAAACTACACTAGGACAATTTATAGACCTTTTAAGATACATGAAACCAAGACACATAATAAGTAAATGTCTGCTGGAAGCAGCTATGTAAAAAACTGCCTGTATCTTACCGCAACAGTTATATAACCATAGAGTTCTACAATGACCGAAGGGGCCTTTCACACTTACGTTTTTTTCCTGATTTGGAAGATCAGGAAAAAACCTGATTCTTACAGGATTCATTTTTTTTGCCCATTCTCTTTAATGATTTCAGGAGAAAACATGAAGCAACAAGATTCTACCTGACAAAATTAAAGTGAATGGGCAAAATACTGTAAGAATTGGGATTTTCCTAATCTTCCAAATCAGGAAAAAAACGCAAGTGTGAAAGGCCCCTAAGATAGGGAGACTAAAACCATGGAAAGGGGGCGGGGAAGGGGGGGGGGGGAGTGATATTGCCATAATGACGTTCCGCAACAAAATGCTAAAGAAACAGTTCGGTAAAAACTAGTGCTAAGAGTGCTTTCACACTGCGATTTTTGAGGATCCGTGGCTGTCCGTTGTAGAACGGACAGCCACGGATCTGATTTAGCCCCCATGTTATCCCATGGGCACGGATTTAGCCTAATTGCCATCCAATTTTTGTCGGATCCGATTGTGTCTGATTTTTTGCTGTGCCCAAAATCTGAGACTGCTCCGATTTTGGCCACAGCTAAAATCGGACACAAATCAGATCCGACCCGATCCGCGGCCTTTAACATTGGAGCGTATGGAGCACGGGTCTGAGAAAACACAGGATCGTTTCTCGGACCCGATTTTAGTGTACTGAGCATGCTCAATACACTAAAACTGCTCTGTGCCATCTAATTTCACTTCCACAATGTATATATACATACATTGCGGAAGTGAAAGCAAGGGTTAAAAATAAAAAAAATCTCTATTCTCACCTGTCCTGCGATCCCCCGATGTGCGGCATCTCCGGTGGCTACACGACCTGGCATTACATCACAACCCGATCAGCTAGTCACATGACCGGTTACTGCGGTAACCGGTCATGTGAACTATTATTTTGCAGATCGGGTAGCCCCGCCCAGCCAGGTCCTGTAATCATCTAGAGATAGATGCGGATGTCGGGGGAGAATAGAGATTTTTTATTTTTAACCCTTACGTTTACTTAAATTTCACTTCCACAATGTAATGGATATACATTGCGGAAGTGAAAGTGCCCCGCACAGCTCTTTCTGTGTCCGGGCCAGCGAAAATCACAGACCCGGACACAGAAATAGGTCATATCTTATGGTGTCCGTTCCTGTCCGTGGAGTCTGCAAAAAGTAGGATCCCACGGACAGGAAAAATAACGCTATGTGGAACCAGCCTAAGGAAAAAAAAAAAAAGAGAATTTTGTTTACTTACCGTAAATTCTTTTTCCTTCAGTCCCCAAATCTGGGAGACCCTGACATTGGGTGTTATATGCTGCCCCCTGGAGGTCACACCAATTATAGGAGATTTTCTCCTCCTTCTCCTCTGCAGCATCTACGCCCCCTGCAGGAATACTGTCAGTTTGGTATATAAGCAGTAGGAGGAAAACATTGCACTGTAAAACAAATCCCGGCCAACCGGGCCGAACAGGAAAAGTATAAGGCCAGAACAATGGCCAACAGTGTGACTATGTGATGTACAAGAGACGCAGGTACGCCCGTAGGGCAAAAGGGAGGGTGCTGGGTCTCCCAGATTTGGGGACTAAAGGAAAAAGAATTTACGGTAAGTAAACAAAATTCTCTTTTTCCTTGTCGTCCAAAATCTGGGAGACCCCGACATTGGGACGTCCAAAAGTAGTCCCTGGGTGGGAAAAAAACCACTGCACCCAAAAAGGCAACTCAGACATTTACAGGTGGGCCACAGCCGCCTTGAGAACGTGCCTGCCCAGACCTGCATCCGCTGAGGCATGAACATGTACCTGGTAATGTTTTGAAAATGTGTGTAGGCTTGACCAAGTGGCTGCCTGACACACCTGTTGGGCTGAGGCTTGGTGCCGCAAAGCCCAAGAAGCACCCACGGCCCTGGTGGAATGCGCCTCGAGTCCCGCCGGGGGCGACGTGTGCGAGGCCGAATAGGCCTCTAATATGGCCGTCCTGATCCAACGGGCAATTGTGGCCTTGGAGGCGGAAGAGCCCTTACCGCGTCCGGCCGTGAGAATAAAGAGAGAGTCAGTCCAACGCAGAGGAGCTGTGCGAGACAAATACACTCTCAGAGCCCTGACCAAATCCAAGTTGTGGAGGGCCTTTTCAAACCTGTGAACCGGGTTTGGGCAAAAAGACGGAAGAGAGATATCCTGGTTGAGGTGGAAAGGAGAGACCACCTTTGGGAGAAAGGAAGGCACTGGACGCAGGACAACTTTGTCCTGATATACCACCAAGAATGGGGACTTGCATGACAGTGCCGCCAAATCTGACACCCCGCCGAAGCGAGGTGATAGCCACCAAAAATGCCACCTTTTGTGAAAGGGTGGACAAGGGAATATCTGTGAGAGGTTCAAATGGAGGCTTCTGAAGGGCCGAGAGAACCAAATTGAGATCCCACGGTTCTAGAGGACGCTTGTAGGGTGGGACTATGTGGGCCACCCCTTGCATAAATGTGCGAACCTGTGGGATCCTAGCCAGCTTTTTGGAATAAAGGACAGAAAGAGCTGAAATCTGTCCTTTCAAAGAGATCAGGGCAAGACCAGTGTCTAGACCCGACTGAAGAAACAAGAGTAACGTCGGCAAGGAGAAGGGCCACGGGGAGTGGCCTTTCGCAGAACACCAGGAGAGAAAAATCCTCCATGTCCGGTGATAAATCTTCAGCGAGGCAGGCTTACGAGCCTGTTTCATGGTGTCCTGAACTTCCTGGGGAAGACCCGACTGTGTCAGGACCTATGATTCAAGGGCCAAACAGTCAACCTGAGTGCCGCAGAATTGTGGCGGAAGAATGGACCTTGAGAGAGAAGGTCTGGACGCTCTGGCAGACTCCAAGGTTCGCCGTCGGCGAGTTGGAGTAGTTCCGGGAACCAGGCTCTCTGGGGCCAATTGGGCGCGATTAGAATCACACGGTGACATTCCGCCCTTATCTTGCGGATCACCCGAGGTAACAGGGCCAGAGGTGGAAACACGTATGGCAGGCGAAACTGAGACCAATCCTGGACCAGTGCGTCCGTCGCCAGAGCCCTATGGTCGTGAGCCCTGGCTATGAAGGCCGGAACCTTGTTGTTGAGGAATGACGCCATGAAGTCGACATCCGAAGTCCCCCACTGCCTGCAAATGGCTTGGAACACTTCCGGGTTGAGAGACCATTCGCCCGGGTCAATGCCTTGACGGCTGAGATAGTCCGCTTCCCAGTTGTCCACACCTGGAATGTGGACCGCTGAGATGGTGGAGCCTGTGGCCTCCGCCCAGGACAGGATTTTCTGGACCTCCAGCATCGCCAGGGTGCTGCGAGTGCCTCCCTGATGATTGATGTAAGCGACGGCCGTCGCGTTGTCTGATTGGATCCTCACCTAGCGGCCGCTCAGGAGAGACTGAAATGCCAGAAGCGCCAGATAAGCCGCTCTGATTTCCAGAATGTTGATGGGAAGGGAGGACTCCGCCGGAGACCATGTACCCTGAGCCCTGTGGTGAAGGAACACCGCTCCCCAGCCCGAGAGGCTGGCGTCCGTGGTGACCACCGACCATGACGGTGGGATAAAGGATCGCCCTTGAGACAGGGACGGATATGCTAGCCACCACTGGAGAGATTCCCTCGTTTCGGGGGACAGGGAGATCTTGTGGTCTAAGGTCCTCGGATTCTTGTCCCAGACACAAAGGATCTCCAGCTGAAGGGGACGCAGATGGAGTTGTGCGAATGGGACTGCTTCGATTGAAGCCACCATTTTTCACAGGACCTGCATTAGATGCCTGATTGAGAACGAGCGAGGAGGAAGGATGGAGCGAACTCCCGCTTGGAGGGAGACTGTCTTCTCGTGAGGCAGTCGCACTAGAGCTGCCCGAGTGTCGAATTGCATGCCTAGATACACGAGACTCTGGGTGGGCACGAGGACCGACTTCGGGAGGTTGACAATCCAGCCAAACCTCGAGAGTCGACAGAGTCGTGGAAACAGCTAGCCGGCATTCTTGATGCGAGGGAGCCTTGACCAGAAGGTCGTCTAGATAAGGGATGACCAACAGCCCCTGAGAGTGAAGAATGGAGACCACTGATGCCATCACTTTGGTGAATACTCGTGGAGCGGTGGCCAAGCCGAAGGGAAGGGCCACGAACTGAAAATGATCGTCCCCAATCGCAAAGCGCAGGAACAGTTGATGAGCTGGGGTGATGGGGATGTGTAGGTATGCATCCTTGATGTCTATGGATGCTAAGAATTCCCCTTGAGACATCAAGGCTATCACTGAGCGCAGTGATTCCATGCGAAAATGTCTCACTTTGACATGCCTGTTGAGGAGCTTTAGGTCCAGAACGGGGCGAACGGACCCGTCCTTTTTGGGCACAATGAAGAGATTTGAGTAAAATCCCTGAAACCGTTCCCTTTCGGGAACGGGGACGATGACTCCTTCCCGCTTCAGAGCCTCCAGCGCTTGGTGAAAAGGCGTGGACCTTGGATGGAGGGGGGGGGGGATGTCATGAAGAAACGGCTTGGAGGGACTGAGCTCAGTTCTATGAAGTAGCCGTGAGAGACAATGTCTCGCACCCATTGGTCTAAGACGTCGGAAAGCCAGATGTCCCGGAACTGGGACAGTCTGCCCCCGACTTGAGATGCGGAGTTGGATCCGTGCGAGTCATGCAGAGGCCGTCTTGGACGGCTTCTGACTAGAGGACTTTTGCTGGCGAGAACGCCAGGAGGAACCCTGGCCTCGGGAGGGATGGGACTTGTCAGAACGAAATCTCCTGTTGGTAGAGGTGGATTGTCTGGAGTACCAGCCAGGGGAACGAAAGGAACGAAAGGAACGGAACCTGGCAGATTTCTGCTGCGCAGGTTTGTTTCCCTTTTGTTGGGGCAGGAGAGTACTTTTGCCTCCTGTTGTGTCCTTGATAAGTTCGTCCAGACGTTCCCCGAAGAAACGATCTCCGGTACAGGGGATCCCTTTAAGATAGAAAAGGTGTAGAATCCGGTGCCACAAAATTCCTCTTTATTTTCAAAAATTTTTAAAAATCACACATGCTCCAGAGAGCTCCTGGACGCGTTTCGTGGGTCTAGCCCACTTAATCGTCAGTACAATGGCAATACAGACAAAAAGAATATATACAATTTAAAAGCAAAAAACAGCCCCCTCTCGCATGTGTGACAAATATACATCAATTATTTCTAACCAATCACATACCTGCAGGTTCTAAAAGAGTTAAAGGGAAAATTAAGTGGGGAAGAAGAGGGGGAGGGGAGGAAAAGAGAAAGAAAGGAAAAAGAGCTGATAACAGAAAGTAAAAGAGAAAAAAAAAAAAAAAAAAAAAATATATAGAGAAGGAATGAAAGCGAGGGAAAGAGGAAAAGAGCTGATAACAGAAAGTAAAAGAGAGGGGAAAAAAAAAAAAAAAAAAAAATATATAGAGAAGGAATAAAGGGGAGGGAAAGAGAGGGAAAGAGCTGATAACAGAAAGTAAAAGAGAGAAAAAAAAAAAAATATATAGAGAAGGAATGAAAGCGAGGGAAAGAGGAAAAGAGCTGATAACAGAAAGTAAAAGAGAGGGGAAAAAAAAAAAAAAAAAAAAAAAAATATATATATATAGAGAAGGAATAAAGGGGAGGGAAAGAGAGGGAAAGAGCTGATAACAGAAAGTAAAAGAGAGAAAAAAAAAAAAATATATAGAGAAGGAATGAAAGCGAGGGAAAGAGGAAAAGAGCTGATAACAGAAAGTAAAAGAGAGGGGAAAAAAAAAAAAAAAAAAAAAAAAAATATATATATATATAGAGAAGGAATAAAGGGGAGGGAAAGAGAGGGAAAGAGCTGATAACAGAAAGTAAAAGAGAGAAAAAAAAAAAAATATATAGAGAAGGAATGAAAGCGAGGGAAAGAGGAAAAGAGCTGATAACAGAAAGTAAAAGAGAGGGGAAAAAAAAAAAAAAAAAAAAAAAAAAAAATATATATATATATAGAGAAGGAATAAAGGGGAGGGAAAGAGAGGGAAAGAGCTGATAACAGAAAGTAAAAGAGAGAAAAAAAAAAAAATATAAAAGAATGAAAGGAAAGGGAAAGAGGAAAAGAGCTGATAACAGAAAGTAAAAGAGAGGGGAAAAAAAAAAAAAAAAAAAAAAAAAAAAAAAATATTATTATATAGAGAAGGATAAAGGGGAGGGAAAGAGAGGGAAAGAGCTGATAACAGAAAGTAAAGAGGAGAAGAAAAAAAAAAAAAAAAAAAAAAAAAAAAAAAAAAAAAAAAAAAAAAGGGAAGAGGGGGGGAGAGAGAGGGGGGGGGAGAAGAACAGAGCAAAGAACTGATATATTAGCAATGCAAATACATGGTAAACATTACAGGTGTAGAAATCTAAAGATAACCACAACAAAGATCTTTCTTTCTTATTGTAAGTCACCAACTACAAGGCTATTACATTTTAGAAATAGTATATTCCAAGAGAAAAGGTATAATCCTCCAACCATATAACAGTAGGGGGATCCCACTAAGATTTCATTCACAGAATACATAAACATATACCTCCTTTCCCAATGGATTATTCATACATTATGTATAGCCATCGTATTGCAAGTGCACTCAATATGTATTGTACAAAGGAGCAAATACCATAAAAGAGACATAGGGTGCAGGATCAATAAAAGTATAACAAATCTGATCTATAGTTCAGACCCTGTGGAATCCGTGCACCAAGCCGCAGGATCCATAATTTTTCCTGGTTATGTAGTGCTTTCTCCCAATTACCCCCCCTATATGGACTTTAAGATCCCTTTAAGATGCTTCTTGGAAGAAGCGTCACCCTTCTTAAGATCCCTTTAAGATGCTTCTTGGAAGAAGCGTCACCCTTCCAATCCCGGAGCCAGAGAATTCTCCGAATGGCGAGGGAATTGGCGGCTGCCACTGATGAACGTCCGGCTGAGTAAGCACAGCGTTGAGAGCATATTTCGATACCATGGCCATTTGTTCTAGGAGGGGAGACGCCTCAGGAACTTTCTCGTAGGTCAT
This sequence comes from Allobates femoralis, assembly GCA_033576535.1. Classification (NCBI taxonomy): domain Eukaryota; kingdom Metazoa; phylum Chordata; class Amphibia; order Anura; family Aromobatidae; genus Allobates; species Allobates femoralis. The sequence goes on along the minus strand of JARQOC010000004.1, from coordinate 253,492,698 downwards.
GAAATGAACTGCGTCTGTAAATGCAGAAAGGGCCTTAAGGGACCAGGCCGCTGCAAAGACGGAAGGAAACGCAGCGCCAACTGCGTCATAGATTGACTTAGTTAAAAGTTCAATCTGATGGTCAGCCGAGTCTTTCATAGAGGAGCTGTCGGCGATGGAAATTGTGGTTCTGGTAGCCAATCTGGCTACGGCCGGGTCAACCTTAGGGGGTTGCGACCAGCTAGAAAGTACTGCCGGGCAAACGGATACTTGGGATCTGTGGTTTTCGGCAGGAAACGTTTTGCCGGGCATGTATTGGGCTTTTGCACCGTGTCTGTGAAGTCGGGATGATCAGAGAAGATGCTGGCAGGTCTCTTAGGATCCCTGAGTGAGACCTTGGCTCGCTGCTCAGACTGTGTGTCAGGAGCAGGCAGGTCTAGGATGTTATTGATTATGGAGACAATGTTGTCAGCCAAAGTGTCCCCTTCAGGGACAGATTCAGAGGCCGTCTGTTCTGACTCTGAGCCAGAGGCCGAAGAGTCCTCTTCCTCACCCTCCTCCAGAGGCTCCCTTGACTGGGATCTGGGAGAGGAGGGGGAAAGTTCTAGGCTGCGTTTCTTGGAACTGGGACCTCCAAGAGACGGAGTGGCCCTGTTACGCCTCGCCGAAAGGGAAGGACCCGGGACCGAAGAGGAACCATCCATGTCCTGGTCAGGGTCCTGGTTAATGGCCTGAATGATGGGTCTAGTCATGGAGGCTACAGATTGCGACATAGCTCGCAATACTGCCAGGGCCACTGAATCGGACAATGACTGAGATAAGACGTAAGTCCACGGAGGAGCCGGTGTTAAGACCGGGGGAGCGGACGCCTGATCACCAGAGAGGGAAGGGGCAGTCACCTGGGGCCGGGTTTCGTGACTATCCAGGGACCCATGCAGCTCACAGGCAGTGCAGAGGAGACTGACACTCTGCCCAGGCAACGTGACTTTGCGCACACAGTGCAAGTTGCATACAATTTTGGAGCCCTGTGGGACTTACCCTTGCTCTTAGAAGCACACATAGTCTGACCCAATCCTGTGTACTTGCTACCAAAAACAGACTAACTGAAGGGGGGTGCCACAGAGGAGAATCCACACCAAATGGTGTGGCTTACCGCTCATCCAATGGAAGTGAGTCCAGGTCCCAAAGTCTGAGTCTCCCAGAGCAGCAGCTATGAGATGAGCTTCAGAATCTGCAAAGAATGAGGCCAAAATGGCCCCCGCAGAGAGAGAGGGGGGGGAGTCAGAAAAGGGGAGGGCCCGCAAAAAAGCGGGAACTGTGGCCCCATATCATGTACACAGGAGGGGGAGAGGCCAGAGACCGAGCCCTACTTGGGATCCGTGTGTGTGCTGGAGGGAGTGAGAGCAAAGTCCGCCCCCCTGCTGATGATAGACATGCAGGGGGCGGAATTGCGGCCTAGGCCTCCGGCGAAGCCGGGAACTAGAGTAGAATGCCGCGGCCGGCCGGCGTGAGGGGTCCGGCGCGGTAGTTGTAAAAAAAACACCGCTGATGTGCCAGAAGCGTGCCCCCTACCATGTGCCCCGTCCCCCTGCTGTACGAAACAGGCAGGGAGGGGAATCGCTGGGCTTGTGTCAAAGCCGGGGGCCGGTTGCAGGGATAGCGCGGTCGGTCTGGACCCGGCTCGCTGCTGAAGATGCGGGGGCCCCCATGTGCCGGCACATACCTGGGTCCCCAGAAGGGGAGAAGATGGGGGGCCAGCTCGGTACCTGTGGTAGAGCCTGCATCAATCACCTGTGACTGAAAGGAGTTGAACTCCGTCACAGGGGGCCACACAGTGACTGTGTAAAGGCCAGGGGAACAGAGACTGTGAACCCCTCGGTTGGCTCCCACCTCACCAGAGGCCCTTTGAAAGGGTATGGTGAGGGAGCACGGCATATGGGGCCGAAGGCCCATGCCGGGGGACCCCGATGGTCCCCTAAGCTTCATCTGTAGCAGGAGCTTCAGTGTGGAGATGTGCCTCCAACGACACCAAATAACAAACTGACAGTATTCCTGCAGGGGGCGTATATGCTGCAGAGGAGAAGGAGGAGAAAATCTCTCCTATAATTGGTGTGACCTCCAGGGGGCAGCATATAACACCCAATGTCAGGGTCTCCCAGATTTTAGACGACAAGGAAAAGGTATAAAGCAGGCAAAATGACAATAGTGCAGTATTTATGACCCTGGATGAATGACTGGGTAACTACTACATAGTGATAATTACATTACTGCTAGAATTAAACACATCTCAGTATTAACATCAGTCTCTATACACAGTAAAATGACACCATACAATCTTACAATAGGGGGACTGTTTTCTAGTGATCATTGTGCGATAAAAATTCTTTCAATGTGTAAATGTCATTTCATTGAAAAAACAAAACCTAATACTGCACTGGTTGTTAATGATGGGTCACATAGCAGCTAACTTTTTAGAATTTATTTTTTGATCCTATTAAGAAAAAGAGAATTTTGTTTACTTACCGTAAATTCTTTTTCCTTTAGTCAGTAAATCTGGGAGACCCTGACATTGGGTGTTATATGCTGCCCCCTGGAGGTCACACCAAATATAGAAGAGATTTACTCCTCCTCCCCTGCAGCATATACGCCCCTTGCAGGAATACTGTCAGTTTGGTATATAAGCAGTAGGAGGAAAACATTGCACTTCAAACCAAATTCCCGGCCAACAGAGCCGAACAGGAAAAGTATAAGGCCAGAACCATGGCCAACAGAAAGACTATGTGCTGGTAAGAGCCACAGGTACGCCCGTAGGGCCAAAAGGGGAGGGTGCTGGGTCTCCCAGATTTACGAACTAAAGGAAAAAGAATTTACAGTAAGTAAACAAAATTCTCTCCAAAAGCAGTCCCTGGGTGGGAAAAAACCACTGCACCCTGAAAGGCAACTCAGACATTTACAGGTGGGCAACAGCCGCCTGGAGGACGCGTCTGCCCAGACCTGCATCCGCTGAGGCATGAACATGTACCTGGTAATGCTTTGAGAACGTGTGGAGGCTTGACCAAGTGGCAGCCTGACAAACCTGTTGGGCCGAGGCTTGATGCCGCAAAGCCCAGGAGGCGCCCACAGCCCTGGTGGAATGCGCCTTGAGACCCGCTCGGGGTGACTTGTGCGAGGCCGAATAGGCCTCCAATATGGCCGACCTGATCCAACGGGCAATTGTGGCCTTGGAAGCGGAAGAGCCCTTGCCGCGTCCGGCCGTGAGAATGAAGAGGGAGTCCGTCCGACGGAGAGGAGCTGTACGAGACAAGTACACCCTCAGAGCCCTGACCAAGTCCAGAGTGTGGAGGGCCTTCTCAACCCTGTGAACTGGGTTTGGGCAAAAGGACGGAAGAGAGATATCCTGATTGAGGTGGAAAGGAGAGACCACCTTCGGTAGAAAAGAGGGAACGGGGCGCAGGACAACCTTGTCCTGATGCACCACCAAGAATGGGGACTTGCATGACAGTGCCGCCAAATCAGACACCCGCCGAAGCGAGGTGATAGCCACCAGAAATGCCCCTTGTGTGACAGGGTGGACAAAGGGATACCTGAGATAGGTTCAAACGGAGGTTTCTGAAGAGCCGAAAGAACCAAATTAAGATCCCAAGGATCTAGAGGACGCTTGTAAGGAGGGACGATGTGGGCCACTCCTTGCATAAATGTGCGAACCTGAGGGAGCCTCGCCAGCCTTTTGGAATAAAAGGACAGAGAGAGCTGACACCTGTCCTTTCAGAGAACTCAAGGCAAGACCAGAGTCCAGCCCCGACTGAAGAAACAAAAGTAATGTCGGCAAGGAGAAAGGCCACGGAGAATGGCCCTTAGTAAAGCACCAGGAGAGAAAAATTCTCCACGTCCGGTGATAAATCCTTTGCGAGACAGGCTTACGAGCTTGTTTCATGGTGTCCTGAACTTCCCGGGGAAGACCCGATTGTGTCAGGATCCAGGATTCAAGGGCCAAGCAGTCAACCTGAGCGCCGCAGAATTGTGGCGGAAGAATGGACCTTGAGAGAGAAGGTCTGGACGATCTGGTAGACCCCACGGTTCGCCGTCGGCGAGGCGGAGCAGTTCTGGGAACCAGGCTCTCCTGGGCCAATTGGGTGCGATTAGAATCACCCGGTGACATTCTGCCCGAATCTTGCGGAGCACTCGAGGCAACAGAGCCAGAGGTGGAAACACGTATGGCAGGCGGAACTGAGACCAATCCTGGACCAGAGCATCCGCCGCCAACGCCCTGTGGTCGTGAGCCCTGTCTATGAACACCGGAACCTTGTGGTTGAGGAAAGATGCCATCAAGTCGACATCCGGCGTCCCCCACCGCCTGCAAATGGCTTGGAACACTTCCGGGTGGAGAGACCATTCGCCCGGGTCCATACCCTGCCGGCTGAGATAGTCTGCTTCCCAGTTGTCCACCCCCGGAATGTGGACCGCGGAGATAGCGGAGCCCATAGCCTCCGCCCAGCACAGGATTTTTTGAACCTCCAGCATCGCCAGGGTGCTGCGAGTGCCTCCCTGATGATTGATGTAAGCGACGGCCGTCGCGTTGTCTGATTGGATCCTCACTTGGCGGCCGCTAAAGAGCGGCTGAAACTCCAGGAGAGCCAGGTACGCTGCCCTGATCTCCAGAATGTTGATGGGAAGGGAGGACTCCACCGGAGACCATGTATCCTGAGCCCTGTGGTGAAGGAACACCGCTCCCCAGCCCGAGAGACTGGCGTCCGTAGTGACCACCGACCAAGATGGTGGGAGGAGGGAGCGACCCTGAGACAGGGACTGATTTGACAGCCACCACTGGAGAGAGTCCCTCGTTACGGGGGACAGGGAAATCTTGTGATCCAGGGTCCTCGGATTCTTGTCCCAGACCCGAAGGATCTCCAGCTGAAGGGGACGCAGATGGAGTTGTGCAAATGGGACTGCTTCGATCGAAGCTACCATTTTTCCGAGGATCTGCATCAGATGCCTGATGGAGTACAAGCGAGGAGGGAGGATGGAGCGAACACCTGCTTGGAGAGAGACAACCTTCTCGTGAGGCAGAAGTACCAGCGCTGCACGAGTGTCGAACAGCATGCCCAGATATACCAGGCTCTGGGAGGGCACGAGGACCGATTTCAGGAGGTTAACTATCCAGCCGAACCTCCGGAGCGTCGATAGAGTCGCGGACACTGCTTGCTGGCATTCCTGATGTGAGGGAGCCTTGACCAGGAGGTCGTCCAAGTAAGGGATGACCAACAGACCCTGCGAGTGCAGTATGGTGACTACGGAGGCCATCACCTTGGTGAATACTCGTGGGGCGGTGGCCAAGCCGAAGGGGAGAGCCACGAACTGGAAATGGTCGTCTCCAATCGCAAAACGCAGGAACCGTTGGTGAGCTGGGGCGATTGGGATGTGTAGTTATGCATCCTTTAGGTCTATGGATGCCAAGAATTCCCCTTGAGACATTGAGGCTATCACAGAACGAAGCGATTCCATGCGAAAATGCCTCACTTTGACGTTTTTGTTGAGAAGTTTTAAGTCCAGCACAGGGCGGACGGACCCGTCCTTCTTGGGCACAATAAAGAGATTTGAGTAAAATCCCTGAAACCGTTCCCTGACTGGAACCTGGACAATGACTCCTTCCCGCTTCAGAGCTTCCAGCGCTTGTTGAAAAGCGCGGATCTTTGCGGGAGGGGGAGACGTCATGAAGAATCGGCTTGGGGGGACCGAGTTCAGTTCTATGAAGTAGCCGTGAGAGATAATGTCTCGCACCCATTGATCTAGGACGTCGGAGAGCCAAACGTCCCGAAAGAGGGACAATCTGCCCCCGACTCTGGGTGCGGAGCTGGAGCCATGCGAGTCATGCAGAGGCTGTCTTGGACGGCTTCTGACTAGAGGATTTCTGCTGGCGAGAGCGCCAGGAAGAACCCTGACCTCGGGAGGACTGGGCCTTGTCGGAACGAAAGGTTCTGTTGTTAGAGGAGGACTGTCTGGAGGACCAGCCAGGGGAACGAAAGGAACGGAACCTGGCAGATTTTTGCTGCGCAGGTTTTCCACTTTTTTGTTGGGGCAGAAGAGTACTTTTGCCTCCTGTTGTGTCTTTGATAAGTTCGTCCAGACGTTCCCCGAAGAGACGATCCCCGGTACAGGGGATCCCTGTAAGATGCTTCGTAGAAGATGCATCACCCTTCCAATCCCGGAGCCAGAGAATTCTCCGAATGGCGAGGGAATTGGCGGCTGCCACTGCGGAACGACCGGCTGAATCCAGCACGGCATTAAGAGCATATTTCGAGACCATGGCCATTTGTTCTAGAAGGGGGGACACCTCAGGAACCGCCTGGCGAGTCTTGGCATAAACTGCGCCTGTAAACTTAGAGAGTGCCTTAAGAGACCAAACCGCTGCAAAGGCGGGGGGGAAAAGCAGCGCCGACCGCGTCATAGATGGACTTGGTCAACAGTTCAACCTGACGGTCTGCCGAGTCTTTTAAAGACGAACTGTCGGCAATGGAAATTGTGGTTCTAGTAGCCAATCTGGCTACGGACGGGTCCACCTTAGGAGGTTGAGACCAGCCAGATAGTACTGCCGGGGCAAACGGATACTTGGGATCCGTGGATTTTGGCATAAAACGTTTGGCCGGACAAGCCCTAGGCTTTTGCACCATGTCTGTAAAGTCATGGTGACCCGAGAAGATGTTGGCAGGTCTCTTCGGATCCCTGAGAGAGACCTTGGCTCGCTGCTCAGACTGAGTGTCGGGAGCAGGAAGGCGAAGAATGTCATTAATAATGGAGACAATATTGTCAGCCAGAGCGTCCCCTTCCGGGACCGAGTCAGAGGCCGCCTCTGAGCCAGAGGACGAAGAGTCCTGTTCCTCACCCTCCTCCAGAGGTTCCCTAGATTGAGATCTGGGCGAGGAGGGGGAAGGGTCTCGGCGAAGTCTTTTGGAGCTGGGCTCTCCTAGAGACTGAGAGGGCCTGTTACGCCCAGGAGGAAGAGACGGACCCGGGACCGAGGGAGAACCCTCCACGTCCTGGTCCGGGCTCTGGTTGATGGCCTGAATGATGGACCTAGTCATGGAGGCTACGGATTGCGACATAGCTCCCGACACTGCCAAGGCCACTGAATCAGACAATGACTGAGATAAGACGTCAGTCCATTGAGGAGCCGGAGTTAAAACCGGGGGAGCGGACGCCTGTTCCTCAGAGGGGGTAGGGGCATCCACCTGGGGCCGGGTTCCGAGGAGATCCGGTGACCCATTCTGCTCACAGGCAGGGCAGAGGGGATGGACACTCTGCGCAGGCAATGTGACTTTGCACCCTGTACAAGTTGCATACCATTTTGCAGCCTTATGGGTCTTACCCTTGCTCCTAGAAGAAGACATAGTCTGACCCAATCCTGTGTACAACTACCAGAAAGACAGTATAACAGAAGGGGATGCCACAGAGGAGAATCCACACCAATGGTGTGGCTTACCGCACTTCCAAAGTCCGGATCCCAAGTCTGAGTCTCCCAGCAGCAGCTGTATGCTGAAGAAAGAGAATGAGGCCAAAATGGCCCCCACAGAGAGAGAGGGGGGAGTCAGAGAAGGGAGGGCCTGTAAAAACGCGGGAACTGTGGCCCCATTGTGTACACAGGAGGGGGAGAGGCCAGAGACCGAGACCTGAGCTGCTATGGCCATTCTGAACAAAGCCCGCCCACCTGCTGCAGATAGACAAGCAGAGGGCGGCATAACGGCCTAGGCCTCCGGCGAAGCCGGGGACTAAATTTGAGGCCGCGGCCGGCCTGCGTGAGGGGTCCGGCGCGGAAGTCCCGCAAAAACACCCGCGGATGCGGGAAAACGGAGCCCCATGCCCCGTCCCCCTGCTGTGCTAAGACAGGCAGGGAGGGGATCTCTGGTGGATTTACAACCAGGCTAGGGGCCAATGCAGGGACACTACAGCAGGTCCAGTCCTGGATCCTGCTGTGGATGCGGGGGCCCCCAAGTGCCAGCACATACCTGGATCCCCAGAGGGGGAGAAGATAGGGGGCCAGCTCGGTACCTGTGGTGGAGCCTGCATCAACCAGGAGTTGAACTCCGTCACAGGGGGCCACACAGTGACTGTGTAACGGCCAGGGGCACAGGGAACTGTGAACCCCTCAGTCAGCTTCCACCTCACCAGAGGCCCATTGAAAGGGTATGGTGAGGGAGCACGGCATATGGGGCCGAAGGCCCATGCCGGGGGACCCCGATGGTCCCCAAAACTTCATCTGTAGCAGGAGCTTCAGTATGGAGATGTGCCTCCAACGACACCAAATAACAAACTGACAGTATTCCTGCAGGGGGCGTATATGCTGCAGGGGAGAAGGAGGAGTAAATCTCTTCTATATTTGGTGTGACCTCCAGGGGGCAGCATATAACACCCAATGTCAGGGTCTCCCAGATTTGGACGACAAGGAAAACTGAACCATGAATAGACAAATAGCTTGTTCTGTATACTACAAGTTAGTACATTTAACTAAATTAGTAGATGAGCATCTGTATATATGATACCAAAAATGCAGTATCCAATGCCTATATCATGATCTCTTATGATCATATTTTCAGGTTTATTCATATGAATTTATACAGTGAAGAGTAATAAGCAGGATTTTATGGGTGAGTGTTTTGTACCCTATAACCTTGTCTACAGCAGGTTTAGTTTTGTCGACATATCGCGGCCGAACCACAGTAACACTAATTTCTGTGCTTTGGTTTCTAGCTTTCTAGCAAGCGCAAGTGTAGCACATCGTTGAATATAATCCGCAGGCAGCTTCTTCATCATTTCCTGTCACTCTTACAATAAAACATAGCATGTCCAGTCACTCCATTGTGTCCCAATTGTGAGTAGGTGGAATGTTTGGCACATGGTCAGTTGCAGTGTGTGACTGCACAAGAGGTCACATGTAGCCCCCATTACTGGCTTTTCCATTACTCTTCCTTAGGTAACATACCTTTTATCGCTGACTCCACTCGCTCAAATTCCAAAAATATTCTCACTGCCTCATCGTCTGGAGCACCGGGGATCTAATAAAATGAAAAAACCGTTAGGGCTGTTACCTGATGAAGTCACTTCTATTAAACACATAATGTGTCTTTGTCTGTCTATTTAACCCCTTCATGACCCAGCCTATTTTGACTAAAAAGACCTTGCCATTTTTGGCAATTCTGACCAGTGTCCCTTTATGAGGTAATAACTCTGGAACGCTTCATCGGATCCTAGCGATTCTGAGACTGTTTTTTCATGACATATTGGGCTTCACATTGGTGGTAAATTTAGGGCGATAATTTTTGCGTTTATTAGTCAAAACAATTGGAAATTTGGCAAAAATGTTGAAAATTTCACAATTTTTGAATTTTTCTTCTGTTAAACCAGAGAGTTATGTGACACAAAATGGTTAATAACATTTCCCACATGTCTACTTTACATCACAATTTTGGAAAGAAAAAAAAAAAAAATTTGGTAGGAAGTTAAGGGTTCAAAGTTCATCAGCAATTTTTTATTTTTCCAGTAAAATTTACAAAACCATTTTTTTAGTGACCACATCACATTTGAAGTCTCTTTGAGGGGTGTACATGACAGAAAATACTCAAAAGACACCATTCCAAAACTGCACCCCTCAAGCTACTCAAAACTACATTCAAGAAGATTATTAACCCTTCAGGTGCTTCACAGGAAGTAAAGAAACGTGGAAGGGAAAAAGTGGACATTTTAATTTTTCCAACAAAAATGTTCTTTTAGTCTCAATTTTTTCATTTTCACATGGGCAACAGGATAAAATGGATCCCAACATTTGTTGGGCAATTTCTCCTAAGTATACCAGTACCTCAAATTGTCATAAACCAACTGTTTGGGTGCACGGCTCAGAAGGGAAGGAGCACAATTTGACTTTTTGAATGGAAAATTAGCTCCAACTGTTAGCGGAGACCATGTTGCGTATGGATGGTCCCTGTGTGCCTAAACATTGCAGCTCCCCCACAAGTGACCCCATTTTGGAAACCAGACCCCCCCTTCCCCCCAAGTAACTTCTCTAGATGCATAGTGAGCACTTCAAACCCCCAGGGGCTTCACAAATTGATCCGTAAACATGAAAAAAAATTTTTTTTTTTTTTTTCACAAAAATGTCCTTTTAGCCTCAATTTTTTTTTTATTAAACAATACATTTTTGATTAAAATAAATCTTTTAACATATATATCTTGTTTACACAATTATATCATAACAGTCACGTCCAAATAATCACCACCAGTGTAAACCAATTCCACACTGGATATTATAGTGAAGGGAAAGAAAAGACCACACAGAAGGAAAGGGGCAGCCAGGACTGGACACAAAAGGTAAATTAATGGATAGTGGGAGGGGTCAAAGAATAAGCTTTAAGGCCCAGTTACACACACAGATAATTGTGCAGAGATTGTTTGCAGATTTCTGGTTGCAGTGAAATCATGGACACATTGTTCCATTTAGTGGCTGTGTACAAATGGAACAATGTGTCCATGATTTCACTGCAACCAGAGATCTGCGAAGAATCTCTGCACAATTATCTGTGTGTGTAACTGGGCCTTTAGGGGCTTTATTTTAAAGTGATCCTGTCACCTCCAAAACGCCTAAGCTAGCAAAACATGCCCCTGTACCATCCTATAATTAATCTCACACTTCTTTTGTCTCCTAAAAGCATCCTGTGAAAGTGGAGAAAGACGTTCTAATACTCACTCATTAGTGATTATAATTAGCAGGGGCCATATTCTTTAGTCACCAAGGCGGGCTGTTTTGCAGCTCCAGGATCCACCCGGTCTCTGTGTTCTGCTGTGATGTGCAGGCATTGCCCTCCCCCCTGTCCATCACTCACAGAATGCAAATCATTAGTCCTGCCTTCAGTTTCAGTTTCACAGCAGCACAGACAGAGAGGGCTGGATCCTGGAGCTGCTAAACAACACCCCCTGGTGACTAAAGAATATAGCCCCTGCTAATTATAATCACTAATGAGTGAGTATTAAAACGTTTTTCTCCACTTTCACAGGATGCTTTTAGGAGACAAAAGAAGTGTGAGATTAGTGAATGGATGCTGCAGGGACATGTTTTGATAGCTTAGGAGGCGTTTTGGAGGTGACAGGATCCCTTTAAGTATTTTTGTATAGCAATCTAATTATGAGCAGACCAGAATCAACCAGGAAAGATATTGAAACCATCCTACGTGTGAGCTATCGCCAATCCAGAAGTCTCTGAAATCTCCCACTGGCGACTGACTCGTTCTTTTTGCTTTATTGAGTGAACCAAACAATGTTCATGTAGATAATGAGAATTTACCCTACCAATGAGTTCCTCCTGTGTGGGGGTAGAAGCTTCCCTTCAGTGCATTGCCAAGCTCTGACGGGCTGCTATCAAAACATGGGTTATTACTGGAACTAAGTTTGGGGGAAGAAGGTCCAACCCAATATTTAAAACTGCCAAGGGCCCCTATAGAGTTAAAGGGAAACCTGTCAGATTTTGATTAAGTCTGCCACTCGATTCCAGAATTCTCCTATCTTGGGGCACCACCACCACACATGACCCAGATCCCCTTTTTTACCACATCCCTTCCATCATAATAGGGAATATGATTTGTTACATTTGGAGATTTTATAAGGGGTCAGATACCAGTTCATATGTATTTTTTTAGTTGTTGTAGATGATTAATGTAGGAGTGCCTTTAAGTAAATGTGGCCACAGTCCACCAGTGTTCAGGTGTGGATGAGAAAGAGAGTGCCTCCTCCCAGACATTCATATAAGGGAGTTTGACCAACTCTGCTGGCAAGTTAAAAGTCCTATAGAACAGACAATCCATGTTCATTGGGGTATTGTACTTTAAAGTATTTCTGCATCATGTCTGATGAGTCAGGGCTCCACTAAGCTGGAAATGTGCACGAGTGGATAAAATGACAAATCTGGAGATACTGCTAAAAGCACGTTTTGGGAATCTTGTAAGTTGGGACAAGTCTGCAAAGGAGGGAAATACAGGGCCATCTAAGAGTTTGTCAAGCGTGCTTACAGCTGATTTCACCCACAGGTCTAGCGACAAACCAGAGATGTGTGCCTTGATCGCTTTTACAGAAATGTATTTAAATAAGGATTATGTCAGTGTTCTATCAAGATTATCCCAATAAGAAATCAACGAGGACATTTTATGTAAGGGAAAATTCGATTTCAGGGGCTTCAGTAGCTCAATATCTAGCAAAAGTCTAGTAGACTTGTGGGGAGCAAACTGTCTTTCTATTTGGAGCCACCTATAATTAAGATCCCCAGCCCACCAATCTTTTGCAGCCTCGAGTATGGGCGCCTTGTGGTACAAAGATAGATTTGGTACACCCATTCCACCACGAGAATATTGGTAATATAGAGCCTTGACCGCCACTCTTGGTTTTTTTGTTTTTCCAAATAAATTTACCAAGTAGGAATTGTAGGAGCCCTATCCATCTAGATGGGAATTTGAGAGGGAGACAACTGAACAAGTAGGTAATCTTAGGCAGCAACATCATTTTTACAATTTGTATTCTGGCAACCCAGGACAGTGGGGGAAGGGTCTGCCTTTCCAAGTCCCCACAAACTTCCGAAATCAGTGATTCGCAGTTCAACTTAATTAGATTTACAAATTTTGTAATTTTAATTCCCAAATATGAAATCACGCTTCCTCCCACTTAAAGGAAAACTGTAAGGTCAAAAATCCACATGTAACTGATATCATTTTCTAATTCCTCCCTCTAAACTCGCTCTATTGATATATTTCTTTTGCTTATATTCCCCTCCTATCTTCTTTAACTTTCAAATAAAGAGATTCATTCTGTCACTCACAGTGAATAATCCACTTAGTTTTCTGCTGTCCACTCCCCATACATAAATATGACATATCACAGCACAGGAGATTAGTGGGGGGACTGTATTCTCCTCTCAGCTCTCTGTGCGTGCAGCATTACAAGAGCTGAACTACAACACAAACTGTCACAGCAGGGATAACTGCTTAGGCTGCTTTCATATAATGTTTTTTTCCCTGTCCGTGGGATCCTACTTTTTGTAGGACCCCACGGACAGGATAGGACACCACAGGGGGTGACCTACTCTGTGTCGGGGTCCGTGATTATCACGGATCCGGACACAGCGGGGCACTTTCACTTCCGCAATGTATAACATACATTGCGGAAGTGAAATTTAGTAAAAAGAAAGAGTTAAAAATAAAAAAATCTGCATGCTCACCTATCCAGCAAGGTCCGGGTGCTTATAGGACCTGCGGTGACGTCACAACCTGATCAGCTGATCGGTTCACATGACCGCAGTTACCGCAGTAACTACAGTCATGTGACCTGATAACGCTGCCGGGTTGTGACATCACGGCAGGTCCTATAAGCACCCGGACCTTGCTGGGAGGCGGCGGTGGATCCCGGATAGGTGAGCATGTAGACTTTCTTTATTTTAACTCTTTTACTTAATTTCACTTCTGCAATGTATACATTGCAAGGGAAGGAGCGCCATTTGACTTTATGAATGGAAAATTAGCTCCAGTCATTAGCGGACACCATGTCGCGTATGGAGAGCCCCTGAGTGCCTAAACATTGGAACTCCCCCACAAGTGACCCCATTTTGGAAACTAGACCCCCCAAGTAACTTATCTAAATGCATAGTGAGCACTTTCCCCCCAGGTGCTTCACACATTGATCCGCAATAATGAAAAAGTACTTTTTTTTTTTTTTTTTAACAAAAATGTTTTTTTAGCCTGAATTTTTTCATTTTCACATGGGCAACACGAAATAAAATGGGCAGAAAAAAATGGATCCTAAAATTTGTTTGGCAATTTCTCCTGAGTACACAGATACCTCATATGTGGCAGAAAACCACTGCTTGGGTGCACAGCTGGGCGCTAAAAGGAGGGAGTGACATTTTGGAACACAGATTTTGATGGCATGGTCTGTGGGTGTCATTCTGTTTGGATAGCCCCTATTGTGCCTAAAAAGCAGAAACCCCCCACAAGTGACAACATTTTGAGTTCATTGCCACGGGGAGCCCTGGTGACTTGGCGAATGACGTCACCACTTCCCTGTGGCAGTCTCTGACTGCCGCGGGCGACGTCACTTCCAGAGTCCCTGCGGTCAGTGTGATTGAAAACTATGCAGGAAGAGGACGCTTGTTCTTTCCCTGCAGACTCTGGATGAAGGATCGTGGAGGTTTATGCGGGAGTAATAATGATGGAGTTGAGATGTTTGTTTTTTTGCTGTAATAAAATTAATTTTCTCTGAGTGTTGTGTATTCTTTACTATAGATTCCTAATGGCGGGGTCTAACATTAGCCCAACATTATGAATCTCTGGCTTTTAGGGCCAGCTGCCAATAAAAAAAGCAGGAATTAAAGCCTTGTTTAACCAGTTTGCCACCAGCACTAGGGCAACTGGAAGAGTCTGTGTACATCACCAGAAAATGGCGCCTATCATGAATGCACGTCTTTCTTTAGTTGTATAAATAATTAAAAAATAAATAAATAAAACAATTCGACATGGGCTTCGCCGTATTTTTGGTTGCTAGCCAGATACACCTTGGCAGCTACGAACTGCCACCCACCCCTAGTTGCCTAGCTGTACTTGGCTGTCAACCAAAAATACAGCGAAGGCCTTTTATTATTTTTTTTTATAGAATTTGGGGGAGATGGGGGGGCAGATGAAACTATGTGGAGCTTCGTCATATTTTTGATCCAGCCAGGTACAATTAGGCAGCTGGGGGCTGGAATCTTCACCATGGAGAAGCCAAAATGTTCTAGGCCTTCCATGCTGCAAATTGCAGCCTGAAGCCAGCCCAGAAAATGGTGCATTCATTGAAGCGCCATTTTCTGGTGCTGTACCCAGACTCTTCCAGTTGCCCTGGTGCCAGTGGCAAACTGAGTAATTATGGGGTTAATGCCAGCATTTTAATTGGCAGCTGGCACTAACCCTGAGATTCATAATGTCGGGCCAATGTTAGACTCGACCATTAGGAATCTCTAGTAAATAGTAAAAAAAAATACACCACACAGAGAAAAATCTTTTATGAGAACAAATCAAACAAAATTTGGACTCCATCTTTATTAACGTCCGACATAGTCCAAAACGATGGTCCAACAACGATCGATCGGCTCTACTACATCCAGAGACTGCAGCAAGGGAACACGTGTCCTCTTGTTGCAGTCTCTGATGTCATAGTGATGATGCACTGTATGGCAGATCATTGTCATACAGTGCAGCATCACTGTGCAAACCCAAGTCTCAGAGATCATGAGATCTGAGGCCTGGCACATAGCGGATCGCTGTGCACAAGCTGTCAGATCGCTTCACTGCAGCCTGATCCCTTGCAAGGAGATCAGGCTGCAGAGAATCGATCCGACAGCCTAGGCACAGTGATCACATAGCGGATCGCCATACCCGGGCTGTCAGATGGCTTCACTGCAGCCCGATCTCCTTGCAGAGGAATCAGGCTGCAGAGAAGCGATCCGACAGCCCAGGCACAGTGATCACACAGCAGATCATTGTGCCCAGGCTGTCAAAGGAGATCAGGCTGCAGAAAAGTGATCTGACAGCCCGGGCACAGTGATTTGCTATGTGATCACTGTGCCCAGGCTGTCAGATCGCTTCTCTGCAGCCTGATTTCCTTGCAGGGGGATTTGGCTGCAGAGAAGCTGTGGGCAAAAGGCAGCGGGAGAGGCAAGCGGTGGCAGGAGATGCAGTCGGCGGTCGGCAGTTGTTTGCTGCACCGCCGTCATGTTGATGCGCCACCGGTGATGGAAGGGATCAGCAGATCACTCCCCATCAGCGTGGAGGGGGCAAAACCCGCCCTCTCCTGCGCTCCAGCCTATGGAATGGGCTATGACAGCACCTTCCATAGCTGGATAGGAGGATTGCTGTGATTGACTATTCAACAGGGGTTAATGTACAGGATAAAGTTACTAATGCAGGTAAGAAAAATAAAAGAACAACTTCATCTGCTTTATTGTGAAGTTTCAAAGTTATGCAAAAAAATGCACTTTACTTGTTGCTGGTACCTTCAATGAATTATATTAAAGTCCTTTTACTGCAATTTGATAACTTTTATAATACAATCATTCAACATCTGAGTTCCAGAGTCCTTATGCCAACATTGCAGCTCCACTTTGTCAGGGGCATGCGAGCATTAATTTGTATGATTTGCACCCACACTCTCAGTGGGGATAACCTGCAGTAGGCTTAATGCTTATAACTGCAAGGGGGTCACCCAGACAATTGTGTTTTTCATGAAAACTCATACTTTTATCAAAAGAGTTGCAATATGAATAGAAAATATAGTCCAGACATTAGCAAGATTTGAAAAAATTATTTTTATTTGAAATAATAATTTTCTCCTTCAAAACTTAGCTTTCGTCAAAGAATGCTCCCTTTGTAGCAATTACAGCATTGCAGACCTTGTGCATTCTAGCTGTTAATTTGCTGAGGTAATCTTGAGAAATCTCACCCCGTGCTTCCTGAAGCCTCTCCCACAAGTTCGATTGGCTTGATGGGCACTTTTTGCATACGATACGGTGAAGCTGCTCCCACAACAGCTCAATGGGGTTAAGATCTGGTGACTGCGCTGGCCACTCCATTACAGATAGAATGCCAGCTGCCTACTTCTTCCCTAAATAGTTCATGCATCATTTGGAGGTGTGCTTTGGGTCATTGTCCTTTTGTAAGATGAAATTGACTCCAATCAACCGCTGTCCACAGGGTATGGCATGGTATTGCAAAATGGAGCGATAGCCTTCCTTATTCAAAATCCCTTTTACCTTGTACAAATCTCCCACTTTACCAGCAACAAAGCAACCCCAGACCACACATTACCTCCACCATGCTTGACAGATGGAGTCAGGTACTCTTCCAGCATCTTTTCAGTCGGCATTCGTCTCACAAATGTTCTTCTGTGTGATCCAAACACCTCAAACTTTTATTTGTCTGTCCATAAAACGTTTTTTCCAATCTTCCGCTGTCCAATGTCTGTGTTCTTTTGCCCATATTAATCTTTTTCTTTTATTAGCCAGTCTCAGATATGGCTTTTTCTTTGTCACTCTGCCCTGAAGGCCACCATCCCAGAGTCGCCTCTTCACTGTAGATGTTGACACTGGCAATAGCTCAAACTAGAGACTCTAATGTACTTGTCTTGTTGCTCAGTTGTGCAGCGGGGCCTCCCACTTCTCTTTTTACTCTGGTTAGAGCCTGTTTGTGCTCTTCTCTGAAGGGAGTAGTACACACCATTGTAGGAAATCTTCAGTTTCTTGGCAATCTCTTGCATGGAATAGCCTTCATTTCTAAGAACAAGAATAGACTGTCGAGTTTCACATGAATGTTCTCTTTTTCTGGCCATTTTGAGTTTCATAGAACAAACAAATGTAATGCTCCAGATTCTCAACTAGCTCAAAGGAAGATCAATTTTATAGCTTCAGAAATCAGCCAAACAGTTTTCAGCTGTACCAACATACTTGGTACAAGGGTTTTCTAGGTTTTTCTAAACACCCATTATCCCTTCTTACACAGTTAGCAAACACAATGTACCATTAACACACTGGAGTGGTGGTTGTTGGAAATGGGCCTCTATACACCTATGTAGATATTGCATCAAAAAACAGATGTTTGCAGCTAGAATAGTCATTTACCACATTAACAATGTATAGAGTGTATTTCTGATTCATTTAATTTTAGCTTCATTGAAAAAAAATTTGCTTTTCTTCAAAAATAAGGAAATTTCTATATGACCCCACACTTTTGAACGGTAGTGTAAATCCACATATAAAGAACATGGTAACAGAAGATTCAAATATTTTTTATAATTTCATTTATATACCAACTGCGAACGGAGTGTCCCAATGCAGAATATGTCAAATGTCTGAAAGGAGTAAGTGTAACGTTCTTGGTTTTAACCCCTTACCGTCCTATGACGTAGGAGGACGTCAAGGGCCGGTTACTGGGGTTTGATGTGGGCTCCGACATGGAGCTCACATTTCCCCGACATCTCAGCTGATCTGATCAGCTGAGATGTCGAGCTTCCAGCACCAATCGGATTCGGGATCCGATTTGTGCTGTTAACCCCTTGGATCCCGCCATCAATCCCTGACAGTGGGATCTAAAAGGTGCTGCGGTGGGGAAGGCGCTGTTCCCCGCCTGCATCGGAGATCCCGCCCTAAGATCATGGGATCTCCGGCGCTCACGTGATAGCCAGGGTCCTGGCTTGACCCCGGAAGCTGTCACTGAGCACTCCATGTGAGTGGTTGGCAAGCACTGCCAACCACTCACAGTGAGCAATTCTAACAGATACCAATGTGCTGCAGCTCATTGGGATCTGTCAGAAGCTATCAGCCACTGCACTGCTGTGGCGCCCTATGGGGCTGTGTAAAAACAAGAATTAATTAGTAAATAAAGTTTTTAAAAATATATGAGAAAAAAAAAAAAAAACCTAAAAAAGTTCAAATCACCCTCCCTTTTCCCCCCCACTCAAAATGAAAGTATAAAAAAAAAAAAAAAAAAAAAAAAAACACACTTTATATCGCCGCTGATCTATCGAGATATAAAATCAATTAATGAGATCCAAATGCCAAAATTACGTTTTTTAGTGGCCACATCATTGCTATACAATGCAATAACGGGCGATCAAAACAGCGTATCCAACCATTACAAATGTCAGCTCAAGACGAAAAAAATAAGCCATCTCACACAGCCCCAGATCCTGAAAAATGAGAACAATATGGGGCGCAGAACATGGCGCAAAAAGGAGATTTTTGTGTACTCACCGTAAAATCCTTTACTCTGAGTCTCTAATTGGGGGACACAGGACTGTGGGTGTTATGCTGCTGTCCACTAGGATGTGACACTAAGCAGAATCTGAAAAAATACAGAGAAGCTCCTCCCCTGCAGTAGATACACCCTGGCTGGTACAAGCCGAACCAGTTTTGTGACAAGCAGTAGGAGATATAGAACACAAGCCTGCAAGAAGGCAACCATACAATAGCTTATGGAACAGTAAAAAACATTACAAACAGCCCGTAAAGGCTGTGTCCCCCAAATAGAGGGTCAGAGAAAAGGATTTTATGGTGAGTACAACAAAAACCTCCTTTTCTCCATCGCCTCATTGGGGGACATGGGACCGTGGGACAGCCTAAAGCAGTCCCTGGGTGGGCACAGATTATTGATAAAAACCATGCGGAATATGCAGCCTACATGTGGCTACCGCTTTCTGCAAGATACGCCTACCCAAGCTAGCATCTGCTGAAGACTGAGCATGGACTCCATAGTGCTTCACAAATGTGTGAAGACTTGGTTAGATAACCGCTTTGCACACCTGCTCAGCGGAAGCCTGGAGTCGAATGGCCCAGGATGCTCCAAAAGAACAAGTAGAATGATTTTTTATTTTTTTTTTAAACAGCTGGAACCTGCAATGAAACCTGCTATGTACGCAATTGATATACTTCTTGAACAGTAGTCTAAATCCATCTGGCCAAAGTGGCTTTGGATGCTGGCATGCCCTTACGGAAGACCTTCTGAAGGCCGCCGTCGTAGAGACATAGTATCTGAGAGCTCGGAAGAGGTCCAGGGTGTGCAGATCCCTCTCCACATGAAGCACCGGAGACGGGCAAAATGATGGAACAGAGATTTCCTCATTCAGGTGAAATGAGGAGACCACCTCAGGTGGAAATGACGGTACAGGGCGGAGCCCCATCTTGTCCTGGATGAAAAGCAGAAAAGGACACTCTGCAAGAGAATACTGCTAGTTTAGAAACGTGACGACTAGAAGTCATCACCGCCAGAAATACAACTTCCTGTGAGAGGAGTCAAAGAGAGACTTCCTTGAGAGGCTCAAAGGGCAGTCTCTGAAGAACATCCAGGATCGGGTTAAGATCCCACGCTTCTAAGGTTCGTCGTAAGGCGAGACCAAGCATGAGAGCCCCTGGATAAGGGTCGTAATTTGAGAAGTAACGTTGAGGCGCCGCTGAAATGACACATAGTGCAGAGATCTGTCCTTGAGGGACCTAAGAAAAACCAGCGCCTAGTCCCAATTGTAGGAAACTCTCGAAGGGAAAACCGGAGAAGTGAATGGTTTCAGGTAGAGCACCAATGAAAGAAAATATTCCAGGTGCAATAATAAATACGGGTGGGGGCAGACTTCCTTGCTCTAATCACGGTAGCGAAGACGTCAGAAGAGAACCTGGCCTGAGTTAGGACCCAGGTCTACAAATGGCAGCGCCGTCAAATTCAGGGCTGACGAGTTCTGGTGGGATAGGGGTCCCTGAGAGAGAAGGTCCAGGCAGTGCCAAAGAGAGTCGGCAACAAGCCAAACCAGGTCGGCGTACCAGGAACTTCTGGGCCAATCTAGTGCCAGCAGAAGACTGGAATGCCCTCCGTCTTGATCTTCCGTATGACCCTAGGAATGAGAAGCAGTGGGGGAAAGATAAGGAAGGCAAAACCGAGTGCATGGTTGGACTAGTGTGTCTGCCCCCACCGACTGTGGGTCGTGAGATCGGGCCATGAACTGTGGCACTGCGGCGTACAGACGCAAAGCCAGGAGATCCACAGCGTTTGCAAATATGCTGGAAGACCTCCGGGGGTAGAGCCCATTCCCCTGATGCAAAGCCCTGGCGGCTGAGGAAACGATGTCTAGTTGTCGACCTCCAAAATATGTACATCTGATAGTACCGATTGGGTAGATTCCCCGGATGAAGCATGAGTGCCATCTTGCGCATTGCCTGCCGACTGCAAGTACCTTCTTGTTGATTGAGCTATGTAACTGCTGTGGCATTGTCCGACTGGATCCTGATGTGACAGCCCGCCAGAAGGTGATGAGAGGGATGTAGGGCTGGGGATAACGCTCGAATCTTCAAGAGGTTGATGGGAAGGGTGGATTCCAAGGGAGACCACCTGCCCTGTGCCGTATGATGAGGGTAAACCGCTCCCATAAGGCAGTGGGTAGTACCTACCAGTGTGCTGGTAGAAAGATCTCCCCTGGGAGAGGGAATTCATTGTCAACCACCATTGGAGAGACTATTTGGTTGTTGTGGATAGCCAAAATATCCTGTTCAGAGAGAACGGACTCCTGTCCCAGGCCGTAAGGAGGGCCCTGCCAAGAACTCCCCTCCCGAACCAGAGGGAATGAGAAGAAAAGTATGGGCTCCCTGGCGTAGGGTACAGGACTTGTCCCAAAGGAGAAGCACCAACTCGCGGGAAGTGTTGAAGATCATTCCCAAAAAGGTAATCGATTGACATGGGACTGGGGGAGATTTTGTAGGTTCACAACCCATCCTAGGCGTGAGAGTCTATCCACTGTGATGTGAACGCTTTCTGCGCAGACGTGGAAGGAAGGTGCCTTGATAAGGAGATTGTCTAGATAGGTTAGAGTGACTATGCCCTAGGAGTGAAGGTTTGTCATGAAGGCCGCCATGACGTTTGTGAATACCCTTGGAGCCGTGTCGAGCTCAAAGGGTAGAGCGACAAACTGAAAATGGTGGTCGTGAATGGCGATGATCGAACGGAGCGATTCCATGGGGAAGTGACGGAGCCGGACAAACTTGTTCAAGTGCTGTAGTTCCTGTATGGGCCGTACGGAACCGTCCATTTTTGGGAACCACGAAAAGGTTTGAGTAGAACCCTTTGAATTGTTCCTGTTCTGGAAGTGGGAGACTGACTCCCGTCCGTAGAGAGGAATCTACAGTCAGGAAATAAGCACGAATTGTTAACGGTGGCCGCAAGGGCAGTGATGGAAGGGAATGATTGGGGGTGGGGAGAAGGGATAGAAATGCTATGTTGTAACCGGGAGACACCAACTCTCTGGCCAATTTGTATTCTGTAGAAGCGAGCCAAATGTGCTGAAGAGAAAATCAGCTGCTTAAATGAGAAGTGTCTTCCACGGAAGATCGGGAATCAGGAGGAAAAGAACCTGTGTGTCCTAGACCCTCTGGGCTTGGATTGCCTTGATCGGGCCTGACATGTAGTGTTAGGCCTCTGGGAGCCAGTGACCCTGTGTCTGTGCGCGGGGAACGGTGGCCAGCCTGTGACAGGCGAGACCTCGACCAGCCGAACGAGTTCTGAAAGCAACAAAAACGTGTTTGCTGGCTCCGTGTAAAGAAACGTCTTGGGTTATGTTGGGGAAGAGAAGTACTCTTTCCTACTGTATCATCCAAAATAAGTTTTTCTAGTTTTTTGTTTTTTTTTTCCTAACAAGACGGCTGTTGAGGGGTGGGAGACCAGGGAGTGACTTTTTGGAGGCAGATTCTGCCTTCCACTCACGGAGCCAGAGCACACTGCGGATGGTAATGGCATTGGACGCAGCCATTGTAGCACAGTTGGCGGCATCTAAGACGCGTGCATGAGGTATTCGCCGGCTACTGATATATGTGCTGCTTGATCCAACGATTCAGGGGAAGAATCGGTATCATGCAAAGCAGTATGCAGTGTGCCTGCACAGGTCATTATAGCTTTGGAGACTGAAGCAAATGAAGGGGATAGAGAGGAGTCAGTCGCCTCGAAAACTGACTGTGCCAGTCGATCAATCTGACGATCGGTTGGATCTTTGATAGAGGAACCGTCAGGCAGAGAGAGTAAGGTCTTCGTGATAGAAGGTCAGCCTGTGGGGATACTGCCTAGTCCTGGTCTGGAGTTTGAGTGAAAGGATAACGGGTTTTCATCAATTTCCGATTGCCGAATCCCTTATCCGGATGGGCTCTATGCTTCTACAAAATCTCCTGGAATTCCGGGTGATCAGCAAGAAATTTGTGTGGACGTTTCCCCTCCTAAATGAGGTGGCACGAACTTGAGTTTCAGAGGGAGGATCCTTTACCACAAGCAATTAACTACTGTGATAAGGATCCTCCACTATGACTGGTGTATCCCAGGATTCCTGGTCCAGAAAAGCATCTGGGTCATGGTGCGATGCGAGATTGCAGAATCTGTCCCCCGAGGGAGAACGGCAATAACCGTTAGTGAAGGGAGACTTGTGAGAGCTCCGAGATGATACAGGAGATGAGCTTCTGTAGGATACTTCCTGTCCTGTTTCTGATACGGCAGCCGAGTACCCTGATCACCATTCCTGGTTGGTGTGCTGTCATGTTCTGCAGTATCGTCCTGCTGTACCTGGGCTGAGGTGCAGGGTGTGGGACGGCTCTGCAAGGCCTAATTCAAAAGATCTATCATGGACTGTGTCTTAGATTGAGCTAGAAATTCACAGTCCAGTGAGGAGCATTAGAGCCACTGGTAGTAGCAGGATCAGTGGGAGCCTCTTGGGCTATTTTG
The DNA here is from genome assembly GCA_033576535.1 of Allobates femoralis. Classification (NCBI taxonomy): domain Eukaryota; kingdom Metazoa; phylum Chordata; class Amphibia; order Anura; family Aromobatidae; genus Allobates; species Allobates femoralis. The sequence continues at coordinate 253,469,428 of JARQOC010000004.1, read as the reverse complement.
GGTCCGCAGGTCTGGCAGCGCGGGATAGTTTGTCCACTGGGCAGGGGGGCCTTGCAGATCGTGCAAGAGGCATAGTAATTTGTGGGAGTCTTAGAAGACTTTTTAGTGTTCTTTGAGCTCTGCATGTATAATAGAACACTAGACCCAGATAAAACTGCTTTTTACCGCCTGTGGTGCTGCGCTCCGGAGCCACTGTCTAAGATCCTGTGCCCACTGTGCCGCGTGTCCCAGCTGCTGCGGTCATGCTGATAATGGAGGCCGCCGACCGGTAGAAGGATTTCTGACGTGAGGAGAAGAGGGGTGGTCCGGGCAAGAAAGGAAGTTTCGCGAGGGGCGGGGTGCGCCCAAACAAACCGGTCCGCCCCTCTGATGATTCAGTCAGGGGCGTTTCCTGACATCAGCCGGAGGCAGGCGGGGGGCGGTGCGGCAACGTGTAGGCCCAAGCCGGGGCCTCTATTTGATTGTGGCCCCGGCAATCTGAGGTGGCCGGCATGGATGTACCGTACAAGCAGCGCTGTGGCGGAAAAAAATGCAGACACATTTGGGGCCATTCAATCAGGGACCTGGGGACCATGGATGACAGCATTGTGAGGTAAACATACAAGAGATGGTACCTGACGTGGGCTCCTCTACCCAAGGTCCAGAGAGGGGAGACTGGGGAGAGCAGATGTCTGGTCAGCGTGCTGTCCAAGTGGTAGGTCAGAAGTCCACTCAGTGTGCTACAACCCAAGAACATGAGGGGGCGGATGGGGAGACTGAGGATTGCCAGAGAGAAGCATCATCAACTACAACCCAGGCACCCAACTGTGGGAGCTGGGGAGGATGGTTGCCCGGATCTGTGGGCCAAGCAGTCCCATAGTGGAGAGCGGAATGCTTAGGAACCGTCGCCATATAATGTCTCTCGGAGCAGGAGGGGGTACGTGGAGGTAACACCCCGCGTTCCCGGCTGTTGTAGGTTTTGGGAAATCAGTACGCACGGGTACAGTCGCCCTCTATCTTCCTTGATCCTTTGTTTCTGGTGAGCCAGAAAAAGATCCAAAGAAAAAAATATAAAAAATAAAAAGAGGTCAGAAGACCACGTGTGCCTCCTAATGACACTAAGCAAAAACTGGTTCGGCTTGTACCAGCCAGGGTGTATATAATGCAAGGGAGGAGCTTCTCTGTATTTTTCAGATTCTGCTTAGTATCGACTCCTAGTAAACAGCACCATAACACCCATGGTCCTGTGTCCCCCAATGAGGCGATGGAGAACAGTTTTTTTTCTCTTTCTTTTTTTCAAACATTTGAATTTTTTTTTTCACCACTTAGATACCAGTAAAAGTATATATGTTTGGTATCTATGAACCCGTATCAACCTGAGGCATCACACCGTCACGTCGGTTTTACCATATAGTGTTTTCTGTACAATACATGGTAAAATAAATTATTGCATCTGAAAGTACAACTCGTCCAGCAACAAACAAGCCGTCATGTCTATATTGACGGAAAAATAAAAAGTTATGGCTCTTGGAAGCAGGGGAGCAAAAAAACGAAAAAGAAAAATTCCCAGGTGGTGAAGGGGTTAAAAGGTGATTCTTAGGGTATGTGCCCACTGGACGGTTCTGCATCTTTGCAGACCGTCAGAAAACCGGTTGAGAATTGCAGAAACTGAGTTTTCTGACCTCAGCAGTGTCCATCGTTTTTTGAGCGGTTTTATAGCGTTTGTACAGCGTTTTATCGGCGGTTTTCTGGCGGTTTTTCTTAGCGTTTTAAAGACGGTTTTTTGTGCACTTGTAAGCTGGAACCGCTGGAAAAACGCTCAAAAGAAGTCACTTGCTCTATCTTTGAAAACCGGTGGAAAACCGGTGAAAAAAGTGGAAAGGAGACAAAAAAAAAACGTTCTAATGTACACAGAGTTTTCTAAAATCCATTGACTAGCATGTTAATCCAACCGGTGGCTAGGATTAACATAAATTAACATAAAACTCAGCGGAAAACGCCGGCGGAAAACGCTAAAAAACAGCACATAAAACGTCCAGTGGGCACATACCCTTAAGCTTGCAAGTTAGCATCCATGGAATTTGGGGAACTTCTTGATTAATTAGTGGTAGTCCACTTGCTTGGAACCCATAGATAAGGAGAATGTGGTTCTGAAGGGTCCTGTGTGACTGAATCTGCAGTAAATCATGCACACTACTGCTCCATTCTTTCCTGTTAAGGCCACTTTACACACACAGATATCTGTGACCAACTTCTGAACAGATCTCTGGTTGCAGTGAAATCATGGACACATTCTTACATTTGTACACAGCCACAAAATGGAACAATGTGTCCTTGATCTCACTGCAACCAGAGATCTGTTCAGAAGTTGGTCACAGATATCTGTGTGTGTAACGTGGCCTTGAGAGTGCCACAGACCAACCGAGGACAGCATTCCCATTAAGAATTAATGGAGCGGCCATGCACATGATCAACTACTGCTCCATTCATACAGGGCTATTTAGAACTCCGGATTAGTTGGGGCCCCTTTGTTGGACCTCAGTATTTGGGAAGTATTCCTGTATCACACAGAGGATAACTTTCAAACTTAAGAATACCTTTTTAACTGATTCATTGAGTTTTTAGTAGAGAATTTAGCTCCGTCTCAGATGGATTATGGAATATGGAGTTCGTACCCCTTCACTCACTTTTCATTATCAGATTGTTTGCATTTATACATGCAACACACAAAGAACAGGCGTTCTCTGATTCTCATTTTGGTAGGAGAAGGGGTGTTCTTTTTTTGATCACTAAACAATGAGAAGATGTCCAGTTGTACATAAAATACCGTCTTCACCTTCTTGGGACATTTGACTGTACCAGGATCTGGAAAGTGAGAATATTTGGCCTCTTCAATCCTAGTGAATATATGCTGATATGTTCATGCAGACACAGACATAAGTGAACTATATGTATAATCGAGTTGACAAGTTTCCTTTAAGGAGGAGTAACAGACGAATGACAGCTCAGAGCGCCAATAAAGATGCTCCTGCAACGGTTTCATTAGGATACAAATATTTCCTAAAACAGAAATGTCAGTAGAGCTGAGCTGCAATACCAGACAACCCGTGGAAAGGGGAGGTGCAGATTCTGGAAAAAAAAATAGCCATAATTTTCTATTCCTATCTAGTCCCTTTATTCCTTAGCAGTAAAATCATGGATCATCCTGAATAATCATTTTTATTCTATATACAGTAGCTTTCTGAGAAGAATTTTTCAATAAATGCAAATTATCGTACTTACCTCAAAAATGACACATTTTCCAACTTTGCCGTATTTCTCACATTCTTCTTTTGTTTCACCCTCCAGATCTTCATCCACTTCCCCTGAACCCACCATATTCTGCAAAAGCGGTAGTACGAGTTATAATTGTGAGGATATTGGGGTACAGTCTGTGAATGGCTGCTCATACATACACACAAGGATTTTAGGTTATTTGCAGTTTTTCTTACATATGTAGATTTCACAGTCTTACCCGTAGTAAAACCACTTTAGTAGGACACTTCAGTATTTCTGTCAGAGGGTTTGGATCAGTCTTTTTAGAGGGATCAACTGTAAAAGATAATGGTTGAAAAAGATGAGCCCAGCACATCAGATCAAAGACTTACATCCTTTAAAATGTGAATCTTGCACATCCGTCTCCAACACTTCTCTCCTGCTGCACCAGTTTTCTGGAATGCACTACCCCGGATATTTCGACTAATATCTAGCCCTCATGTTTTTAAGTGCGCTTTAAAAGGGAACCAACCAGCAGGATTTAGGGCTATAAAGTGAAGCCAATGCCTTACAGGCACTGGGATCCTGACTGCAGTCGTAGATTTAGTTGAATGATTCAAGGTTTGATTGCATAGAAAAGTATTATAAAAGTTATGGCAAAGAGGGGAGGAGACAAATGAAACATGCATCAATATGTGGGAATTGGTTTATTTTTATTAGTTCCGTAAGGGCTTTAAGACAAACCCTCTCCCATCCTCTTTGTCACTCTCTATCAGACACAGGGCATCTGACATTCATAGCACAATGCCATTTGTCCTGTGTGCCTGAACTTATTACTCCCTCCCCACCTGCTCATCGCTGCTCCTCCTGTGATCCCATGGACACAGGAGTGCAGGGGAAGACACCGCCTCCTCCAGTATCTCTGCATCCCCGATCTCCTCTACCCACAATCACAGATCCAGGAGAGGAGACCGGGACAGATCTCCGCTATGTTCATCACAGCTCACAGATGACAATAGCAGCGATCTGTTCAGGTCTGTGAGGAGGGGAGACCGGAGACGCAGAGATGCTGGAGGGAATGGCACTTCTTCCCTCCTGCGACAGTGGGATCAAAGGAGAAGCAGTGATAAGCAGGCGGTAAAAGAGGGCACACAGGACAAATGGCATTGCGCTATGAATGTCAGATGTCCTGTGCCTGGTAAAGAGTGACAGGGAGGGGGAGAGGGAGGGAGTGTTTGGCTTAGAGCCCACAGGGGAGTAATAAAAGAAACCCAATCCCTGAATAGTGACACTGTGCTGCACACTTGGTTTGTCCCCCCTCTTTGCCATAACTTTTATAACATTTTTCTCTGCAATCATACATGTAATCTTTGCAGTAAAGTTATTATTACACTCAGTATCCCAGAGCCTGTAAGGAATTGGCTTCATTTTATAGCCCTAAAACCTGCTGGTTGGTTGCCTTTAAATATGCATCTGTTTAGACCCTCTTATCCCACATCACTAATCTAACTCTTTTGTCCGACCCTTCTACACATTTCTCAGAATCTGGACTTTCTTATTCTTGTTACCATGAACCCAACAGCATGTGGTAATTGCACCTAGATCCTGGCTGATGAGCTGATCATGGAGCTTTATTATAAGGATGGTCAGACCATATGTGGGTACCTTGGTGGCTCAGTGGTTAGCATTGTTGCTGTGCATCACTGAGGTCCTAAGCTCTAATATAACCAAGGACAACATCTGCAAGGAATGGAATCTGCATGGTCACGTGGATTTCCTCCGGTTTCCTCATACATACAAGATGCATATTAAATAATACGTGGCAAGCAAAAATGGAACATTTAGCAAAACACCTTGATCTGTCTCTTTTCTTTCATGTAATGGTTTCTAACTACATAATGCACACATTTTATATTTACATGGAAAATACACTAATATATCAGACAAAAAGATCAGGTCTCAAAGTATCATCTTCACAAGTCAAAGTGAGCAATAAAGGATGAAATCCAATGAAACCCTATGGTATTTTGTTGGTGCATAATGGAGAGGTTTACTATTTTACTTTTGCAATAGAAAAAGCTGTGAAAAATTCCCAAAGGAATGAACTCTAAAAATGGTTTTTTTTTACATTTATTAAGATGGCTATTATTTATTCCACCAGATATAGTATATCTCTGTACAATACAGTTTTTGCACAGTATAAAATGAGTTACATACACAGCTACAAAAGTCAAACTTACCGTATATCAAATTTGAAATATCAACAATATTTATTTGATTTATATACAGAAATATTTTTAGATGCAGGGAATTTTTGTAGAAAAGTAAACAGTAAAAAAAAAAAAGTTTGTGCTGCTTTCTACGACACGGTTTCTATGCTATACATATTTTCAATGGTGTTAATACATGCAGCACTCTGAAACATAACCATATGCTCTTAATTGAGGACAATGTGTTTAATTTAATTTGTTTAGCTTGCTTGATTGGTTTGTAGTAATTTAAATATTCAGACTGTGATGCTTAATTTTTATTCTATGATTAAGGGGCCTTTCACACTTGCGTTTTTATCCTGATTTGGAAGATCAGGAAACACCTGATTCTTACAGGATTCATTTTTTTTGCCCATTCGCTTTAATGATTTCAGGAGAAAACATAAAGCAACAAGATTCTACCTGACAAAATTAAAGTCAATGTGCAAAATACTGTAATGGTGGGTTTACACACACCAATTTATCTGTTCAATATCTGAACAGATCTCTGGTTGCAGCGAAATCATGGACACATTGTATCATTTGTACACAGCCACAAAATGGAACTATGTGTCCATGATTTCACTGCAACCAGAGATCTGTTCAGATATTGAACAGATAAATTGGTGTGTGTAAACCCACCATTAGAATCGGGTTTTACCTGATCTTCCAAATCAGGAAAAAACTGCAAGTGTGAAAGGCCCCTAAGGCTGGTTTCACACTGCAGTTTTTTCCCTGATCAGTGTCCATCCAGTTTGTGTGCCAAAACCAGGAGAGGAACTTGCAGGAAAAACTGTAATTGAAAGATTGACACCTGATCTGAATTTTGGAGACACTCCTGGTTTTGGCACACAAACCTGATCGAAACTGATCAGGGAAAAAAGAAAAACTGCAATGTGAAGCCAGCCTAAGGGATGCAAGACGCGACGAAAAGCATCAGATTTTCATGAAGCACTGCTGAATACTTTAATTATGGGAAAATATAATTTAAAAAAATGGACTTTTAATATACCTCAGCTTGATTATGCAACTTTAATGCTATACGGTTTCTATGTGGGCTGTCGGCACCAGTGGGAGCAATAAGTGCCGGATGGAAGATACTACATGGATGCACACTCATTAGCGCAGTGAGGGTGGTGAGCCTTCCATTTCTTTGTTGAACTTTATGCATGGGTTAAAATACAGCCTCTGGCAAAAATTATGGAATCTCCTGGCTCGGAGGATGTCCATTCAGTTGTTTAATTTTGTAGAAAAAAAAAAAGCAGATCACAGACATGGCATAAAACTAAAGTCATTTCAAATGGCAACTCTCTGCCTTGAAGAAACACTAAAAGATGCAAGTAGATAGATGGTAATTAGCTACCTGATCTGCTGTAAGCCCTTCCTCTCCTGTCAGCACCTGGCTCAGAGCAGTCACATGACCTCTCCTGCAGTGATTTTGCTGCTTCCTGTGATGTCACGTCCCAACCACACAGCATTAGCTTATCCCCCGCCCTGTACACAGCATCACAGCCCAGTCACTGTGAGTGGCAGCCGACTCCCCTCTGCTAACCCAGCCCATGTGTTCTGAGTAGAGAGGAGCTGTTTGAGGCAAGATTGCATGGACACTGCAGGTACACAGAGCAGCTCCCAGATAAGTGCCTCTGTATGCAGTGCCTGCTCTCACCCAATTTTTCCCTCCTTGCACTTTCAGGTCCATTGCTGTAGGAGTTGCGTGCTGGACCCAGTTTGTGTAATAATGATGAGTTGTTTGTGAATGATCCTTCACTGCTGTTGCTGAGAAGTATCGGCTCTCTACAGGGAGGTGAGCCAATTTATTTTTTGTTTTTAACCCCCTGAGTGCTAGTGACTGGGCTGGGAGAAAAACAGGAATTGCAGTGCTAGCTGTGCAATTGTAAGGACTTGTGGGGCTCCTCCTAAATGCAAGCTTACATTCAGTCATTGGCTCCTTAGTGCTCATTGATCTGTGATATCATTATCATTATGCTATTTTGCTGGCACAATATATAAAGTGTCAGTGCCTCAGATAAACTGACAGTTTTATTTCAGAGTTACCGTATATACTCGAGTAATGTAATGGGCACAATGCAGGGGATTTACTCAGTTCTGATCAATAGGACAAGTCACAGGACGGCTTCACTGCTGCAGCACTGAGACACTGTAGAGAATGGCAGAGTCCTGGCCAATCAGGGTTCAGTGGGCGTGCAGAGAGGAGTGTGGAGGGGGCAGAGAGGAGTGTACAGGGGGTGGTGATCAGCACAGGCTGTAAGAAGGAAATAAAACCCAGGAAGCTAAGTAATCATGAAATACTGCATGTAAACATCAAACATGGAGGCACTGAACACGAGGAAATGATGGTAGGAAACAAAAAAAAAACGCTGTGGGAGGCTTTTTTAAGGGCTGCTTCACACTGCGGCACAATCCGGTCCGGGGCTGTCCGGGAGGACCCTGACAGCCACAACCGGATCAGCACACAGGACTGGGGGCTAATATGCCCTCCGGTCCTGCGTACAGCGCACGCAGTTCCCGCTGCTGATAAGCCAGGACCGCAGGCGCCGCGGTCCTGACCTGTCAGCGGCTGCAGCTGCGTGCGCTGTACACAGGACCGGAGGGCATATTAGCCCCCCAGTCCTGTGTGCTGATCCGGTCCGGCTGTCAGAGTCCTCCTGGACAGACCTGGACCGGATCACGCCGCAGTCTGAAGCGGCCCTAATACAATTCAGCACAGATTAGCTTTTTAAAAATAACAAGTTTTGTGGTCGGATAGGTCCTGTAAGAGTTTGATAATCTTCTCCTTTGTTTCAATTGACATCTCTTGTGTTGGAGCCGTGATTCATGTCAGTCCCCTTGGTGCAACAGCTCTAGAATGTGTGATCACTCCTTTTTAGATTCAGACTAACGAGCAGATCTTATTTAATGAAGGGCCGCTTTACACACACCAACTTCTGTGTCCAACTTCTGAACAGATCTCTGGTTGCAGTGAAATCATGGACACATTGCTCCATTTGTACACAGCCACAAATGAACCAATGTGTCCATGATTTCACTGCAACCAGAGATCTGTTCAGAAGTTGGACACAGAAGTTGGTGTGTGTAAAGCGGCCCTTAGTTTTGGGAATGAAAATTTACAGGGTGATTCCATAATTTTTTCCTCAGAATTGAGTGATTCCATAATTTTTTCCCCTGCTTGGTCTACAAAAGTAAGGGCCCTTTCACATCAGCGTTTTTTTAAATTTGCGGCAGATGCGGTGAAAAAACCGCATCTGCCGCAACTGCCGCATAACGGTTCCACTTGCGGCACGGTTGCGGTTTTTTCCATAGGAAGTATAGGGGGACTTGCGGCAGATGCGGCAAGTGCGGTATTGCACTTGCGGCAGGTGCGGCAGAGAAAAAAACCGCGGCTTACTGCGGTTTTTTTCTCTGCCGCACCTGCCGCAAGTGCAATACCGCACTTGCCGCATCTGCCGCAAGTCCCCCTATACTTCCTATGGAAAAAACCGCAACCGTGCCGCAAGTGGAACCGTTATGCGGCAGTTGCGGCAGATGCGGTTTTTTTTCACCGCATCTGCCGCAAATTTAAAAAAACGCTGATGTGAAAGGGCCCTAACAGTTACTGGCTAGCACATTTTCTTTTTCTTCAAGATTTCTTTCAGTGTTTCTTCAAGGCAGAGAGTTGCCATTTGAAATGACTTTTAGCTTTGTGCCATGTCTGTGATCTGCTTTTTCTACAACATTAAAGAACTGAATAGACATCCTCCGAGCCAGGTGATTCCATAATTTTTGCCAGGGGTTGTAATCTTTTGTAATTAATATTCTGAAAAATGAGACTAAAGGCCCTGTCACACATAATGAGATCATTAACGAGATCACTAACGTCACAGATTTTATGACGCAACAGCGATCCCGCTAACGATGTTGTTATGTGTGACACGCACCAACGATCTGACCCCTGCTGTGAGATCGTTGATCGTTACACACTGCTCTGGATCATTTCTACGTCCTTGCGCTCCCGCTGGGGGCGCTGCATCGTTGTGTTTGACATGGACAATGACCAACGATCTCAATGCTACGCTATGGAGTGACAATTCCCTACGACCTCGGTATAATTCTGGATCGCTGGTGCGTCGTTTTTCACATCGCTGATGAGATACCTGTTTGACATCTTGCCAGCGATGTGAAAAACGACGCACCAGCGATCTCTGCACATCGTTGTCGTTGGTGTGTTATGTGTGAGTGGGCCTTAAATGTCCTTTTACAAAGATCAACTGGCAGCACAATATGACCACTGATCAGTAAACGATGTGCACTGAGCGCTCTACACTAGATCGTCTGCCATTGTTCTCACCAGTGAGGCCTGTTTACATAGAATTGTGCTGCTGACAACTATTATGATATTGCACAAAAGATCATTTCACCCAATGGTTTTCTACGTTCACAGAGTGATCTCCATCCTGTTGATACTGCAAGATAATCATGAAACAGGCGTGTTATTAATGCTCACTCATGATTATCTTGCAGTGTAAGTGCTCTGAAGTCATAATAGTCACTAATTTATAGACACTTTTCTTAAGTTTTAGACCTTTATGTTGATGTGGTGGTGTGATTTGAACACTTGGCTACTATATACAACTCAGCCTGGCATCTGAGAAACCAATTGCTAGGTGAACTACTCCCTAAATAAAGACAATGCTAGGCTTATCAGGCAACACGCTACTCAAATGGGTTGTCATTAGTGATGAGCGAGTGTAATCGTTACTCTTAGCTACTCGCACAAATAGTACAGTATTTACGATACTCATTACTCGGCGAGTATCGCTGGTGCTCGTGAGTGATGTGTCAATCGTTATCAATCTGACACAAATTGACAGCTCCCTTCAGTACACAAAATGAGCTGGCACCTCAGTGAGAGCAGATTGAATGTTGGGCTTCCTCTGGGGGGCACAGCAAGGTGTTTTAGGCATTGAAAGCGTAAAAAAGCCTTCCGCCCTGTCCTGGAAAGAATCGTTTTATAGCCTTATGTGCATGGGCGGAGCCAATCACTAATTGACTAACATTAGACTCGCTAGGCGTATGAATATGCGAGTATTAAAAACTCATTACCAGTTTAGCGAGTATGAATATTTCGCTACCCGCTCATCACTAGTTGTCATCCTTAAGATAGACCTAATAAAAGGGAACAGATGAAAAAAATAAAACTAATACAATTAGCCATCTTATCTGACAATATTAACAACTAAATCTTTTTATAGGGGTCACTTACAAACATGAGAAAAATTAACGTACCTTTATCAGCCACATCACCAATAATGATTTTGCCTCCTCTTTTGCTGGTTTTTTCTACAGACAGGGCTGTACTCAGTCCCTGCTCATGTTTCCCCAGGCCCTGTCCTTCCCGGAAGCCATATTTCTGCATGATTTTATGAGCCACGGTTCCACTAGAAAGCAAGATGTTAAGAGGAGATTGATTAAAGCACATGATGATTATTTCAAGATAGAGTAACCATTTTGTTGCTTTATGATATGTTCTCAGTCTTCATCAATTATTTTGGAAAGTATGTGCAGCTCTAGTTATACCTTAAGGAATTAAAAACACACTGCAGACTTAAAACCTTCAGGTTCGATTTAAATAATTAAAGCACCACTCCAGCGTTTATTTTCTACTGCACGGTGCTTTAAATGCAAGTCCCCTTCCCCTAGTGATATCCTCACCTACCGCCACCTTCATCCTTTTCTTACGGGGCTCCAGCTGCTCTATGACAAAAAGTGACCTGCCGGCAGCTGCAGTGTTTCATAGAGTGCCAGAGGTCACAATTCAATACATCTCTATGGGAGTCTCGTTCTGGCTGTCAGTTACATTGAGCGCTTGTGACGTAAGTCCCGAGTTCCAGCCAGTCAGAAGTTACTGGCACAAGATGGCGCAGCATAACCGGAGCTGAGCCGGTAATATATGAAACCACAGGAAGGCGAGTATATGACAGGGGGATTATATTGAAAGCACCACTACAGCGCTGTAAGAAAAAAAAAAAAAACTGCTGGAGTGGTGCATCAAAACAGCCCTTATTGCACATATCTACTATATAATCATCAAAAGCTCTCTGTCTGCCACGGAAATCACGCGCCAGCGCGCTCATTGGTGGCCGCCTGCTGCAGCCACCAATAAGCGAGGAATATGCAAAACAGCCGTGCGCATTCAAAATGCACGCCAATCTGAAACCCGGCGACAACGGCACATTGGCGGCCGGAACCGCCGATCTCCATGCCAGCGTGAAGCGGGGTGGGGGGAGCACACAGGCAGATGATGCAATGGAGCCGCGGTGAGTGTCTCTGCAGCGTGCGGGCTCCTCACTGCCTCATCTGAGCCTCCCTATCCTCACAGCCTCCTCCCAATCCTCACAGCCTCCTCCCAATCCTCACAGCCTCCTCCCAATCCTCACAGCCTCCTCCCAATCCTCACAGCCTCCTCCATCCCCTCCAGGAAGACAATGGAATGGAGCCGCAGTGAGTGTCCCCGCAGCGTGCGGGCTCCTCACTGCGTCTTCCAACCCCTCCACCATCCCCTCAGCCTCCTCCATCCCCTCCAGGAAGACAACGGAATGGAGCGGCGGTGAGTGTCCCCGCAGCGTGCGGGCTCCTCACTGCCTCTTCCAACCCCTCCACCATCCCCTCAGCCTCCCCCATCCCCACAGCCTCTTCCATCCCCTCCAGGAAGACGACGGAATGGAGCGGTGGTGAGTGTACCCGCAGCGTGCGGGCTCCCCACAGCCTACTCCATCCCCACAGCCTACTCCATCCCCTCCAGGAAGACAACGGAATGGAGCCGCGGTGAGTGTCCCCGCAGTGTGCGGGCTCCTCACTGCCTCCCCCATCCTCACAGCCTCCCCCATCCTCACAGCCTCCCCCATCCTCACAGCCTCCCCCATCCTCACAGCCTCCCCCATCCTCACAGCCTCCTCCATCCTCACAGCCTCCTCCATCCTCACAGCCTCCTCCATCCTCACAGCCTCCTCCATCCTCACTCTTTACTCCTGTCTACAAGGCTGTTAGTCAGTGTGACGCAGTTCACTCCTGTCTACAAGGCTGTCAGTGTGACACAGTTCACTCCTGTCTACAAGGCTGTCAGTCAGTGTGACGCAGTTCACTCCTGTCTACAAGGCGGTCAGTCAGCGTGACGCAGTTCACTCCTGTCTACAAGGCGGTCAGTCAGCGTGACGCAGTTCAATCCTGTCTACAAGGCGGTCAGTCAGCGTGACGCAGTTCAATCCTGTCTACAAGGCGGTCAGTCAGCGTGACGCAGATCAATCCTGTCTACAAGGCGGTCAGTCAGCGTGACGCACTTCACTCCTGTTTGCAAGGTATTCTAGAATACCCGATGCGTTAGAATCAGGCCACCATCTAGTATCAAATAATTCTCTATTTACATAAGACTTGAGGTAGAACAACAATTTATGAAGCAATTAAGAGAGTCTGATAAAATAGCAATAAATCAGGACAATTGGATAAAAAGCAGCTTACCCCATGTTTGCGATAAATGAATTGCTGGGCCCTGATGGCGATCGCGGTCTTTCTGGCTCATCATATATAGGAGGTGGAATGGCTGCTTTAGGTATAGGGGGACGAGGCCGTGGCTCCTCATCATAGGACGGTACAATGGCTAAAAAGGATCAGAAAAATTACATTAAATTGATGGGCCTCAACTCACAAAAGATCTTCTGCCAGTATTCCAATGTGAAAGGTCACTAAATGTTGACGCAACTCAAGGCAAGGTCGGGGTGGGGTGTGGTGACCGCCACTCGACAAACTCATTACGAGTGGAATTTTTTCCCATTTCCAAGTACACTATGTGATTGAATGAAAGATGTCAAAATATAAATGTCTATATTAATGTAAAAAAAAAGAAAAAAGTTATGGCTCTTTTGTTATATGGGTGGCACGGTGGCTCAGTGGTTAGCATTGCAGACTTGCAGCTCTGGGATCCTGGGTTCAAATCCCACCAAGGACAACATCTGCAAGGAGTTTGTATGTTCTCCCAGTGTTTGCATGGTTTTCCTCCCACACTCCAAAGACATTCTGATGGGATGTTTAGATTGTGAGCCCCAATAGGGACAGGTGTTGCAAATGTATGTAAAGTGCTGTGGAATTAATAGAGAAATATAAATGAATACATATTATTTTACTATAAAGAAGCTGCTTAAAGGCCAAATTGTTCATTTTTTAGATGGTGTGTCTTACAGAGGTATTTCCACAATGAAAAAGTAATCCTCTATCCATCACATAGGGGTAACTTACTGTGACTGACTATTGTTGATCTAATGGCACCTTGACCTCTGCTCCATTCATTGCTGAAAATAGCTGAACACTGTACCAGACAATCAGTAAATTATCCATGAGTTTATGGATAGTGGATAACTTTCAATTGTGAGAATGCCCCTTTAACAAATGACTGCTATGTACAACAACATATGTACTGTTACATTATATAGCAATCACAAGACTACACATAGGATGTGCCACCACAGAAATGGCCATCGTGTATCAACAGAAGCTGAAGTCCCTTTAATTACATTAGCAAAGTTGTGCCAATGGCACCATGTAGTGGTACAATGTAATCATAGCAGCACTTACATTCTCGGTCCTTTTCTACAAGTGATGTAGGTGGTGCAATAGCTGCTCCTCCCGCGACTGTAAGGATACAGAGAAATACATTTGACATTTTACAGAATGGCACAAATATGAATGCCCAAGATATTATTAGCACCAACACTAGTACTATATGAGTAGATTTGTTGGGGGTTTTAAGCACAATTTACAGTTGATGTGATAGGGTTACACACACCTTAGCCACATCCATTAAAACAGTTTTCAACAATTGCAGACATATAAACTTAGTGCCCATCACTACAGATCATTACAGTTGTTTATGTAATGTCAGAATGCTACAGACAAGGATTTATTTAAGCTTTTATTTCTTTCACCCCTGTAATACTCGCAGTTAGAATAAAATAAGACTGGACACTTTGGACCTGGTAAGAGATCCCTTTTATGAGATTTCCAAGTGACCCGGTGGATTCCCGAGGACAGTGACATCAGAGCAATATTTCACAGTGAATAATAAAAGGTTTGTGCAGGCTTAACCTAATTCGGCTTGTGCCTAATGTACTGTATTTTTTGGACTAGAAGACTCACCCAGGTTTTAGAGGAAAATGGTATGGGGAAAAATTTGAAGCAAAAAACGTTGTCATGTCACACTTATGGGGGGGGGGGGGGGGTGTTGGAGGATCTACTGCCGACTGTTAGGTGGCTGATTTCCCCAAATTCTGTACTAATGTCCCCCATCCTGGGCCCCTTTCAGGTATATATGTCCTCCATATATCCATGTCCTGATATATGTTCTGCATCCCGTTATATGTTCCACATCCTGATATACCATATTTTTCGGATTTTTAAGAAACACCCAGGTTTTAGAATGGAAAAAAAAAAAAAAAAAACAATAACTGTGGTTATAATGCACTGCTATAGGTGGAGGATCTGTGGCTGACACTTATGGGGGCACTGTCCACATCCTGCACCCCTTCCAGGTAATATATGCCCCCCATTCTGGATATGGCCCCCCCATCCTGGTATATAATCCCATCGTGCATATATGGCCCCCCTATCCCTGGATATAGCCCCTCCCATCCTGGGATATAGTTCCCCCAAAACTGGGTACATTACCCCCCATCCTGGTACATGGCCCCCTCATCTTGGATATGGCCCCCTATCCAGGATATAGCTCCGCTCCATCTTAGATTTGGTCCTCCATCATAACCCAAACACAAAAATAATAAACAATGTAACTTACATCTCCATCACTCTCCTCAGTCTTTCCCAGCTTGCAGCACTCGCATTCTGAGTCCTTCTGTGTCTCTGGGCATCCAGCGATGATGTCACTGTGCTGTGACAGTCACATGATCGGATGCCGCCACAGACAGGACTAAGGACGCGAAGTGCTGCAAGCAGGGAAACTGAAGAGAGCACTGGCGACGTAAGTTCCATTATTTATTATTTTGTTGTGTACGGCAGCATGGGGGGGACCATATACAGTGACGGGGTGTATACTTAGTCTAATTTAATATGCGCCGCTCCCCCGCCCACTTCTCAGTGCCGCCTTCAGCACTGAGAGGTGATAGACCGCAAGATGCATTGCATATTAAATGAGCGGGCCCACGTGATCATGGCTGCCTCTGCAGCCTGTGCCAACCTCCTTCAGCCCGCTTCAGAGCTACTGGTCCGCCCAGCACAGACCCACAGTTTGTATATTCGGACTATAAGATGCACCTACTTTTTCCCCCAAAATTTTTGGGGAAAGTAGGATCTTATAGTCTGAAAAATACGGTATACGATTCCCAATCCTGGTATACATGATCCCCAATGCTTGTATACATGATCCCCAATCCTGGTATACATGATACCCCATTCGGGAATATAAAATCCCCATCTGGGATTATATAATACTCACTGTCCATTGCTCCCCTGCAACGCAACGTCTTTTTCTGATACAGGTAATCAGCGTATAAGCACGCATCGATGACATCACTGTCGTGCGCCACACTCCCACACACCCTCAGCTGATGGCATAAGAAGATAATGTTGCCCTGCAGGGGAGTGATGGGCAGCAAGTATAATCATCCATCCGCAGCCGTGATATTCACTGCTCCCACACACTCGTGTGGGAAGCAGTGAATATTCACCTTTAATAGCAGACACACCTGACTGCACAGGCTTAAGTGCTGAGAGGTGATGGGCAGGGGGCAGGGCATATCAATTTTTTTTAAACAGTGGGTACACATGATTACGGACAGGCACTGCTGCAGACTGCTCCAGCCCCTGGTTACCTGCTCCTGCCTTCGGTGACCCACTACCCCGCAGCTGCGCCTCCACAGCTACAGCCAAGTACCATACATCCAGACTATAAGACGCCCCCCCCACTTTCCCCACTAAGTTTAGTAGGAAAAAAAGTGAGTCTTATAGTCCAAAAAATATGGTACTTTGAAGCCACAGATACAGAAGAAAGAAATCCTGACGAATAGTAAAACCCCTCTCAGAAATATCTGTCCTTGAATAACAAATCTAGGCATAGACCAGGGCTCGTCATATACCCAAGTAATACAGATTAGCAATGCCTATGACTACATTTAATACGACAAGTAAACGCTTAATCTCCTAATCCTTATCCTAGGAGTGGCCTTCAACCATGACATTCAGTCTGATCCATTCAAAAACAATGCAGGTTCATAATATTTCAAGTTTGGCCACATACAACCCTGTGACCATATAGATAATGATTTTTGGATAATTACCAAAGTCTTATTATTTCAGAAGTCTTCTACAATAGCATATGCTATTACAACTGACCTCTTTTACGTCGTTCCCTGTCAAACTCTTCCTCTTCGTCAGATTCAGGATCAGGTCTACGGGAAAACCCGCTGGCTTCATGCCGGTCTTTTCGTCGTCTAAAACAAAACATTTTTTTTAATGAGCGTTAAAAACAAAGATCAAGAGTTTACACTCTAAGCAAAGTGCTCTGTACTCTGCTGTAGCCTTACTTTATGCTAAATGTGAGAAAACACACCAAATGCTGAAAAAGCAGTCATGCAAACAGCATCTGCGCAAACATAGAAAGCGCTTTAGACTATAAGTGCTCACAGTGAATGTTTGGCGAGTTTCTGATGACAGATTTTCTGCATCATTTAGCTAATTTTGGTTACTTGTATTTTTTATTCCATCGTTAAGGGCGTTTTTTCCATTAATTTTATCATATTTTTGACACTGTGGTTTTTTCTGTTTTTGGTATGTTGGGATTAAAGTGAACCTGGCGACATCTCATACTGGCTGTATGGACTCAGTCAGATATGTTTCATGCTGCGTCATTTGAGAAATACATAATAGTTGAAGCGCAGTCGGGGAATGAGCTGCTCTGGAGACTGTGGACAGGCGGACCCCCCAGTGACTTCTCCACGCCCGGTGACACAGAGACCTGTCAATCCAGGGCAGTGCACAGAGAGGAACCGCCGAGGTCCCGCCAGTCATCAATTCTTCAGCGCTTTAAAATTACGTTTTTTCAGTGAACAACTGAGACATACCTGGCTGAAATCACAGAGCCAGTGCCTGATACAGGTAGCCTGTGTATTGCGCAGCATGCATCAGCTGTCAGGTTCACTTTGTTTAGATACTTCTTAGGATTTGACGAAACTTTATTTTACAGTTGTGTCATTTATATGCATTTTAACATGCAGATGTTACTGTTATTCTTTTGCAGATCTGCTTAGTGTCGCCTCCTAGTGGACAGCAGCATAACACGGTCCTGTGTCCCCCAATGAGGCGAAGGAGAAATATATATTGATGGTTGTATAACAAAGGAAAAAGTGTAGAGTCTTAATTAAAAAAAAAAATTGTGTTGGATATAACCCAGGGTCTTTATAACTGTGCAGTATATTTATACATGAAGTTGAGAGATTTAGTTGGATAATCACCTTTGGGTTGAAAAATTGTAAACTACACTGCCTATGAGATTGCTCTGCATATGTAATTTCCATCAACAATGAAATTGCGTGGACTCTATAATTGTTGTATGTTAAACACCGTGTCATATCCTTGTAATAGGTCATGTAATGTGGTTTTTAACACATCACTGTGAATTTGTATAAATAAAGTAATTTTTGATGGATTTTTGCACAAAGCTCCGATGGTTAATCCTTTTATTCTTTTGAACCAGAACCAGTATAACATAAAGCTGACTTATAAATACGGCTCACAGAGAATCGACTTCTTGGACGTCATGATGAAGGTGGACGTTTGTGGCCTACTCCAGACTGAGTGGCTACCGGAGGGGACGGAGCACCTCGAGGGCTTGACTCTTGGGGAGGGTACTCCAAAGAAAGAGGAGTCAAACCCTAAGACACGAATTGTAGGCACATTCGACAATGAGTGGAGTACGATGCGCTCCATCTTTCAGAAGCACTGATCCGTCCTATATTCGAACCCTGTGTTGCGCAAATGTATCTCAGAAAAACCACCGATGACACCCCGAGGGCCAGAAATCTGAGGGACATCCTGGTTGATAGCCAGTATGTGCAGCACATTGTGTTCCCTTTTGGCACTCGTGGACCGGTGCCGGGCTGCTATCCGTGTGGCCACTGCCTCACTTGCGCAAATATCGAGCATGCTACCCACTTTCACTCCTCTGGTGGGACCCGCACAGAATAAAGTGCAGCACTTCTTATGTAATCTATTTTGCTGTCTGTGCCTGCTCACGCATTTATGTGGGTCTCACATCACGTGAACTGAGGGCGAGAGTGAGGGAGCACGTTCGAGATATAATTGCTGCAGGTAGGTGGTGGATGACACATCATTAAAAACACTACCAAGGCATTTTAAGAAGTACCACAGATGCAGCCCAGCATCCTTGAGGGTGAGGGGGATAGATGTGGTGCATGGTGGCTCCCGGGGAGGGGACCTAAAGAAAGTGCTGGCCCAAAGGGAAACAAAATGGATTGCGACGTTGAATACGCTTGCACCGCAGGGTCTGAATGAGTGGTTATCATTTGCACCATTTCTGTGAGCGGCTGGTTTCTCTCTGTTCCCATGGTTTTCTATTTAACTTTCTTTTCCCTTTTTCTGGGGCTTTATATCCTTATAGGATTTTATCTGCTGGTACTCCTCCCCCATTGTAATCTGCTAGTGCCATACCATCGTGTGCCCTGGAGATGTCACCAACTGGACCATATCATCATGCTATTTACCCTGCTGCATATGGATCTATGGACTCACATGATGTAAACTGTATTGTGAAAAATGTTTGGTTTCATTTCCATCTAATCATCAATATTGCATGCAGGGAATTGTATACTAATGTTTATGTCCCATTTTAGTGCCATTCCGATATTGCTGTGCATAGTTGTGGCTCTCCTTTTAATGAGCCGGATCTGGGTGACCGCGCATGCTCTTTCGTCATGGTGACGCGTCCCGGGTCGGGAGCATGTGGGATGACACCTGTGATACTCGAGCAGCAACTGCGCATGTGCATGACGTCACGAACACGGAAATCAGGGCAGATGTCTATACGGGCACACTATTTAATGGCGGCGACAGCGTCCAGCGGTATTACAGGCTGCTACAACTCACCCCATCTCTTCCTCCCCTACCCCCCTAAGCAGGCCGTTCAGCGAAACACGTGTAGGGGCCATGTAAGGACCTTTCTTTGCCTCTCCAGGGGGGGGGGGGTTCTCCATCATAGTGCCTCTGGGCACCTGACAGGGGGGTCACCTCAATGCTGTGTCTCACAATGATAGGGGATGGAAGCACCTTAAAGGGAACCAACCACCCCAAATGACCCCTCCGGACTGTTAATATGTGTCCCTACACCCAGCACACACATTTGGGGCAATCGTTTTTGCTAAAAAAAACTGTTTAGTAGAAGCTAAGATATAGCTTTATAAACTTTAAAAAATGTGGCCGACTGGGTGTTACCTAGCTTGTCCTCCTGCAGTGTTCATGTGCCTGTCAGCCTCCTCTTCCCCCCTCCCTTCAGTAAAGCCCTGCCCTTTCAGCCTCTCAGGTTTCAGCCTTTCAAGTGATCCTAAACCCAGAAACTGACCCCCCCTTATCTTTAGACCTGTCCCTGCACCCCCTCTTATCATTTCTAGCCATCCCTTTTGCAGAAAAAAAATCGCTTTTGTAAAGTAAGAGAAAAGGTTATAATACTTTGTCCTGTGTGAGTTGTCTCTTTCTGTGGAAGCCGCAAATGCCCCGCCTGTCTGCTGCTGCCTGGTAATTATGCACGCCCCTCTCTGCTTCTAAGAGCCTGGCCGCATCATGAAAGGGGGCGGGGCTCCGGCATGCCGCAATTTAGCCCCGCCCCTTTCATGACTCGGCTAGGCTCTTAGAAGCAGAGAGGGGAGTGCATAATTACCAGGCAGCAGCAGACAGGCGGGACATTTGCGGCTTGCACAGAAAGAGACAACTCACACAGGACAAAGTATGGTTCCATTTAAATCTGTAGTTTGATGGCTGGCTATTTCTGATTAAATAGGTGGCACCAACATGTCTGCAAAATACTATGGGTTAGATGTAATGTTAACATGGTATATCTCCCATATGTGTATAAAGATATCTAGTCAACATTGTTTGTGTGCCACTATAAAGTGTCAATTGTGCTATGACCATTATATATATGGATATTTACAGTTATCTCTTACCATTGTGCTTGACTTGGATTTGACCTGTAAGAGTTGCATACTACAGCATTGTTCCTACTAATTGTTTTTATGGGGATACCCCTCTTGTTCTTACTTTCACGTTTGTCGCATGGTTTTTGATGTTGATGTAATAAAAAGGCTTTTCTAATTGCAATGTACCCCAATGTGTCCTCCAGTTCATAATTGAATTTTTTGGGGAGTGTGCACAAAGCCCCGAAGGGGTGACATCATTCACCAGGGGTTAAATTTTGTATGGCATTGATGGATCTCATGTTAATTTTGTGGCATTTGTGCAGTAATGGCTTTCTTCTGGTGACTCAACCATACAGCATATTTTTCTTCAAGTGCCCCCTTGTTGTGCATCTTGAAAGTGATCCTAAACCCAGAAACTGACCCCCCCACATCTTTAGACCTGTCCCTGCACCCCCTCTTATCATTTCTAGCCATCCCTTTTGCAGAAAAAAAATCACTTTTGTAAAGTAGAGAAAAAGTAATATTACTTTGTCCTGTGTGAGTTCTCTGTTTCTGTGGAAGCCGCAAATAGGCGTGCCTGTCTGCTGCTCCCTTGCAATTATGCACGCCCCTCTCTGCCTGGCCGCGCCATGAAAGGGACGGGGCTAAATCGCGTCATGCCAGAGCCCCGCCCCCTTTCATGACGCGGCCAGGCTCTTAGAAGCAGAGAGGGGCGTGCATAATTACCAGGCAGCAGCAGACAGGCGGGGCATTTGCGGCTTCCACAGAAAGACAACTCACACAGGACAAAGTATTATAACCTTTTCTCTTACTTTACAAAAGCGATTTTTTTCTGCAAAAGGGATGGCTAGAAATGATAAGAGGGGGTGCAGGGACAGGTCTAAAGATACGGGGGGGAGGGGGGGGGGGGTCAGTTTCTGGGTTTAGGATCACTTGAAACAACATCAGCGATAGTTTTTAATGAGTCCTGTATTTCAGCTGATGTTATTTGTGGGTTTTTCTTTGCATCCTGAACAATTTAACTGGCAGTTGTGGCTGAAATTTTTGTTGGTCTACCTGATCCTTGTTTGGTTTTTACAGAGCCCCGGATTTTCCATTTGTTAACCACAGTTTGAACACTGCTGACTGGCATTATCAATTTCTTGGATATCTTTTTGTATCCCTTTCCTGTCTTATATATTTCAGCTATCTTTTCCCGTAGATCCATTGACAAATCTTTTGCTTTCCCCATGACTCACAATTCAGAAACGTCAGTGGCTGGATGAAAGTCTAGATCCCAGGAAACTCACTCTGCTTGTAATCAGTGTGTGTGCATATAAAGCTAACAGGTCACAGGTGAGGATGTTACCTTTATTAGCCGTTCAAACCCATTTGTGTGCATGTTATCAGGCCAAAATCACCAGGGTATGTGAACTATTGATCAGGGTCATTTGGATGTTCTTGGTTGTCATTATGACTCAGGGCCGCTTTACACACACCAACTTCTGTGACTAACTTCTGAACAGATCTCTGGTTGCAGTGAAATCATGGACACATTGTTCCATTTGTACACGGCCACAAAATGGAGCAATGTGTCCATGATTTCACTGCAACCAGAGATCTGTTCAGAAGTTGGTGTGTGTAAAGCGGCCCTTAAAAAAGAAAATAGTAGTTTGACAATAAATGGCTTCACCCAACCACTAACCATGAGTGGAAAAAAAGGTTTTTGTGTTATTCACATTCTCTGAAGAAAGGCCAAGAAAGATAAAAATCTACCGGGGTATGTAAACTTTTGAGCACAATTGTATGGCAGTATAACAGATAAATGAAGAAATCCGGTTTAGGCTGGTCAGATTAAAAGAGAGGAAATGAGGTCGGAGATGTTTATGAGTAGAAGAAAAGTGAAGTTATGAAAAGGGTATATCATGTTGGGATATCGGTATAGAAAGAAGTAGCCAGAGAGGTAGGAAGAAAACCAAGCCTTAAAATGTAAACTCCATTCATAAGAAGTTCATGTAGAGCAGGGGTGGGGAACTCCAGTCCTCGAGGGCCGCAATCAGTGCAGGTTTTCAGGATTTCCTTAGTATTGCACAGGTGATAACATAATCACTTGCACTGGTGATGATTCCAATCCCTGTGCAATACTAAGGAAATCGTGAAAACCTGAACTGTTTGCGGCCCTCGAGGACTGGAGTTCCCCACCCCTAATGTAGAGAATCACCATAAAACAGAGAAATCCACTGAAGAACTTGTTTAGAAATTCACAAAACAAGGGAATGAAAAATATATAATTTACTATGTACTGAAACCTTGGAGCACATATATATATATATAGAGAGGGGGGCTACATTGGTCAGAGCTAGTGTAAACTGTAGCAGTCTACCCCTTGTTTCATTCAAGAAGAATGGGCTTCTGTTATCACACGGCCTTCCACTGCAACGTGACTGCTGAAAGGGAAGGGGGGTGTTGGGTTGGCGGCCAAGGGTGGACCTACTGAAGGCCCATGTGTTAAAGGTCTTTGCATTCAAATAGCTAGGACTAACTACCGTATATACTCGCGTATAAGCCGAGTTTTTCAGCCCAAAAATTGGGCTGAAAAGTCCCCCCCTCGGCTTATACGCGAGTCATACGGTCCCCCTCAAAGTTTGGCGCCCCCACCTCAGTTTCTGGGCCCCCCCGCATGCAGCGCTGCGCATATACATTACCTGTCTAGCAGCTGTCACCCTCCGGTGGCGGATCGCGGCTCCCGGCTCCGGGCTCCATCTTCCTCGCTGACTTCCTGCTTGTCAGGTGACCGGCCGGCGTCGCGATGACGTCATCGCGCTGAGCCCCGGTCACAAAGCAGGAAGTCAGCGAGGAAGATGGAGCCCGGAGCCGGGAGCCGCGATCCGCCACCGGAGGGTGACAGCTGCTAGACAGGTAATGTATATGCGCAGCGCTGCATGCGGGGGGGCCCAGAAACTGAGGTGGGGGAGCCAAATTATGAGGGGGGCCCTGCTGGGGCCCTGTATACTACCACTGGGGCTATATACTACCACTACTGGGGCTGTCTGTATACTACCACTGGGGCTATATACTACCACTGGGGCTGTATACTACTACCACTGGGGCTATATACTACCACTGGGGCTATATACTACCACTGGGGCTATATACTACCACTGGGGCTATATACTACCACTGGGGCTATATACTACCACTGGGGCTGTATACTACCACTACTGGGGCTGTCTATATACTACCACTGGGGCTATATACTACCACTGGGGCTGTATACTACCACTGGGGCTGTATACTACCACTGGGGCTGTATACTACTACTGGGGCTGGTGTATACTACCACTGGGGCTATATACTACCACTGGGGCTGTATACTACCACTGGGGCTGTATACTACCACTGGGGCTGTATACTACCACTGGGGCTGTATACTACCACTGGGGCTGTATACTACCACTGGGGCTGTATACTACCACTGGGGCTGTATACTACTACTGGGGCTGGTGTATACTACCACTGGGGTTATATACTACCACTGGGGCTGTATACTACCACTGGGGCTGTATACTACTACTGGGGCTGTATGTATACTACCACTGGGGCTGTATATACTACTGGGGCTGCTGCTGTATACTACCACTGGGGCTGCTGTATATACCTCTGGGGCTGCTGTATACTACCACTGGGGCTGCTGCTGTATATACCACTGGGGCTGCTGCTGTAACACTGCTGGGGCCTGTATATACCACTGGGGAGGCTGCTGTATACCACACTGCTGGGGGCTGTATACCTGTGCTGGAGTCCACCCTCGGCTTATACGCGAGTCAATAAGTTTTCCCAGTTTTTGGGGGCAAAAGTAGGGGGGTCGGCTTATACACGGGTCGGCTTATACACGAGTATATACGGTATATCAATACAGAAGTATTGTGGTGCAAAGCACACACAGGTGCATGCTCCCCCAAGGAATCTAAAATATACATAGAAAGAATAAAAATTGAAATTTAAATTAAAAAAACAAAAAGTATCGCCAAGTGCGCAGATTTCAAACATTTAAAAAGGGCTCATGTTAATTGCTGTGAACATACTGATCCCCAGAATAAAAATTAATAAGACGTTTTTCCCGCAGAATAAAAATAAAAATCCCAAACACCAATGTCGACTTGAGATCTTTCATTGCGTCCCACAACAAATATGACAAATGGCGGTATTTCTCTAGCACAGCTGTATACCCTCTGCCCACAGATATCAGCGGATAAATGACCCCACTATCAATACGCATATGCACTGGGAAGATTAATGGTGGTGTTACACGCAAGGATATCCTGAACGATAGCCTTCCAAAAGTTACGTGGTAGACATCGTACGAACAATATGTATATATCGTTCGTGCGTTGTCACACACAAGGATATCGGTAACTATATCCATTTTGCCAGCACGCCAGTATCGGAGGGAGATTTTTCCATCCGATGCTGAGCAATGCCTTTACAATAATGTGCCAGCAGCACTAGCACATTATTGTATGTAACATTGTTATAAAAACTTAAATTTATTAAATGTGTGTGTGATTTTACATGTAAAAGCTGCTGCTGTGTGCTACATATTGGCACACAGCTGCCGGAGCGGCTATGCATGTGGTGTATAAGGGGTTAATGTTATTGAGCTACATGGCCCCAGAGTGCCCACACTCCCCTGGAGCCATGTACCACATAACATTGGCAGCTCAGGGGTTAAGCAAGCAAGTGTGCAGAAGCCGCACTGTCGGCTCTGCTTCATTCATTCTTAAAAAGCCGACGGGTAGTGTGATTTGTCAGTGCTGCGTGAACATTTACTAAACTGTTTTGTGAATAGCGGAGCTGTCCTCTGCTCTGGTGCTGAAGCCGGCTTCAGCATAAGCAATCATCACTACAGCAGAGGACATCTCGTTTTATACTGTAATGAGGAGATGTACACAAATTACGCATCTCATCATTATGAGCCAAATTTTTCAAAAATGGAGCATGCTGTTCAATTTTGTACAAAAGAAATATTTCTCCATTTATATCTTCAACCTTATTTTGTGACCTTTTTTGAAAAAAAATTCACATGTCCTCATAGATTGTCACAAAATTTGTAAGCGTACACAATCTTTCTGGTGGGTTGAGTGAGGACAGATAGAACATTTGTGCAAACATTTTGCGGATTTGTAAAAAAGAAGAATTTTGTGTACTCACCGTAAATTCCTTTTCTCTTAGCCTCTAATTGGGGGACACAGGACGATGGGTTATGCTATTCTGCCACTAAGAGGTGATACTAAGCAAATGAAAAAGAAGCACAGTGGCTCCTCCCAGCAGTATATAACCCCCTGACTGGCACAGTTCAGCCAGTTTTGTGCTAAAGCAGTAGGAGGAAACAATATAAAAGCTGATAAGGCAAACAGGAACTAAAAAGGAGATTTTTGTGTACTCACCGTAAAATCCTTTTCTCTTAGCCTCCAATTGGGGGACACAGACCGTGGGTGTTATGCTGCTGTCCACTAGGAGGCGACACTAGGCAATATCTGAAAAAGAGTATTTAGCTCCTCCTCTGCAGCATACACCCCCTGGCTGGGCCCTTACCCGACCAGTTTTGTGCTAAAGCAGTAGGAGAAGAAGAAAGTGACCAGAAGTAGGTCAGAAGAGGGCGACCATATATGACGCCTAAGGACCGTAGAGCTGAACAGAAAGCTCAACGAATGTAGAGCCTAAAGAAAAGGCATGTATACAGCAAGGAATTTAAAAAAGAAACAATACCAACAAAGCCCGATACGGACAACAGGGTGGGAGCTGTGTCCCCCAATTAGAGGCTAAGAGAAAAGGATTTTACGGTGAGTACACAAAAATCTCCTTTTCTCCTTCGCCTCATTGGGGGACACAGACCGTGGGACGTCCTAAAGCAGTCCCTGGGTGGGTAGAGAATAATGTCATAAACTCTTATAAAAGGCGCACTACCGAGGTGGAGTACTGCCGCCTGGGGGATACGTACACCTGGATTTGTGTTTGTTAACACTTGAGTATAGTCGCTATAATGTTTACCAAAACAATGACTAAGTCAGATGGCTGTCGAGCACACCTAGTTGTGCTTAAACCTGGCGCCGATGATTCAGGATACTCCTTCCGTAGGAGTAGAGAGTCTCGGTAAGCAATGACCGAAAACGATACCATTGCTAGCCAGCAGTTCTACTGCAGCAGACCGGTAACCTTGGGTACCTGGCCTAGCCATTTGTTAGCATTCAGAAGAAAAAAGGGGCCTAGAGAGTCCGGCCTCTTGCATGTGTGGTACTGTCCATGCAGGAACAAAAGGTGCGACCGAGAGACTGAGCGTACATAACATCACTCAATGCCCTGGTGCGGGCACAGGAATGGTAAGAAAAAACCGGGGAAGGGTCCTCCAGGAGGGAGGAAAAGACCCCCCTCATAAGGGTGACCACGTTGGTCGAAGCACCCATTAAGGATGAGGAAAAAAACCGCAATTAGGGAACGCCCCGGCCGAACAGTATGATCCGGCAATGGAAGTGTCTCCAGAAAAGACAAGTAGTTCTGGGAAACAGCGTATGGAACGTCTTGAGGGAGCCAGACAAGAGTTTTGAAATAAAAAAGGGAATAACCGAGGCCGGAAACGAAAGAGGATGTCGAGCCAGCATCTAAGGTGTATACTGCGATGGCAGCTGAGAAAAACTCAGGTCTCTGGTAACAGGGCCAGAGTGACAAAAAACACCTAAAAAAACCTATGAGCGAACCGGTATGGGTGGCAAAGACCAAGGGCCATACCCAGAAAGGAGGGCCACCATGCGTGGAAAACCATGCAAGTGAGAAAAAGGAGATTTTTGTGTACTCACCGTAAAATCCTTTTCTCATAGCCTCTAATTGGGGGACACAGACCGTGGGTGTTATGCTGCTGTCCACTAGGAGGCGACACTAGGCAATATCTGAAAAAGAGTATTTGGCTCCTCCTCTACAGCATACACCCCCTGGCAGGAGCCATTCCAAACCAGTTTGTGCTAAAGCAGTAGGAGAAGACGACAGTGACAAGGAGCAGGTCACAAAAAAACAAGGCGACTATCAATGATCCCGATAAAGCGTAGAGCTTAACAGAAGATACTATAAAGCTCAACAAGCGTAGAGCCTAAGGGAGAAGGCGCATATACCGGAAAGCATCCTAAACAGGAAACAATACCACAAATCCTGATACGGACAACAGGGTGGGAGATGTGTCCCCCAATTAGAGGCTATGAGAAAAGGATTTTACGGTGAGTACACAAAAATCTCCTTTTCTCCTTCGCCTCATTGGGGGACACAGACCGTGGGACGTCCTAAAGCAGTCCCTGGGTGGGAGAGAATATTGTTATAAACTCTTGTAAAAAACGCACTACCGAGGTGGAATATTGCCGCCTAGGGAATACGTATACCCGGATTTGCGTTATTTAACGCTTGAGTATAGACGTCAAAATGATCACCAAAAATAAGACTAACTCAGACGGCTGGCGAGCACACCTGTGTGTACATAGCCCAAATACTCCTGTCCAAGGAGTAGAGAACCTCGGTATTCAATGATCGAAAAAACTATACCATATCTAGCCAGCAGTTCTAGCCAGCAGTTCTAAGGCAGTAGACCTGTGACCGGGGAACCTGGCATAGTCCCTTGGTATCATTCTGAAGAAAGAAATGACCTAGAGAGTCCGGCCTCTGCATGTGTGGAAATGTCCAAACAGGCACAAGGGTGTGGCAGAGAGACAGAATGTACCTAACGTCACTCATGCCCTGGTATGAAGCACAGGGATGGAAGAAAAAAGACTTGCAGGCGGGATGAAAAGACCACCTTCATAAGGGTGACCGCGTAGGTAAAGCACCCTTAAAGGTGGAGGAAAGGCTGCAACTAGGAAATGCCACAGCCGTACAGTATGAACCGGTACTGGTAATGGAAGTGTCTCCAGAAGACACATAGTTCTGGGAACAGCGTATGAAAACTTCGAGAAAACAGCAAGGAACTTGAGAATAAAAAAGAGATAACCGAAGCCGGAAGCACAAGAGGACGCAGAACCAGCATCTAAGGTGCATACAGCGATGGCAGCCGGAGAAAAAACTCTGTTCTCTGGCAACAGGACCAGAGTGAAACTCACCTAAGAACACCTGTGAACGTCCCGGCAAGGGTGGCTAAAAACCAAGGGTATACCCAGGAAGGTAAGCCATGATGCGTGGAAAACCACTGCAAGTGAGAAATAGGCCTTTTGTCATATACACACCAATATATATATACATATATACATACATACGTAAACATCCATGCCCATGGATGCCCAAAACCACAGAATGTGAAGGAGAAAACCCCCAAACCTATGGGGTCTGCCGGTGAGGACAGGACATCAAACGTCTGGTAGAATAAACCATGAACAGTAAACCTAGACGGAGAACAAGGCGACGACTGCTGTCAGCGACACGTCGAGGTAGATGAAACCACTGGACTGTCTGGGTGGAAAGTGGGCCCAAAGGAGAGAAGGCACTCCGATGGATATGATTGTGCGTGCATCCGAGAAGGGTATGCAGATAGAAACATACCAGGGAAAGAACTGTATTCAGGAGCGGATTATCGTATCCGTGCTCAGACTAGAGAACTCGAGGAAGCCAAGACCCGTTGAAAGAAAAAACCTCTGACTAACGACAGTCAGACAGGATAAAGACGGCCCCACTGGGGAAAAGATCTGCCCAGAGTATCACATGACTGTTGAAGTAGCCTAACTGGAGATTACATGTGACAAAGAAGATGTATTCAGCTTCGTCAGATGGAACTGATGAACCATCCGTAATCCGGGAAAAAAACATAGGCGAGAGTCACTATGACTGAAGATTAAGAAGATGTCTGTACCCGGACAGTTTTGCGTTGGTAGACAGCTGTGCTTACCACTAGGTCATGGCAGCTATATATCGTTTTCAAGCGCAACATCGTAGCTCCAGTGGATAGCTCTTCAAGCGATCTGGAACGAAGGGAGCCTCTCTGACTATATTAAGGCGTATGGAATACAACTGGTCCTGAGAGGCGCGCCGATATTCTGCTCTCGTTCCGGGTGGCAGAGCTGTACTCTGTATGCCTGGTGTGAACCAGCTGGTTCGGCGATCGTTAGTGCGCTACAACCCAGGGCCCATTGGCGGCTGGGGAGACTGCAGTTGTATCAGGAACTGTGCCATGTAGTCTGTGGCATTGATTCAGCTGTTGCGATGGCCAACAGTATGCTGCAACCCAGGAGCCGGAGACGACTGGGGGAGATCAAAAATTGGCCCGGAGCTATGCTATGCGCAGCAAGCTCAGATATCCATTGTGAGGAGCTTGATGTTGAAGCGTCTGTGGCAAGTCGTCCATAGGGGAGATCGGAACGCATAGGAACCGTCGCCCAGGACTGCATCCGTCATAGCAGGGGGAGATCGGAACGCAGAGGAACCGTCGCCCAGGACTGCATCCATCATGGCAGGGGGAGATCGGAACGCATAGGAACCGTCGCCCACGACTGCATTCATCATGGCAGGGGGAGATCGGAACGCATAGGAACCGTCGCCCACAACTGCATTCATCATGGCAGGGGGAGATCGGAACGCAGAGGAACCGTCGCCCACGACTGCATTCATCATGGCAGGGGGAGATTGGAACGCAGAGGAACCGTCGCCCACGACTGCATCCATCATCACAGGGGGAGATCGGAACGCATAGGAACCGTCGCCCAAGGCTTCATCCAATGTGGCCGAAAGAGGTACGAGGAAAGAACACCCCGCATTTCCACTTGTTGTGGTTTGCGGGAAATCAGTACGCCAAGGCCCATCGTCCTTAGTAGACGCAACTTTCCGGGGATGGCGAGACAACTGGGTGAAAAAGGCTGTGTTCGGAGCCTTAAACACTTTGTTCCACGTGGAGAATAGACGGCTAGTCAGTGCAAGGGAGAAGCTTCTGCATCCTGAAGTCTCAGCTTGCATACAAACAAAAAAACCCGTGATGGGTTCCGTAGGGGCAGGTTCTGCCTTACTCATGCATGCCAAGCGCCCATCCTGAAGGTAAAGCTTTCACAGTCATCACGGCCGTACAATGCTTGTTGCAGGAATGAGGACGTGCGTGCTGAATTTAGTAGATCTGGGACCAGGCCTTGCTCGCGTAGGGCGGTGTGCTGAGGGATAGAGCGACCCAGTTGTGCTGTGCAACTGTTGAAGGATCTTCCGAGTGAGGAAGAGCGGGGACCGTACATACGGCCATGCCGTGCACCGGACGGCCCACCTGAGATTCATGCGGCCAGAGTTGGGTCTGAGTAGATTACGGAGACTGGTAGAGCCTGCTCCAGGTTGGACCTTGCGTAGCACTTGCACATGTTCTCAATCCACCTGCATGACAGGAGCGGCGAGGGGCCGCAGGCCCTCCTGTTCCACGTCCAGCAACCCAGCATCTTGATGTTGTGTAGCTTGGGGAGGTAGGCTGGGTAGGCTCCTGATGTCTGAACTCCGACCGGAGACTCCACCAGAGGAAAAAGAAAAAACATACGGCACTCTTAACCTTGACCCAGCACCCCGCCAGAGGGGGGCTGAGGAAGGAGTAGGGTATATAACTGGGAGTTCTCAAAACTGCACCCCAACAGAGGAAAGCTGAGGGAGGAGCATGCAAGGCGCCTCAGGTGCCAGAGATCCGTCCTTGAAAACTCTGTGAGAGGGGATAGTGATCCCCAAAACTCTGCATCTCCGGAGTCCGGAGGGGTCCAGAACCGAGGAGGAACCGTCCATTGTGTGAGCGCTGGGCTCCCCACAGGAGCTGAGTACAGGTCCTTTGCAGGAAGATCAGCTGTGTTTGTAGGCCGGGTGAAAGGAAGAACCTCGAGATCCTGTCGACCTACCAACGGTAAAAACCGTGAAACAATGCCCCTGAGAGTGATCCCCTTGTTAAATAGAAATCATGGTGAGCTAGCGAGGGCAGCTGGGGCTGAAGATTACCGTCTAGCGGTCCGGAGAACCGGCGCTATACTGTCACTCAGAGGCCCAACTGTTGGTACTGAAGAAAGATGCTGGACAGTCCTGAGAAGAATCAACTTCTACGCAGCTGTCCAAATGTGGTTGACAAAGGAAAAACGTGACAGAGTCGTGCAGTCTTGAAATATGACGACTGCAACAGCACCCCCAACTGCGGGGGGTGAGGGGTGAGTGTGACGGAGATGTAGAAAAATCACTGCTTCAACCCAGCATCCTCACCTGAGGCAAACCTAGAAGAAGCATGTCGGGCAGCTGAGAAGTATCTCGGCTGCAGTCCGAGTACCCCACTGTGGATGGCCTAGGAGGTCGGGCCATCGTTTGGCGGGTCGACCAAGGAAGGCCCTGAGATAGATGGTAATAGGGGCAAAGCCTCATGCCTTATGAGACATGGACAAAGTTGTCCACATTACGGCAGTACGTCATAGGTCTCCTGATCCAACCACATTGTCATATACTATAGGCACTGTATGCTCAACTGCAGTCCCCACTAGAAATACCCCCCTAGTAGGAGAGGTTTTGTCTATGGGAATAAGCAAAAATTCCAGCTTAAACTCCTGACTGCAAGACTTAATAGTGTATACATACACAGACTGAGAGGGGGAGGGTGGGGGGTTGAGAGAGAGAGAAGCAGCAGGATCAACTGCTGAATAAGTGCTGCTGTGCTGGAGAAGAAAAAACCATAGAAAATTCACCACAGTGACATATGCAGGGTGTGCATTAATAAGTAGCTAAGCAATAGCTAGTTCCTGGAGGAGACCTACTTGTAGGGCTCCTGTAGTAGCTGGGACTGCTCCCCCAGACTTCCCTATGAGATGGCAGCGGTGGGAAGACTAGAACATTAAATTGGTGCCTTAAATCGCTCAGCAAGCACCTGCTGAGCGAAGCTGCGACTCAGAGCCCCCTTATCAGCTGCGGCCCGATGGGAGCGGCTCCGAACGGAGTTGTATCAACAACGGAGAAGGGGAATAAGGGGGCATGGTTGAACACGCAGAAAGACTCGCAAGGAGCGAGGAGCGCCAAACCGCGGTCCCGACGCGCTCTGTGACGCAATTTCGGGGGCGTGCGGGGGGCGTGCCGGCCAGCGCTAGGCCGAAGCCGGGGCCTAGATTAATTCTCGGCCCCGAAAAAGAGTAGGAGACGCGCGCGGAGGACTAAAAAGTCGCCGCATCTGCCGCAGGGGGAAGGCGGAGGCGAAGCACAGACCCCAAAAGTGGGTCCCTGATGACTAGGCCATAAAGGGGCTGTGGATGCATGAGGATTCCTATTGCATCCACAGGCAGGGAAAAGCAGGGGTTACATGCAGGCGCACGGGGGGGGGTAATGAGGCAAACAAGGAGCCCTTTTGGTCCCTGTGCGATCCATATGGGAGCCCCGCACTCCCCTTCTCCCTTTCTGTGACCGGATCCCTCCGGTCAGTAAGCCTGCTGCAGCCTCCGGAGGGCTCTGTGGCAGGCCAGGACCCTGTGGCAACATACCTGGAACCTCGACCCAAGACCGGGGAGGTTAGCTCTCCCATGAGCTATCCAGCATGGTCTCCTGACCATGTGCAGATGAGGAAGGAGTATGGAGGAACAGCCTCGACTTGCATCCAGAGAGTTACCATCTGGAGAGTATGGAGGCTGCAATACTCCCTCCTAATGTTATGTCCTCTTGAGAGGAAAGTAAAAAGTAAAAAATAACAAAGAAAAAAGGAAGAGAGAAAATAAAGAGGTCTGCACTCCTAAGACACTAAGCAAAAACTGGTTTGGAATGGCTCCTGCCAGGGGGTGTATGCTGTAGAGGAGGAGCCAAATACTCTTTTTCAGATATTGCCTAGTGTCGCCTCCTAGTGGACAGCAGCATAACACCCACGGTCTGTGTCCCCCAATGAGGCGAAGGAGAAACAGGCCTTTTAAATAAATATATATATTCAAACATATACATACGCACACATCCATGCTGTTATGGATGCCCAAATCCACTGAATGTGAGGGACAAGACCCCCCCGAACCTAGGGCTCTGCCGGCGAGGACAAGACATCGAGCTTCTAGCAGTAAATGAACCATGAACAGTAAACCTAGACAGAGTACACGGTGGCATCTGCTGTCAGCGACACGTTGAAGCAGGTCGAACCCCTGGACCGTCTGTGTCGAAAGAGGGCCAGAAGGAAAGACGGCACTCCGTTGGATGTGATTATGCGTGCTTCCGTGTAGGGTATGCAGATAGAAATATGCAAGGGAAAAAGAACTGTATTCAGAAGCGGATTATCCTAACCGTCCTCAGTCTAGAGATCTTGAGGAAGCCATGAGGCATGGTAGAAAAAACTCTGACCAATGATAGCCAGACAGGATAAAAAACTGTCCCGCTGGGGAAATGTTCTGCCCCGTGTACCACACGACTGTTGAAGTTGCCTTCCCGGTGATTAACATGCGACAACTAAAATGTATTCAGCTTCGTCAAATGGGACTGATGATCCGTCAGTAGCCCGGAAAAAACGTAGGCGTGAGGCACTATGACTGATGATTAGTAGGGTGCCGGGACTTCTTGCGACCTGAACAGTGTGTGGACAGGATATCGTCTTCAAACTAGATATCGTAACTCCAGTGGGTAGCTCTTCAAGCGATCTGGAACGAAGGGGTTCTCTACCTAGATTAAGGCGGGCGCATGGAGTATCAGCTGGTCCCGAGTGGTGTGCCGATATCCTGCTTTTTTCCCCGGGTGGCAGAGCCGTACCTTGTGATCCTGATGTGATCCAGCTGGTTCGGCGATCGTTAGCGCGCTACAACCCAGGGGCCATGGGCGGCTGGGGAGACTGCAGTAGTATCAGGAACTGTGCCAGTGATCCTGTGGCCTTGATTCAGCTGTTGCAATGGCCATGAGTATGCTGCAATCCAGGAGCCGGAGGCGGCTGGAGAGACTGAAAAATTGGCCCTGAGCTATGCCATCCGCAGCAAGTTCAGACATCCACTGTGAGGGGATCGATGCTGAGTATCTGTGGCAAACCGTCCATAGGGGAGATCGGAACGCATAGGAACCGTCGCCCAGGACTTCAGCTGTGGCAAGCCGTCCATAGGGGAGATCGGAACGCATAGGAACCGTCGCCCAGGACTTCATCCGTGGCAAGCTGTCCATAGGGGAGATCGGAACGCAAAGGGACCGTCGCCCAGGACTTCATCTGTGGCAAACCGTCCACAGGGGAGATCGGAACGCATAGGAACCGTCGCCCAGGACTTTAGCTGTGGCAAGCTGTCCATAGGGGAGATCGGAACGCAAAGGGACCGTCGCCCAGGACTTCATCTGTGGCAAACCGTCCACAGGGGAGATCGGAACGCATAGGAACCGTCGCCCTTGACTGTAACCATCGTGGCAGGAGGAGGTACGTGGAGGTAACACCCCGCGTTTCCACCTGTTGTAGTTTGCGGGAAATCAGTACGCTAA
Organism: Allobates femoralis; assembly: GCA_033576535.1. NCBI lineage: Eukaryota > Metazoa > Chordata > Amphibia > Anura > Aromobatidae > Allobates > Allobates femoralis. The sequence continues at coordinate 253,434,333 of JARQOC010000004.1, read as the reverse complement.
GGTACTGTCGCCCTTAGTAGACGCAACTTGTAAGAATGGCGAGTCAACTGGGTGAAACTTAAAGAGCCGTTGTTAGGGGCCTTAGACCCTCTGTTCCACGAGGGGAATAGACAGTTAGTCAGCGCAAGGCGTGACAAACGGCTAGCCAGGGAAGTTTCTGGAGGAACTCTAGAGAAAACAAACACGGATGGATCCTGTGTAGTGACAGTCTTGAGTAAGGGAGAGCTCCTTTATCCCGAAGCATCATGGGGGATTAATAATAATAATAATAATAATACTTTATTTGTATAGCGCCAACATATTCCGCAGCGCTTAGATTCCGTAGAGACAGTCTCTGCCTTACTAGTATAGGCCAAGCGCCCATCCTGAAGGTAAAGCGTTTGCAGCCCTTACGGCCGTACAATGTTTGCTGCATGAACGAGATGTTCCACTGCTACAGACGTTCATGCTGGATTTAGTAGATCTGGGACAAGGCCTCGCCTGCGTAGGGCGGTGTGCTGAGGGGGAGAGCGACCCAGTTGCGCTGTGCAGCGTTGAGGGAACTTCATTGTGAGGAGGAACGGGGGACCGTACTTCCGGCCATGCCATGTACCGGACGGCCCACCTGCGGTTCATGCGACCAATGTTAGGTCCGTGCAATTACGGAGACTGGTAGGTCCCGCTTCAGGTCGGGCCCTGCATAGTACTTGCAGATGTTTTTTCGACTCACGTTGCTATGACAGGTGTGGCGAGTGGCCGCTGGCCTTTTGTTCCACGTCCTGCAACCCTGCGTTTTGTTATTTTGTAGCCTGGGGAGGTAGAACGGACAGGCTCGTGATGTCTCAACTTCGACCAAAGTCTCCACCAGTGGGAGTGGAGGAAGAAGAAAAGGCATACAGCACTCTAAACCTTGCCCCAGCCCCCGACAGTGGGAAGCTGAGGAAGGAGTATGGGATATATCTCGGAATCTTGACGTCGAATCTGCACCCCAACAGTGGGGAGCCGAGGGAGGAGCATGCAAGGAGCTTCAGGTGTCAGAGACTCGTCCTTGAATCCTCCGTGTGAGAGAGGGCAGCGATCTTCTACACCGTGCGTCCTTGGTGTCCAGAGGGTCTCCAGAACCAAGGAAGAACCGTTCTCTGTGTGAACGCTTGGCTCCTTTGCAGGAGCTGTGTATAAGTTTTTTAGCAGGAAGATCAGCTGTGTTAGTAGGCCGAGTGAACGACCAGAGTCGTGGAACTACAATGTGAAGGAACCACACCGAGTCCCTGTTGTCCTACCAACGGTAAAGGCCGTCAAACAAATGCCCCTAAGAGTGATCTCTTAGTTAGATAGGAATCTTGGTGAGATAGAGAGAGCAGCTGTGGGGTCTATGATTACCGCTTAGCGGTCTGGGAGACTCGGCGCCCTTGCTGTCACCAGGGTGGATTGATTTAAATCACGCCGATTTAAATCATGATTTAAATCACGATTTAAATCAAAAGTTTTTTTTCTATTTAAATCGGATCGATTTAAATCATGATTTTAATCATGATTTAAATCACTGATTTAAATCAAAAGGTTTTTTTTTAATATAAATCACGATTAAAATGAGAAGTGAGAGCAGTGTGCATGTGCGCCCATAGTTACACGGACGAAACTAGGGGCAACGATCTAACGCCAGGGTGAGGGGGGGACCCCAAAGTAAGTAAAAATCTTTTTTGTTTTTTACTATATGGCAATAGGTAGGTGTTTAAAAGCAGCATGTCTTAATTGTATAAACTATTAATAGCCTCCACATTTTGTTCATACTGCCCCTTTAATTCCACACTTCTAGCTTGGTTTCAGTTTTGGTTTAGTTTCTTTTTCCCTGCATTCAGTTGACATGCCCAAACTTGTTGGATAGTCAGCAGTACTTGGCTCAGGCTGTAGTAACATCAGCAGTGCTTGGCTCAGGCTGTAGTAACAATCAAACTTCATAAGTGATCTGTGTGAGCCATGGCAGCAGGTCGTAAGAGAGACCCTATTTGGGTTCATTTTGTTGAGATGCCAGCAGCAGATCTTGGAAAGAAAGGTTTTGTGCACACAACAGTCCGAAACCGCTTAGGAACTGCTAAAGCAGGACAACTGGTTTTCCTATTAAAAGTCCTAAATAAACAGTAGGCTTAAAGGACTGATGTATTCACTGAAGATGTTTGCTTACTTCAAACGTTAGAGATAGGCTATTGTTAAAAAGTACTTACTCTCTGTAGTTCAATTCTGAGTGTTTAATAGTGCAAATAAAAATTATTAGGTTTCATAATCAACTGTTTTAATATTTTTATTTGTGTAAAACAATTAGATTTGCAAAAAGACAAAGTTTTGCTTATGTACAACTTGATTAAAAAATCTGATTTAAATCAAATGATTTAAATCAAAAAAATCTGATTTAAATCAAAAAAATCTGATTTTTTTGATTTTTTTAAAAAAATCAAGATTTTTATCCACCCTGGCTGTCACTCAGAGGCCCAACTGTTGGTTCTGAGGAAGGTGGCTGGACAATCCTGAGAAGCCTCAGCTTCTATGCAGCTGTCCAAACATGGGCGACAAAAAGAAGAGCGTGAAGAAAGTCGTGTAGTCTTGAAATATCAAACTGTAACCTAGCACCCCCAACTGCAGGGGCGAGGGTTGAGTGTGACGGCAAGTAGAATAATCTGCGCTTTAACCCAGCATCCATATGTGTGGAGGAGAAACATGTCGGGCAACTGAGAGGCATCTCGGCTTCAACCCGACTTTCTTATTGTTGAGGACTGAGGGCGTCAAACCAGAACCACGAACTGTGGGTGGTCTAGGAAAGAGGATGACGGTGGATCGACCAAGGAATTGCCCTGAGTAGAAGCAAGGCTGCATCCTTTGTAAGACATGGAAAACCATTATTGTCCACATTATATCATTACTTCATTGACTACCTGATTAACCCACATTGCCTCATTCTATATAGGCACTGTATCCTCACTGTAGCTTCCACTTGCTATACCCCCCTTGTAGGAGAGGTTTTGTCTATGGCAATAGACTAAACTCCAGCCCAATCCCCTGCTGTCTGCATTGACTCCTTAGCAAATGCAATACACAGAGTGAGAGGGGAGGGGGAGAGAGTGTGGAGCAGCAGGGAGCAACTGCTGAGTATGTGCTGCCGTGCTGGAAGTGAAGTAGGGCAGTAGTAAACGTACCATGGGTGGTCTTCACCTGGGTACATGTGAGACATGGTGTGGACTACTGGGCAATTATGCAGGTAGTTTGCTCCCGGAGGAGACCTAGCTTTAGGGCTCCTGTGTACCTGGACTGTTCTCTCATGAACAGTGCTGTGAGTCAGTGCCCCCTTGTTAGTTGCGACCTGAAGGCAGCGGTGCCGAGCCGCGCTGTACCATCACTGGGGAAGCATGGGGGCGTGATCGTATACGCGCATAATCTCGCGGGGAGCGAGAAGCGCCAAAGCACTGGCCCGCCTCCCGCATGACGCGCACTGTGACGTAATTGCTGGGGCGTGCAGGGGGCGTGCCGGCCAGCGCTAGGCCGAAGCCGGGGCCTAGAGTAATTCTCGGCCCCAAAAACGAGTGGATGTCGGCGCGGAGGTCTAAAAGAGACGCCGCATTTACCGCGGGGGGATGCGGGGGAGAATCACGGACCCCAAAAGGGGGTCCTTGATGATTTCGGCCACAGGGGGCTGTGGATGCAAAAGGATTCTTTCTGCATCCACAGGACAGAGAAATGCAGGGGAACATACAGGCGCATGGGGAAGAATGTGGCAATCAGGGAGCCTTCTTGGTCCCTGTGCGCTCCATCTGGGAGCCTTCTCAGTGCCTGCACGCTCCATCTCTGTGACCGGAACCCTCCGGCCATTAACCCTGCAGCCTCCGGAAGACCCTGTGGCAGACAGGGCTCCATGACATACCTGTAACCTCGACCCGAGACCGGGGAGGCTAGCTCTCCTATGAGCAATCCGACATGGTCCCATGACCATGTGCCAGATGGGGAAGGAGTATGAAGGAACAGCCGTGAGGTGCATCGACTCGCACCCAGAGAATTATAGATCTGGAGAGTATGGAGGCTGTAATACTCCTCCCTCTTGAGAGGGAATGTAAAAAGTAAAAAATAGTAAAGAAAAAAGTAAGAGAAAATAAAGAGGTCTGCACTCCTAAGACACTAAGCAAAAACTGGTCGGGTAAGGGCCCAGCCAGGGGGTGTATGCTGCAGAGGAGGAGCTAAATACTCTTTTTCAGATATTGCCTAGTGTCGCCTCCTAGTGGACAGCAGCATAACACCCACGGTCTGTGTCCCCCAATGAGGCGAAGGAGAAAAACAAGAGAACACCAACACAACAAGGCCAGCTGGCCACAGGGAGGGTGCTGTGTCCCCCAATTAGAGGCTAAGAGAAAAGGAATTTACGGTGAGTACACAAAATTCTTCTTTTCTCCTACGCCTCATTGGGGGGACACAGGACAATGGGACGTCCTCAAGCAGTCCTTGGGGGGGAATAAACATCCACAACTGAAAAAAGCAGTCTACAGACTAGCAGCCGCTGCCTGCAGGATGCGTCTACCCAGACTCGCATCTGCCGAGGCCCGAGTATGAACACGATAGGGTTTGCAAAAGTATGTAGGCGGGACCAGGTGGCAGCCTTGCACACCAGCTCAGCCGAAGCCTGGTGCCGAATGGCCCAGGAGGCACCCACTGCGCAAGTGGAGTGAGTCCGCAACACCGATGGAACGGGCAAATTGCGGGAAGAATAAGCTTCTTGAATAGGAAGCTTAAGCCACCGGGCAAGAGTGGCCTTGGAAGCGGCCATCCTCTTCCGGTGACCCTCTGGAAGGACGAACAGGGAATCAGTCTTCCTGAAAGGTGCTGTTCTAGACACAGAGTCGCAGTGCCCGGACCTGATCCAGGGTGTGCAGCGCCTTCTCAATGCGGTGCACCGGAGCCGGACAGAAAGATGGAAGGACAATGTCCTCATTCAAATGGAACGATGAAACCACTGTGGGAAGAAAAGACGGCACCAGCCGCAGCACCAACTTATACTGATGAAATGTAAGGAAAGGTGCCTTACAGGAAAGTGCCGCCAGTTCAGATACCCTCCGAATGGAGGTGACTGCCACAAGAAAAAACTCCTTCTGAGAGAGAAGCCGCAACGAGACTTCCCGGAGAGGCTCGAAAGGCAGCTTCTGAAGCACGTTCAGGACCAGATTCAAGTCACAGGCCTCCAAAGGCCTCCTATACTGTGGAACGATACGAGAAACACCCTGCAAAAAAGTACGAACCTGGGGCTTCGTGGCCAATCTGTGTTGAAAAAGCACACATAGGGCCGAAACCTGGCCCTTAAGAGAACCATGGGAAAGCCCCTTGTCCAGCCCAGCCTGAAGGAACCCTAGAACCGCTGGAAGGGAAAAACACAAGGGCGGGAGACCTCCCAAATCGCACCAGGCGAAAAAAGCTTTCCAAGTCCGGTGGTAAATACGAGCTGAATGGGTTTTCTCGCGCAAGCCATAGTGCGCGCAACCTCCTCCGAAAATCCCGCCTGAGTCAAAAGTTGGGTCTAAAGGGCCAAGCCATCAAACGAAGAGCCCCTGAGTTCTGGTGACAAAATGGGCCCTGGGAGAGAAGATCCGGATGGTCCGACAGCCGCCATGGAACGTCTGCTGCGAGTTGCATGAGATCGGCGTACCACGATCTCCTGGGCCAGTCCGGGGCCACCAGAATCACCGGAACACGTTCCATTCTGATTTTCTGCACCACCCTGGGAATGAGGGCCAGAGGAGGAAAGATGTATGGGAGACGAAACTGCGTCCAGCTCTAGACCAGAGCATCTGCTCCCAGGGCACGGGGATCTCGAGAGCAGGCAAAGAAGGCGGGAACCTGCGTGTTCATCCGCGACGCCATGAGATCCACATCCAGGATCCCGAACCGATCACAGATCTGATCGAATACATCTGGATGGAGAGCCCATTCTCCTGACGCAAGTCCCTGATGACTGAGAAAATCCGCCGCCCAAATCTCGATCCCCAGAATGTGAACCTCCGATAGAACCGACCCCGACGACTCCGCCCAACGAATAATCGGCTCCACTTCACGCACTGCTGACTTGCTGCGCGTTCCGCCCTGATGGTTGACATAAGTAACCGCCGTGGCGTTGTCCGACTTAATGCGAATGTGACGGCCCCTCCGGAGATGATGAAAACTCCTCAGCGCCAAGTAAATGGCTTGAATCTCCAAGAGATTTATGGATAGGGAGGATTCCTCTGGGGTCCACCGACCCTGGGCCGTGTAATGACAAAAAACAGCTCCCCAGCCGAGGAGACTGGTATTGGTGGTTAGAACATCCCACCAGACCGGTAGAAAGGATCTCCCCCAAGAGAGAGACGACGGAATCAGCTACCATCGGAGAGAAAGTCTTGTCGGAAAATCCAATGAAAAGTGAACAGACTGCGATTCCTGGCCGCCAGGAGAGCCAACTGCAATGGATGGAAGCCACTGAGCAAAAGGCACTGCCTCCATTGTCGCCACCATCTTCCACAATGCGGGTCGCATCGCAAACCGAAGGCAAAGTGAGACAGGATGCAGGAGCATCCGAATCGCACAGCGCATAGAATGAGCCTTGTTCCTGGGAAGAAGTACAAGTCACCGAGACGTGTCCAGGATCATATCTAGGAACGTGAACCCACGGCTCGGAACCGGAGAGGATTTTGGTAGATTGAGAATCCACCCTAGACGCGAGAGTGTGTCCATCGTAATGCGGACATTGTCCTCGAAGTCCCTGAAAGACCGACCCTTGATCAACAGGTCGTCCAGGTACGGGAGAACCAACACTCCCCGAACGTGCAGAACGGTCATGACCTTGGTGAAGACTCGTGGGGCGGTTGCCAATCCGAAAGGAAGCGCAATGAATTGGTAATGATCCTCGTTCACAGCGAAACACAGGAACCTTTGGTGGGACTTGGATATCGGAATATGCAAGTAAGCGTCCTTGACATCGATGGAAGCGAGGAACTCCCCCTGCCGCATAGAAGCGATGACTGATCGCAGGGACTCCATCCGAAAATGTCGGACTTGGACAAACCTGTTGAGCTGTTTCAAATCCAAAACAGGACGGGAGCATCCGTCCTTCAGCACAATAAACAGATTCGAATAGAATCTGTGGAACCGCTTGCTTCGAGGTAGCGGAACGACGACGCCCGCCCGCTGTAGGGAGTCGATGGCCTGAAAGGAGTCTTTCTTTTCCGGCGTTCCCGGAGGACGAGAAAGAAGGAACCTTCTGTGAGGGCGAGAGTGAAACTTGATGCTGTATCCGAAAGACACCAAGTCCCGGACCCACTGATCGTCTGTAACAGCGAGCCAGGCAAGCCGAAAGAGGGAAAGTCGGCCGTCCACTCGGGAGGCGTCTTCCGGAAGAGCCGAGTCAGCAAGAGGAGAACCTCTGCGATCCGGACTCCTTTGACTTAGACTGTCTGTTGCGGGGCTGAAAGCTGGAGCCCGACTTACCGGGAGCCTGGGAACCCCTGTCTGTGCGCGGCGCATGGGACGACTGTGCAGGGCGGGAAACGGACCACCCTGACGAGTTCCGAAAGGACCGGAACCTCGCCTGTTGACCCTTGCTGAACTTACGCTTGGGTTTCTGCTGAGGCAGTGAGGTACTCTTACCTCCCGTAAGCTTATCAAGCTTTTCTCCAAAAAGACGCCCACCTAAATAAAGCATGCCAGTGAGCGACCTCTTCGAAACCGAATCCGCCTTCCACTCCAGAAGCCAGAGAGCTCGGCGAATCGCGATGGCATTTGAAGCCACAGTGCAATTAGCGGCATCAATAGATGCATGCACCAAGAATTCCCCTGCCACATAAATCTGAGTCGCCAAATCCAACAACTCCGGGTCTGGACCCCTGTGACGTAAAGCGGAGTGTAAATCACGCGCCCAGGTCACAATGGCCTTAGCCACCCACATAGAGCCAAAGGAGGGAGACAGAGATGATCCCAAAGCCTCGAATACCGATCTGGATAATTGTTCCAGCTGACGGTCAGTGGAGTCCTTGATAGACGCACTATCAGGAAGAGAAAGAAGGGTCCTAGATGCCAGACGGGACACCGGAGGATCCACCTGGGGGAAATCTGACCAAGCTTGTGCTACCGCTGGCAAAAACGGATAACGAGCCTCGATCGCCTTACGATTACCAAACCATTTATCCGGCTGGGACCAATGTTTCTGTAGAACTTCCTGAATCTCAGGATGATCAGAGAAAACCTTCTGAGGCCTTTTGGGCCTCTTGAAAGAGATCACATGGTCCGAGGAGGCGATCGGAGCCGGGTCAGCCACTGAAATGGCCTGATTAACGGCCGACATCAGATCGTCCACCATGGCAAAGGTATCAGAGGAAGCGGACTCGAGTGGAACACCCAGATCCACATCCGAATCACGGAGCTCGCCAGACGAGCGTGAGTCATGGGACCTATTCCGTACAGGGGAAGCCTGGGACCCCTGAGACGGAGCCCAGGGAGACCCCCTGCGGAGTCTCTTTCTACCAGAAGTATGGAAGGAAGAAAGAGAACGAGAGCGTGTCTCCTCCTGACCGGAACAGTCGTCCGGAAAACCCGGCTGGTCCGACGTGCTGGACGAAGGACGGGCCTGAACAACCCGGATCAGCGTCTCAGAGAGTTGCTGTATGGATTGACTTACAGACTGCGACAAGGCAACCGCCCATTCCGGCGGAGCGGGGACGCTAACTGGCACAACCTCACCAGCGAGCGCCTGCAGGAGACAGGGGCACAGGGCTGAGAGGAATTAGAGACACAGGCCTGGCAGAGCGGGGTAGAACAACCGCAGGGCAGCGCAGCTTTGCACGCAGTGCAAAAGGCATAGTACACATTAAAGGCCTTTGGTGCTCTCTTGCCCTTCTTGTCTGACATCCTCCCTGCTATACACAGAGGTATACACTGCTGAGTGCCAGCAGACAGACAATGCTGCAGCAGAATTTAACAATTCACTGCTGAGCACAATATACAGCTTAGGGTTCCAGCAGGAAATAGCCACTGCTGAACCCTGTCACCTGGAACCGCAGCGCTGCCCAGAATCCTGTGTCCCCCTGCAGAGCTCCGACCGCGCTGAAGAGAAGTCCCTCTGTAAAGATGGCGCCAGAAACTGCCTGGGAGCGGGAAAACGCTAGGTCACGCCCCCCCCCAGTGACGCCCAGAGTGGACCCGCGCGATCGGTTGATGGGCCGGCCGGGGCGTTCCCGGCAGCGCCGCATCACACTAGGGTCGGTGAAAAAAAAAAAAAAAAAAAAACTTACAGGCCCAAAGCCGGGGCCTAAATTAAGCCACCAAGCCGCCGGCTTTATCATTTTTTCGGGGTGTGGCTGGGCCTCATGGGGTGTCATTCATCTAGTAGTACGGATGCATTGTACTGGCTGCCCATGTGTTCTGGTGGCAGGTACCAGTGGGTGGCATACAGACACTCTACATCATTGATATCAGTGTGAATGGCATCCTGTGTGTGCAGATTACCTCGTGGATAGCAAAATCACCTCCCCCATGTATGGCAGGTTGAGGGTGGTTCTGTGCACCTGCTTCTGCATTATTTAAGGGGTTCTGACCACATCCTGCTAAGTGCATTGCTAGATTTCATTTGGCTGCAGTCGGTGAGTTTTTCTGAACACTGCCTTATACTATCTACTTTATTTATTTAATGATGATGTTTGCAAAGTACTGTGGAATTAATGGAGCTAAATAAGTGATTAAAGTAAAAAAGATTAACAGAATGCTGATCTGAAAGCTGGAGACAAACGGAGGGCACCAGGTCGGGTGATTACAAAAGAGAAATGTAGTGTCCTAGAGTGGAGCAGGGCTGTGGAGTCGGTAAATCAAACCACCGACTCCGACTCCTTTGACTCCGACTCCTTCATTCATGGCTCGTTTTTAAGTGATAAAATTATTGTAGGTCAATGGTAACATTAGGCTTTAATCATTATAATGACATAATAATCAAGATATTTAGATAGAACATAATAATAATTCAGAATAATAATATTCAGTACATTCTGCATTGAACTACTAGACCCAATTCATTATATATTTTAGGAGTCGGAACATTTTCTACCGACTCCAACTCCGACTCCACCAAAATGGGCAGCGAGTCCGACACACGACTCCACAGCCCTGGAGTGGAGGATGGCTTCACGTTACTTATTCACTTACTTTTCTCGTTCTTCAATCTCTTTCTGTCTTTCCAGCTCACGCTGACGTTGCCGTTCCTCTCTTTGACGTTTAATCACTTTATCAAATTCATTAGGGAACATAGGATCATACTCATCAGCTAAAGGAACCAAGACATCTCCCGTAGAAAACCCACTAGGCACAGGGTCCTATAGGAGCAAGATACAAAACAGGCATAGAATAAAACAAGGGCAAGTCCGAAGTATTTCTAAATGTGCATGAAATGATTGACCGATGTCAAGCAATTACTACAACATAGAAGCTCTATGAAAATACAGTATAGACCAAAAGTTTGGACACACCTTCTCATTCAAAGATTTTTCCGTATTTTCATGACTATGAAAATTGTAGATTCAAACTGAAGGCATCAAAACTATGAATTAACACATGAGGAATTAAATACTTAAGAAAAAAGTGTGAAACAACTGAAAATAAGTCTTATATTCTAGGTTCTTCAAAGTAGCCACCTTTTGCTTTGATTACTGCTTTGCACACTCTTGGCATTCTCTTGATGAGCTTCAAGAGGTAGTCACCGGAAATGGTTTTCACTTCACAGGTGTGCCCTGTCAGGTTTAATAAGTGGGATTTCTTGCCTTGTAAATGGGGTTGGGTCAATCAGTGGTGTTGTGCAGAAATGTGGTGGATACACAGCTGATGGTCCTACTGAATAGACTGTTAGAATTTGTATTATTTTAAAATATAAAAGGGTGGGGGACAAGAGGCGCAATAGTGCCCTATCACTAGTGACACTAATCGTAATGGGGTGGTGCTGAGAAGCCACTCACCTGATGCAGTTGTGATCCCCACAACTGGTTTGAAGGGTTTAGGAAATATTATTCCAAGCTGCTGCAGGACCTCCACCGACCACTGAACAGTGGTTATAATCCAGAAAGATGATGGGAGTATAGGTGTATCACGGTCCGCGCTGCTCCAGGGCTTAAAAAACTCACCAAAGAGTCAGTCAGATTTCCATCCTTTATTCTCCTTCTCCTACGCATTTCGGCACCTAGCCTGGCACCTTCCCTGATGAAGGTGCCAGGCTAGGCGCCGAAACGCGTAGAAGGAGAATAAAGGATGGAAATCTGACTGACTCTTTGGTGAGTTTTTTAAGCCCTGGAGCAGCGCGGACCGTGATACACCTATACTCCCATCATCTTTCAGAATTTGCATTATGGCAAGAAAAAAGCAGCTAAATAAAGAAAAACGAGTGGCCATCATTACTTTAAGAAATGAAGGTCAGTCAGTCTGAAAAATTGGGAAAAACTTTAAAAGTGTCCCCAAGTGCAGTTGCAAAAACTATCAAGCGCTACAAATAAACTGGCTCACATGAGGACCGCCCCAGGAAAGGAAGACCAAGAGTCACCTCTGCTGCGGAGGATAAGTTCATCCGAGTCACCAGCCTCAGAAATCACAGATTAACAGCAGCTCAGATTAGAGACCAGGTCAATGCCACACAGAGTTCAAGCAGCAGACACATCTCTACAACAACTGTTAAGAGGAGACTTTGTGCAGCAGGCCTTCATGGTAAAATAGCTACTAGGAAACCACTGCTAGGACAGGCAACAAGCAGAAGAGACTTGTTTGGGCTAAATAACACAAGGAATGGACATTAGACCAGTGGAAATCTGTGTTTTGGTCTGACAAGTCCAAATTTGAGATCTTTGGTTCCAACCACTGTGTTTGTGCGACACAGAAAAGGTGAACGGATGGACTCTACATGCCATGGAGGAGGTGTGATGGTGTGGGGGTGCTTTGCTGCTTTGAAGCTCATCAAGAGAATGCCAAGAGTGTGCAAAGCAGTAATCAGAGCAAAAGGTGGCTACTTTGAAGAACCTAGAATATAAGACATATTTTCAGTTGTTTCACACTTTTTTGTTAAGTATATAATTCCACATGTGTTAATTCATAGTTTTGATGCCTTCAGTGTGAATCTACAATTTTCATAGTCAAGAAAACACAGAAAATCTTTGAATGAGAATGTGTGTCCAAACGTTTGGTTTGTACTGTATATATAAATCAAAAATTACAGCCACTAATGGATACATAATCATTGTCCCTGCAGACTTCCAAAAGCTTTCTGTAGCCATATCTAAAATGGATCTGTCATGTGAATTTGCTTCCCAAACAACAAGAAACTTTTTGTGCTTTTTGACTAATAGGAGCAATCAAAGAATGCAGCGAGTTCGTACTAATGAGTCTTCTGTACACACTAGGGTAGTGCCTCATTCACCCCTCTCAGCAATAATTGACGAAATGCTGTAATCAAAGTATACATTGCAGACCATCAATCACTATAATGAAAACTGGGAACAAACTATTTTGAATCCTTCAATTATTTTCTGTACAATTTTGACTCATAACAGGAAGAGCCTTTGCCTGTAACATATGGAAGCACATTCACAATGTTTTAATAGCAACAATACCTTCATTCCAGCAGCCACATGCGGTGGGGTATCAATAATCTGCCGCTCATCTGTACCGCCTCGTTTAAGATCAATTACAGGAGCAAGAACTGTACTCTGTTTTGTCCTCTGAGTCTATAAATACAGGAAAACACAATTTTTAGAGCAAAACCAAATCACTGCTAAAGCAACTATAGTTGGGCTACAGAGAGGATCTGCAAACCGTGGATATCTCCAACTAACATGGAGCACTTGGATTTACAGACTGATTGCATCTACACCTGGATGGCTCAAATTCAGTTCAAGTTTGATATTAAAAGACCTAATATTGTACAGCTCAATAGTTGATTATATCACTATGTGAGAATAGAATACAATCAATTTATATTTGCATTTTAAATTCATTGATGGATTGTATTAATATTCTGCAGAAGGTGTTTAATTAAAGGGGTTATCCACTACTCAAGCAACCCTTTCTCAGTGTTTGCCCTGTGAAAATAACAGTTAATACTCATCTTCGACGCCGCTCCAGCGATGTTGCCACTCGCTTTCTCTGGAATCTTGTGACATGGTTACACCAATCACCGCTGGTTCAATCTCCCCTTCTTCGGATGTATCAAACATCAAGAGGAAGTAAGCAACCAGCTGCAGCTCTGACTTCCGCGTGATGTCCAAAAGTGAGGAGTGAAGCTTTCACTGAACGGGCGTGGGGCTTGGGTGACGTAACATCGTCAGACAGGTCCTGGGAGAGCGCGTGCCGACACTGCTAAAATGACGCCAGCACCGGAGGGGAGTTTAAGCGTTGTTATTTTAACACGGTCAAACATGGTAATTGAGCAAGGTATTGCCGAAGTAGTGGACAACCCCTATAAGCCTTAATATAAGTAGCTTCAGTGTGAAGTAAGTTTTATTATCTTGTGAATAACTCTGTAAATTATTCTACAGCCCACAAGCGTTATCATTCCGTGCTGTTCATGCCAGGAAACATTTCACCCTCTGTAGAGGTATTACAAATCTATGACCACCAACGCGCTCACACTTACCTTTGCTTGCGTCAGAGCAGCCTTTTTAACCTGCAGCTGAGACTGTAAAAGCTTGAAGTTCTTCGACCATCCTTCTGTCTTTGAATCGCTTGTCTCCACGCCTAGATCATCGTATAACGACATATTTCCCACCTGCAACTGTTCGATAGAATAATAAATCAGAAGAACAATTACCGTAAACCTAGGAATAAATCAAATTATTTAGTCCATTCTATGGTCACAATTCTGAAACAAGGTATGGATTTAAAGGGGTATGAGAAAACATACCAAGCCAGGCCAAGAAAAAGAGTGCATTATAAGGGATGTCCACTACGGCTCAATCCCTAAAAAAAAAAAAAATCAATTTGGTGCCTCGTATAAAATAAAAACAACCTATACTCATCTCCTGTGACCATGTGGTTACAATAATGTTGGCGCTCTTGTTCCCGGTTGGTGATACAACATTCTTGGACCATGTCACTGTTGCAGACAATCATTGGGTGCTGCTGAATAATTATCCATGAAAATGGACACCAAGAACAGTAGAGCTGACATTGCAGATAAAGGGCAAGTGCAAGAGACTCAGTGTAAAGGCCCCTTTACACGTTGAGACTTTCCAGCGATCCCACCAGCTATCCGACCTGGCCGGGATCGATGGAAAGTCTCTATGCAGTCACTGGTGAGCTGTCAAACAGGCAGACTCACCAACGACCAGTCATCAGCGACATTGCTGGTAACCAGGTAAATACTGAGCAGAGTGCGCTGCTTATTTACCCTGGTTACCAGCGTCCTCCTGCTTACATGCTGGGCTAAGCGGGAGGACGCTGGTAACCAGGGTGAACACCGGGTAACTAAGCAGAGATCACTGCTCAGTTAGCAGATATTTACCCTGGTTACCAGTGCCCAGCATCTAATGTGCAGCGCTGGGCATTGGCTGGGAGGTTGCTGATCGTTGGTCTGTCGCTGTCACACACAGCAATGCGTGCTGACCAGCGGGAGACAAAGGACCAAAAAATTGGTCCTGAATGATTTGCAGTGATCAGCGACCTCACAGCAGGGGCCAGGTCGCTGAGGCGTGTCACACACTGCAACATCGCTGGAGAGGTTGCTGTTACATCACAAAACCTGTGACATTTCAGCGACATCGCTAGTGATGTTGCAGTGTGTGAAGTACCCTTAAGCCCCTTCTTTTTTAGAGTGGAGAGCCCCTTTAAGAGCAAATAAAGGCAAAACAGTCCTATGGCTTAGTTGCTACTTACCTCACAGTGAGGCGGAAGGGAAATTCCTCACAAGGAGTGCATGCTCTGGCATCCCTAGGTCTATTATGGCTACAGTGGTTTTCCTGAATGCATCTATCATTTAGGGCCCTTTCACATCAGCGTTTTTTTCAAATCGCGGCAGATGCGGTGAAAAAACCGCATCTGCCGCGATTACCGCATACCGGCTGCACTTGCGGTGCGGTTGCGGTTTTTGCCATGCAAAGTATAGGCGGACTTGCGGCAGGTGCGGTTTTGCACTTGCGGCAGGTGCGGCCGCGAAAAAAACCGCGGTCAGCCGCGGTTTTTTTCGCGGCCGCACCTGCCGCAAGTGCAAAACCGCACTTGCCGCACCTGCCGCAAGTCCGCCTATACTTTGCATGGCAAAAACCGCAACCGCGCCGTAAGTGCAGCCGGTATGCGGTAATCGCGGCAGATGCGGTTTTTTTCACCGCATCTGCCGCGATTTGAAAAAAACGCTGATGTGAAAGGGCCCTTACTTAGACCCATTTGTATATTAAATTGCTATTTGATATAGATTTGGTTTTCATTATGCATTATCCATACAAAAAATATAGTACAAACAAGCAACATATGAGAGTGTCTTTGGAAAGTGTAACCTGTGTCTGGAAGAAAATTGGTTCTCTGATTAACTCTACCTAAGACACCCATGTTTTACTCAGATGAGAGAGCCTCAAACAAAAGTATGTGATTGACAATCTATGGCCAGTGATTACTTTTTTCACCAGCAATAGCCAACCAGTAATTTCTTAAGCTAAACCTCAGGTTGTCATCTAATTGCTTGGCCAGCTTTACAGAACCTGTCAGCACGATTTTGTAATGTAAAGTAAAGACATGGCTGTAATGCTGATTAAATCATACCTTTGGTGAAGAAATCCACTTTGCAGGTTGTTCTTTAATCAGCATTTGAGGTATCAGTGCACAGGGGCCGGACTGTACACTGTGTCTTCTCCTCCCTGTTTGTGATTCCCCAGCCCCTCCACCTGCCTCCTCTGAAATCTCAGCACTGGCCTGTGATTCACAGACTGGAGGAAGGAGAATAACACCCAGGGTACTGTCCGGCCCTGAAGTACTGAAATCCTAATTAGCTGGAAACTTCAAATGGTGATTAGAGAAGAAAAAAGTGGATTTATTCACCAAAGGTATCAATGTATAACATGTAATCACTGTTACTGCACCTTTACAGACATGTCTATATTTTACAGAATTGTGTTGATCAGTTCTCTTTAAAGAGTTGGTTTCAGCTGTGCCCCTGTCCTCAGGCTGCTAACTTCTTAGTTGCTTGGGGGGCGGTGAGCTACAGTTTGAGTTTGGACTAGCAGCATCTTTTCGATCTGTGCACTGTGAAGTCACTATATGTGACAGCATCAGCTGAGCATGGTGGCCCTGATGCCGGATGGAATCGGGAGCTAACAGCATGCTCCAGTGACCATGGCCATCTTCAGGGCAGTGCTTACAATGTGAGAGAGCATGCAATCACTGTGCATGTTCGGTCACTGCTGCAAGACATCATCGGTGGTCGGTCCCCTAAGCAAAGAGGAGAAAATGGTCAATATCAGGGGACAAATTTAGAAAGGAACAAATGGGAAAGTTGAATTGAAAAAAAAAATTCTCCCCAGGTGAGGAGCACAGTTTCCCCCCTCTCCCCCCAGGTGAGGAGCACAGTTTCCACCCTCTCCCCCCAGGTGAGGAGCACAGTTTCCACCCTCTCCCCCAGGTGAGGAGCACAGTTTCCACCCTCTCCCCCCAGGTGAGGAGCACAGTTTCCACCCTCTCCCCCCAGGTGAGGAGCACAGTTTCCACCCTCTCCCCCCAGGTGAGGAGCACAGTTTCCCCCCTCTCCCCCCAGGTGAGGAGCACAGTTTCCCCCCTCTCCCCCCAGGTGAGGAGAGCACAGTCTTCCCCCTCTCCCCCCAGGTGAGGAGCACAGTTTCCACCCTCTCCCGCCAGGTGAGGAGCACAGTTTCCACCCTCTCCCCCCAGGTGAGGAGCACAGTTTCCACCCTCTCCCCCCAGGTGAGGAGCACAGTTTCCACCCTCTCCCCCCAGGTGAGGAGCACAGTTTCCACCCTCTCCCCCCAGGTGAGGAGCACAGTTTCCACCCTCTCCCCCCAGGTGTGGAGCACAGTTTCCCCTCTATCCCCCAGGTGAGGAGCACAGTTTCCCCTCTCTCCCCCCAGGTGAGGAGCACAGTTTCCACCCTCTCCCCCCAGGTGAGGAGCACAGTTTCCACCCTCTCCCCCCAGGTGAGGAGCACAGTTTCCACCCTCTCCCCCCAGGTGAGGAGCACAGCTTTCCCCCCTCTCCCCCCAGGTGAGGAGCACAGCTTCCCCCCCTCTCCCCCCAGGTGAGGAGCACAGCTTCCCCCCCTCTCCCCCCAGGTGAGGAGCACAGTTTCCCACCCTCTCCCCCCAGGTGAGGAGCACAGTTTCCACCCTCTCCCCCCAGGTGAGGAGCACAGTTTCCACCCTCTCCCCCAGGTGAGGAGCACAGTTTCCACCCTCTCCCCCCAGGTGAGGAGCACAGTTTCCCCTCTCTCCCCCAGGTGAGGAGCACAGGTCCAGGTGTATACAGACTGGAAGCCTGCAGAGCCCAGCACACACAGCTGCCATACACATGTATGACTAGGAGGCATGTATCCTCTCCTGTGAGGAGGGCATGGAGGACAGTGGTTATGGTCCATCTATACAGCAGCCGCCAGCACCGGAGGTCGGGAAGGAGCACAGATCCCCCTCACCGGGGATACTTACCTACTATCCGTATGAAACCTCCATAAACAGCCGGTTCTGGGAGAAGGGGCGGGGCTTCTAAACGTGTATACCGTGCGACACTGTGGCGACCTGCATTACGGTTGTCTCCAAACGAGGCCTGGAACGCAACATCAGACGCGTCTTACGCCCCAGTATGACGTAAGGAACGTCCACGGCGTGTATTACGTGTGGGCAGGAAGTATCCGGCAGCCATAAAAAGCGGGTAGATGCTAGAATGTATTCGCTGATTTAGGCATGACGTCATTTCCTGCGCGATTAGGAGCGTGGTCGTGATTCATCCAGGTTCAACCATGAGAAGCGAGTGTTGTAATGTGACCGTGTACTTTACTCACAGATTAGTGCTATTAGGAAGCTGAATGTGCGAGGGTTTGAGGACGGGCCCACAGTAATGGAGCCTCCCCTGTCATAGTGTATAGCGCAGCCTGGTGCACCTACAACGAGGGAACATGAGGTCCAGGTCTGTTATGTCCCCGAGCACATAGAATGTGAGCTGCAGAGGGCGCTGTGACAACTGAAATCTCTGGGTTTTATTAGTACCGTAAAACTAGATGGTGGCCTGATTCTAACACATCGGGTATTCTGGAATATGTATGTAGTTTATTTATGAAGATTTAAGAATAATGCAATGACGATCAGTAAGGTCCCGTCACACTTGGCGACGCTCCAGCGATCACGACAACGATATGATCTGGTAGGGATCACTGGAGCGTCACTACATGATCACTGGTGAAATGTCAAACTCAGATCTCACCAGCAATGCAGCAACAATATGGTGGTCATTGAGACCCTGTCACTCTAGGGAGTAGTACTGAGGTCGTTGGTTGTTGTCCTGCGCAGCTTGGCGAGGGACTTGAATCCCAGCCGCCATATCAGAATACCCATAACTTGGGTGTTCCAATATGGCAGTCGGGATACTTCCACTGCGAGCAGCCAGGAGATGGTCGCTGCTGCGTGTCATACTGAGCGAGATTGCTAGTGCCAGTTGGGGTACTTCTGCTGCGAGCAGCCGGGAGACGACCGGCTAGCACTGGTCATCTAGCTGCATCAGCGTTGACCTCCGTGCGGCAGGAGATGACCCGTGGCTACCGTCGGGAGTCCCTACCAGGTTGTAGTGATCGATGGAGCGTTGCCAAGTGTGACGGTACCCCCATTCTGACACGATCAGCAATCAAACAGCGGGAGCCTGGTCGCTGCTGCGTGTCACACTGAGCGAGATCGCTAGCGCCAGTCGCAATACTTCTGCTGCGAGCTAGCGCCACTGATCTCCTGATGGTAGAGGTGGCGTGCGTGGTTCAAATCCCGTGTCAATTTGCAGCCGGACTGCGCCTGTTGCTGATTGGTTGTGCCCAGCCGGCTGCGACCATTCAACAACTCGGGATTTCCATTTCAGAGAGACAAACACAATAAGACGATTGTATGGTAGAAAGGGGTTTCTTGTGGTTATGGAAGAGTTCTGTCTCTTCAACTGCCACCTGCAGCTCAGGCGTCACATATACAGCACTGCAGACAATCACTGAGCTCAGGCGTCACATATACAGCACTGCAGACAATCACGGAGCTCAGGCGTCACTTATACAGCACTGCAGACAATCGCTGAGTTCAGGCATCACATATATACAGCACTGTAGACAATCACTGAGCTCAGGCATCACATATATACAGCACTGTAGACAATCACTGAGCTCCGGTATCACATACAGCACTGCAGACAATGAGCTCAGGCATCACATATATACAGCACTGCAGACAATCACTGAGCTCAGGTATCGCATATACAGCACTGCATACAATCTCTGAGCTCAGGCATCACATATACAGCACTGCAGACAATTACTGAGCTCAGGCATCACATATACAGCACTGCAGACAATTACTGAGCTCAGGCATCACATATACAGCACTGCAGACAATCATTGAGCTCAGGCATCACATATACAGCACTGTAGACAATCCCTGAGCTCAGACATCACATATACAGCACTGTAGACAATCCCTGAGCTCAGGCATCACATATACAGCACTGCATACAATCTCTGAGCACAGGCATCACATATACAGCACTGTAGACAATCCCTGAGCTCAGACATCACATATACAGCACTGTAGACAATCCCTGAGCTCAGGCATCACATATACAGCACTGCATACAATCTCTGAGTTCAGGCATCTTATATACAGCACTGCATACAATCTCTGAGCTTAGGCATCACATATACAGCACTGCAGACAATCACTGAGCTCAAAGAAGGTTAATGACCAGCACTCAACGTTATGGGGAGGTTGATGGTGCTATGGAAAGGGATCCGTGGTCCTCAATAATGTATATAAAGAATCCAAGCACTCATACAGTTTGTTTTTTTGTTATATTTTTGTTTGCTTCAAGGTGATTTATTTCACAAACACAGATGTAGAGGGTGACAGGCAGGTCACTGGTTTTTCCACAAAAACAGGCCTTGATCACAACGTCACTAAGAGCCAAATAGAGAATGCACTATAAGAAACTAGTACGGTGAACATACAAAATAAAATGAACATATGTACAGTATTTACAATGGAACCCTGTCTATGCTTGTTTTATACACTTATGCTGGTAGTAGAACTGGTCATCAAAGGAATTAGTAAAATAAGAGAGAACAACAAGACAATGGGCCAGGTATTATTAGAATGAGTTTTATAAGGGTTGAGAAACAAAAGCTGAGGTATACCTGCTTGTGTTACAATGGGGGTGATCACACTGGTGCGTGGTGTTGTGAGGTAGCGGTAGAAGATCAGTCCAAGATTTGTACTCGTCATCACCTATAGAGAGATTCAGAGATAAGGCAGTCCTATCAACAGTATGTCCTACAGCAAAACATATAGATGGCTATATTGTTGAATTGGGTATACCTGTGAACTGGTGCATTAGATGTAAAGGGACCCCTATAACATCCAGAATCCTGATTTGTAGATATAGTTCCCGTAGTGGGTAAGTGCTATTCTGAAGAGGTCTGGATGTATATAACAGATTCCTTTTACTATACTCCAGGTTTTGCCTGTGGAGTAATATATGTATGATATCCATAGTGCTGCAGGATAGATAAAATGTGGTGGATTAGGTGATGTCAAGAGGGGATAGTGTTACCTTGTATCCGCTTTATATGTCCCCAGTGTACGCCCCTACTGTATAGGGAATGGTCCGTTATATGGTAGGTAAGATATCCTATGTCTGTATAGATGAATGGTACAAAAGTATACAAGAGTCAAGGGAGATGAAGATCCATATGCATACTTAGCTTATCATTGGTGGTGCAGAGGGATCCGATTACATTGGTGGCAGTGGATGCCAGCGCATTCAGTGCCCAGGCTCAAATGGCAGGAGAACGTTGGCCGCCGCCTCATTATGTGCGAGCTGCCAGTCACATGACCGGATATGATGTTAGCTTGTTCGCGCATGCGCAGTAACGCAAGCGCTGAAACCGTAATTGCCGGTGATTTAATTGTTTACATTGCTATGGTAACTAGTAGCGTGTGTGTGTGCCCGATCAAAGCGCACAGGGGGATTAGGAATGTAGCAGTTCACTGTGCTACTGGTTTAGGAATATGTATTGCATAACGGTTGTATGTTAATTTGATGTGTGGCACCTGCTTATTTTTTTGTTTCAATATTTTTATTGGGAATATAATAGCAGATAAAACATTACATAAGATCAGAACGTAAGTCAAAAACAATGTCAGTATTACAAATACTCTCAAAAAGGGGGAATAAGCCAACAGACATCAGAGTACATCACTGAGACAAATTCGTTGAATAGAATAGAAATTAAATCAAACCATTTACATCAGTTTACCTCAATTAACTAGAACACAAATAACTTTGAAAGAAGAGAAAGGAGGGGGCGTAAATGACGGAGAGAAGGAGCGAAGAGGTAAAGATAAGGGATGAAGAAAAAAGGGAAGAGAAAAAGTAGAAAGAAAGGAGAATAGGAATGAGAATCTTCAATAGGCAACAAAGCAAGTTGAGTATATGTTACACTATGGGAGAGGGAAACCCGTCACATCTGGGCTTATCATTTTCTGCAATGTAGTCAGGTAGGCAATCGAACTGTATTGTGTATGGACTGAACCCAAGGGTCCCACCAGCAGAGCACCCTTGTATGACGGGCAACATCGTGAGCTAACAGAAGCTCATGTTGAAGATGCAAATTAATTGCAGTGGCGAGGTCACGCATTGTCGGCAATCTTACAGATCTCCAGCATCTAGCAATACATAATCTTGCTCCGAGCAAGGTGTTTGCTACAATAGGTCGTAAAGGAGAGGGCCAGTCCTCCAAACCCAAGCCCAGGATAGCTAGAGCTGGGCCTAACTGGAACTGAACCCCTGTCAAGGAAATTAGAAGCTGAGCCATGGAGTGCCAGAACGCGCCCAAAGGCAGGCAATCCCACCACATATGGAGGGATGACCCCCGCTCGGAACAACCCCTCCAGCAATTCCGGGCCTCCGGAGTGTTAAGACATTTGAAGCAGGCCAGAGAGATCGGGGTTATGTACCATTCCAGCTGAACTTTTTTAATTTTGCTCATTGTGATTAATACAGCTTGTATAGGCTGAGCTGTGGAGCGCAGCATCCTGCCATTGTTCTAGTGTAACGTCAATTTGCAAAACAGATTCCCATTTAACCATGTACGGTAGTTTTTCAGAGCCTTTCAGCCGAGCTAGTGCCCCATACATAATCGAGACCCCATGATCATTGGAGGGAGCCGATTTAAAGTACCTCTGCACCACGCCATCAACAGCTGTTAGATCTTCCACAGGCCAAGTCACCGAATTCAAAAAGTGTCGTAATTGAAGGTATTGGTAGAAAGCTGTCCTGGGGATAGAGTACTGATCCACAATTTTTATGAAGGATTTTATGGTGTTACCGTCCAGGACCTGATGAACAGAATTGACCCCACCATCTTTCCAAGGTCTAAAGGAGATGGACCCTACCAGCACTTCCACCACCCTGAGCGAGATGTCGCGGAAAAGGAAGGCTAACAGGGAACGTGCATATTGTCGCCAAACCCTCAATAAAGCTGACATGGCCCTAAGAAGGTTTGAATCTGCCGATCGCTGTAGAAGGTTCATCTCCAGTAAGAGTTTAGTTGATCCGCGAGGAGCAAAATATTTCTCGATTTGCATTCACAAAGGTTGGTTCGCGTCCGCCCACCAGAGACTCGCCATAGAAAGGTGAGTAGCCGCATAATAGGATGTTAGGCACGGGACCCCCATGCCTCCCAGTCGCAGGGGGAGAAAAAGCACCTTTATACCAACTCTGTGGCTTGTGGTTCCAAATAAACCCGGTCAGTAGTGATTGCAAGGTTGCAATCAAACGTTTAGGGAACATCAGCGGTAAGCACCTAAGCACATACAAGATTTTTGGAAGGTAGGTCATCTTCACTATATTTATTCTGGCGACCCATGAGAGAAACAGCCCTTTATGGGAGGCAAGTCCCTCCCTGATGGTGCGCGCCAGAATCTCGAAGTTGTGATGTACTATCCTGCCGGTGTGCGCAATCCAGATCCCCAAGTACGGAATACCTCTAGGAGACCACTGAAAGGGAAATTGCGCTTGCAGCTCCGCCATCTGCCCCGAAGGGATATGAATAGGAAACAGCAGAGATTTGGATTTGTTTAATTTTTAGTAGGAGGCCGCCAAGAACTCATCCAGTAGGGCCACAATCCTTGGGACAGTAACCGACAAGTTTGTGCAAATGAAAATCACATCATCGGCATATAATCCTATTTTGTGTTCTATCTTTCCCACGCAAGGGCCCGAGATCATAGGGTCTCGTCTCACTCTGGCCGCTAAAGGCGCCATCACTAGAGCAAAGATCAGCGGCGACAGAGGACATCCCTGGCGGGTGCCATTTGTAATGGTGAAGGAACCCGACAGGAAGCCAGATGCCCTGACCCTCGCTGTGGGGGAAGTATAGAGAGCCAACACTGCCGTTTTAAAACTGCCAATAATCCCAAAGCTGTCCAAGACCGCCTCTAGGTACCCCCAGTGCACTCTATCAAACGCTTTTTCGGCATCAAGTGAAATGAGCACACTGGGGGCCCTCCTCCTTTCCAAAATCTCCAGTAGATCAACAATCCGCCTCGTGCCGTCTGAGGCCTGCCGAGCCGGAATGAAGCCCACTTGCTCCTGACCAACTAAAGAAGGCAGCACCTCCAAGAGTCTAGAAGCCAAAAGTTTAGCATAAATTTTTAAATCTCCATTCAATAGAGCAATGGGACGAAAGTTAGCCGGTATATTGGGAGCTTTCCCAGGCTTTGGTATTGCAAAGATCGTCACCTCCAGCCCCTCTGGCCGTATCTGTCCCCCCCCCTCTCCAAAAGGAGAAGAGAGAGAGCAGATGCGGAAGGATTTGCTTTAAAAAAGTTGTATAATAGCGGTACGAAAAACCTTCCGGACCAGGGGCCGAGTTTTTTCTCAGAGTTGACCACCAAAGCAATCTCTTCGCCTGTAAATGGCACGTTTAAACGATCTAGTTGGAGAGCAGTCAGCTTAGGAAGCTGGGCCGGAGCAAGAAAGGATCCAATTGCCGCAGTCGACGGGTGTGGGATGTCAGAATCTCCTTTTAGATTATAAAGGGTTGAGTAATAGTCTCTAAAACGGCCTGCAATGTCAATGGGATTTCAAATCTTCTCTCCCTTAGGACCTAGGATATGATCAATCTTCGTAGCTTCTCTCTTTTTTTGGATCCTCCTAGCCAGAAGCCTACCTGCTTTGTCTCCCATACCATAAAAACGGGCTTTTAGTTTTTTCAGATGGAAGTCCGCCTTGTAGAGGAGTAAGGAGCGAAGCTCCCGGCGGGTCTCGCCTAATTCAGACATGATTTACGAGGTAGGGGTGTTCTTATGTTGAGCTTCTAAAACCGCTATCTTGTTTGTGAGGGACCCCATCTGCTCATTTTTTCTCTTTTGGCCCTAGCTGCCATCTGTATGAAGTGACCCCTAATAACCGCCTTATGAGCGTACCATAGAATTTCCGGGTCAGTATCCTGAGAAGTATTAGTTAAAAAGTATTGTTCAAGTTGAGAATCAATGTGCGCCACACCAGCAGGAGAGCACAGGAGGTATTCATTCAAAGTCCACGAAGGAGTTGGGGCTACCTGAAGGGCGTCCTCAATTTGCAACATGACGGGGGCATGGTCAGACCACGTAATGTGTCCTATAGAGGCACGTTGACACCCATGGAGAAGAGAGTCCCCCACCAGGAAGTAGTCCAATCTGCTAGAAGACCGAAACCTGGGGGAGAAGTACGTGTAATCCCTCTCCTCTCCATGAGTGTATCGCCAGATGTCGTGAAGGTGGTGGGTATATAGTAACCCTCCCATCTCACCCCGGCATAAGGCGGGCCCCGAGCAGTCCAACCTTTTGTGTACCAGGAGGTTAAAATCTCCCGCTATAAGGAGATGCCCCCTCGACAACGAGTCTAGCTTTGCGAACAGAGCACGAAAAAATTTCAGTTGGCCTGTGTTCGGTCCATATACTGAAACAAGTGTAAACGGCTTTCCATTAATCAGGACCTGAACCACTAAAAAACGACCCTGAGGGTCTATTGTCGTTTCTATTAGCTGAAAAGCGAGGGATCTATGAATAAAAATCGCAACTCCAGCTTTTTTGTTAGGGGCATTGGCAAAATATTGCACAGGAAAATGTAGAGATTTCATTCTATGATTATCTTGTGTCAGGAGGTGAGTTTCTTGAATAAAGAGGATCTCCGCTTTCATTTTGAGGAGTTGCTGCCACACTAAAGGTACCGTCACACATGGCAATATTGCTAGCAATTTCACTGTCAATTTGCTGGTTGCAGTGAAATCATGGACACATTGTTCCATTTGTACACGGCAACAAAATAGAACAATGTGTCCATGATTTCACTGCAACCAGCAAATTACCAGTGAATTTGCTAGCAAAATTGCCGCGTGTGACGTGACGGTACCTTAAAGAACGTTTGTTCGGTGAGTTCAACCCATTAACATTTATCGATACACACTGAAAGCTCATGACTGCGAAAAACTTAAGATATTACCAAGACGGGCACAGGAAGGTCCTCCTCCAGTGATCACAAAGCCCCACGCACACAATAGAGCTAGCAATATTCTTTTTAAGTGATGCCCGACAAAGCTCTCAAGTTGTGGGAAAGAGTAGTCCCTGAGATCGAGTAGAGAAGTAAAAGGTAAAGAAGAGGGCACAGAGAGGGGTTAAATACAATACTTCAAATCACTCAATTAACGTATATGTAAAATTCTCCCAGTAGATGTGCAGATTCAACAATAGACTTAGAAACAGTAGAGTTTAATATGCTATAAAGCCAGAATGAAGAAGAAGAATGAGAAAGAGAGGGCTAACAAGAGAGATGGAGAGGTAAACGTATAGCAGAAGAGAGAGGATATAGGACTGAGACCTTAGAATATCAGTATCCACGAGCCGATGAAGAAGATGTCAGCCCGGGAAAAGTAGAGAGAAGAATGGGTATAAGGAAGGAGTGTGCAGAGGGAGCGTATAAGTGTGGGAAAAAAGGCTACTATAGAACCAGTCAGTGTAGAGAATAACAGTGAAGAAGAGAACGGAAGAGTTGCAGCAGCACAGCTAGAGGGTTAGGAAAGGTCTATGAGATACCTAACAGGAAAGATAGGGAAGGGAAAGAAATGAAGAGAAGTAAGAAATGCAAGAATAGATTGACAAAGTAGAGACCAATAAAGGGAGAGAGAGATGAACCAAGGGAGACAAGCACAAACTTAGTAGCGGAGAGTGAAAACTAGCAAAGAATTAATATGAAAAAACTGAAAATAAGAGACCCCCTTGGGGGTACTCTGAGACTCCTCAGCGCCACCCCCGCACAAAGTGAGAGAGGGACGCTAGGAGCCTTGGCGGTTAAGGCACTCAAGGGCCTTATACAGACACTCTGGTCTCGAGATGTTATTAAAAGGACCTCGAGGCTGTGGAGAGAAAATCAAACAAAGCAATGTCCCCTGGCTGCGAACAATCCCCCAGGACATGGATATACTCATCACTGTCCCGAATCAGGTAGGTGAAGGGGTACGTTCTCCCCGATCTTGTCGCGTCACCGGGCCATCAGGAGGAGAACCTCTTTTTGCCATAAGGTTCCAGTCCAGCAAAGCGGATTTCATCTTGGATGGGGAAGAAAAGAGATGGCGTGATCCTCTATAGCGAAATGAAACACTCACAGGCGAGCCCCATGCATAGGTAATGCCCCGGTCTCTCAGTGCTGAACAGTAAGGGGCAAAGTCTTTACGCCTCGCTAGGGTGCCAGGGGAAAGATCCGGAAAGAGGGACCACGCTGTATATGGAGCTTCTGAGGCAGGGTGTCTTCTTAAAGTATGCAATAGTGGATCTCGCAGTTTAGGAGTAGCCAAGTAGACCATCACATCTCTAGGTACATCATTGGGAACCTTTTTTGAACGTGGGAGCCTATATGCTTGTTCTATCTCCAGGCTTGTTGGTGCAGCTGTGGGAAGAATGTGTTGTAGGAAAGGCAGCACAGTGGCAATCAGGTCCTCCTCACCCTCCACCTCAGCGATACCTCTGACCTTAAGATTGCCCCGGCGAAGTTTGTCATCAAGGTCCCACCTCTTTGCCCTCATGGCTCTCATATCTTGTGTCAGGTCATGATGGCTATCTGCCAGTTCATTGTGAGCCACCGCGAAATCGCCCATTTTCTCTTCAATCCGGCTGGTGCGTTCGCCCATAGCCAACATGTCGCCTCTCTTTTCCCCCACAATGTCTCTAATATCAGCCTGTATGGATGAACGAAGGTCCACCAGGAGCTCCCGCAAAGCCCCATAAGTAATGGGGGTAGAGTCCTCTTGTGGCCTCCTAGGAGACTGGCCATTAGCTTCGCCACGTGACCCGTTCATAGATCCATGTGAGTGGGGAGAGCCAGGTGAACGAGAGCCCGAGGCCACTGCAGGCGCCATTTTAGAGTTTCTAGTAGCAGTCAAGGGGCTATCAGCCGCAAAGTAATCTGTAACTTTCTGCGGGGCTCCGCGGTTTCTGGAGCCCGCTCTGGGCATTTCAGGAGCGCAGTGAACAGGAGCCCTGTCAGTGGTTATTGTAGGAGTATAGGTTCGGGGCGAAATCCACTTATTAAAGCTTGTAGTTTTGTTGACATGCAGAGCAGTATGCTTTGTCATATAAGTTTCAGTGTCTTTTGTATGCTGAGGTTCGATTCCCCTCTCACCAAGATTTACTTCTCTAGTGCTGCGCCTCCACAGACGGGGTATGAATCTGCAGGTGCTAGCCACTTAGGTGTTAATATCTTGTTAGTTGTTGAGCCCACTAACGGACAGAGAAGGCATGCTGTAGAGAATAAGGTTCTGTCAAGAGTGCTGCAACAGGAGGCCAGGGGTAAATGTAGACACTGTCTCAGCCTATGTAAATGGTTCATCTACAGCCAGCTATTTATTTAACTTGAGCGATTTTAGATATTTCAAAGGGAGGGGTTGCTGCAGGTCTATCTCAGGCACAGAAGAATATGTTTACCCCCCTGAGCTCCTATCACCACTCTGAGTCTCTCAGAATATGACTTGGCCTTTTCAGAGTGATTAAAGTTCGTCCATCTATTACAGTGTCATGAGATGTATGCCATGGGTGTAAGTGACCTGCTCCAGCTCCCCTGCGTTGTAACACCCAGCAGTTGTAGTGCACTTGTGTGCGCTTACCCGCTTCCTCAGCTCCCCAGGTGACCGGGTCGGCGCCACAATATCAAGGACCCGCAGCTCGTCGCTCCCCCGTCAGCTCCAGCAATCATTATTCGCCTCCCGCCTGCGGTGCGCCCCGGATCTCAGCAACCGTGCCGCCGGCTTGTCACCCCCGCCGCTGCAGCCGCAGTCTCCACCTCCTCTCTCTAGACACGGGGCCCACACGCAAGGCTCCGGAGGGCTCCCTGTGTTCAGCGTTCTTGCCAGTAGCTTGCAGGATGGTCGCCCAAGGTGCACCGGACGCCCGGGTGCATCGGGCAGATCAGTCCTCTAGCTCAGGGAGAGCTCTCCGTTCTCCCAGTCAGTACCGCCACGTGCGGGGTAGGGTCAGTGCAAAATCCGGTCCCGATTCAGTCTAAGCCGCACTTCTGGGCAGAAATATGTCCTGTATTCCACTCAGGGGTGATGTGCCCATCTACCTGAGGTTTTGTGGGTGAGATCTGTTGTGTTAACCAGCCAGGATGCCAGGGATTGTGTAGCCAGCAGTAGGAGCAGTCTAGTGGCCAGGCGCCATTTTAGAGCCTCCAAAAACAGCTATAGGGCTATCAGTTGTAGAGGAATCCGTTACCTTCTGTGGGGTTCTACAGCCTCCGGAGCCCGGTCTGGGCAGCCCAGTAGTTTGGAGAACCAGTATCTTGCCAAAATGACAAATTATGGACGTTATATCACCGTTAAATCACAGATTTTTGGACACCGCCGGAGGAGCTCTCTCACTATGCGTCCTCCATGTTCTATATCAGGACACGCCCCCCTGGCACCTGCTTATTGTGTATGGTATTGGGGGACTGTAAGTAGGTGGTGTAGCTGATGGACATGCCCTACATTGAACTTATGTCATGTTTAGTTACACTTTTAAGGGGATAGCATGTAAGTGTATGTTGCTGTGGGTGATCAATCTCCTATCTCAACATCCTTATAGGTAGCTTATAGGTTAATATACATTGATACAGCATGTGTTAGGTATTCACCACATAGTATATGTACAGAGCTATCATACACTTTTTAGTTATAATGTGTACTATCATGGACAAAATAACAGGTCACAGACAATCAGGTTCATGGGGTCCAAACCAACAGTATATCGTGCATGCAGGCTTAGAAAAATGTAAAATAAAAGAAAGGAAACTTGTAAAATGAGGGTTGTTATGGGTTGACTAATGATATCTTACCACTTTGACTTCCGGACAGCGGGTGGACCATGGTTAGCTAGGATTGAATCCAGAGAAAAAAATGTTCAGGTCAGCCATTCAATTTCTCGGGTAAGTCCCTTTTGGTGCTAGGGTATCCAGAGTATATATCCAGTAACTTTCTCTTTTTTTGATCATCTTGATATGGTTACCCTCCCACCCCCCACCCTGTCGAGATCTGGGGATCTTTTCTATCACCTGAAAACTTAGCTGAGCCACATTGTGATGTGCTTCCTTAAAATGATGGGGAAGCGGCAGCCATGTTTTGCCACAGCGTATGGTGGACTTGTGGCTTGCTATTCTATCTCTAATGGCCTGTGTAGTTTCCCCTACATACAGTAACCCGCAGGGGCACTTAATGAGATAAATAACTGTTCGAAGCCAACATGGACAATGTGAGTTTCGCTGAACTCCATATTGGATTTTATGAGAGCTGAA
This sequence comes from Allobates femoralis, assembly GCA_033576535.1. Taxonomy (NCBI): domain Eukaryota; kingdom Metazoa; phylum Chordata; class Amphibia; order Anura; family Aromobatidae; genus Allobates; species Allobates femoralis. Next base: position 253,404,297 of record JARQOC010000004.1, on the reverse strand, counting down.
TATTTCCAGGGCTCTATCAAGGAGATCGATCATGTAACATTGGCCCTGCAGCCTCCTGGACGATACGGGAATACACATCCTCTGTGTTGATCTTGAATGCAGACGCTGACATATATGCCACAGAAGACACTGGAGAAGGGCGGAGTTGTGGATTGTATGTGGGTGTGGATGTGAAATCTGTACTATAAATTGAGGTGGAATCAATACACTCTCTCTCTCTCTTTCTACCTTGGACCATGGAATAGGATCATCAACATCTGGCCTTAAATATCAACCCCTTATCTCCTCTATATCTTTCCTGTAACTCTTCCTTCTCTCTCTATCTATATCTATAATATATCTATATATATATATATATATATATCTCTTTCTTTCTCTCACTCACTCACTCACTCTCATGACTATTAATATATAGATACATTTGTATTTTTCTCTATTAGAGGACATTGAAGATAGGTTTTATTGTTATCTTTATTATTAAATTATTTGAATTGTCTTACTTTCCTGTTATTAAACATCCTTATTATGTCTCCAAACTTGAGTTATTAATCATATAGGAAATATTCAGAACAGGAGACAGTGCGGGAAATCACATCCAACATTTGGCACCCCAGATGGGACCGTGGAATAGCAACAATCTACGCAGAACCTAGAAGTTCCCAACTGCTTCAGATAAGTGCCTGAGAAAATCTGGTTGCAAGACAAGAAAGCCTCTTCTTCAAGGAAAGACCTAAGGAGAATATCTTATCGGTGGACAACTGACACTCTGGTCGTGGAAACTGTGGAACGCCTGAGATATTGACCGGAAGTTCTGTGATATTCTACATCAGTGAGCGAACGCGCTTAATTGGGGAGCATACATTCCTTTAATTAGAATTTATACATGCATTATATTTTATGGTTATTAATGTCTATCTGTTAAGTTCAGGCCTGTTTGTCTTTTTGTTTTTGTTATTTTTTGTTGAATTGTTGCCGGTAAAGTTAGGGTAGCTCCCTGTTGATTGAAGTTTTCATAAGATCTAAAGGGTAAAACCAGACATCTCTGAGAAGAAAGTGAGTTATAGGTTAAAATCTAAATCTCATGTTAAGTGGAAGTAGCCTTATGCTTCAATAGGAGATCACTCGTGGCATGGATCTTGGATCTGTAGTTGATCAAGTGCATGAGACACAATCAAGTATATGTTAAGTCGCAAGACTGTGGCAGTAATTGCCTGAGGGAAGATTGTATTCAATCTGAGTCCCTGGTTTAGTGAAGTAATATTCACTGGTTTGTGTATTGTTGTTACGTTCATTTGTCATTTCTGTTTGGAAAGTTGATTTGTTTATTTTTGTTTTCTTTTGTGAGAGTAGTTGAACGTAATTAACATGGAGATAGTCAATAAGTTTATTGAAAAGTATGCCTCTGCTCAGTTTAGTACTTGTGCTGATGATGCGTTGACACAACAGTTTAATGATTTCATGAAACAATGTGAAGGGCAGAGTGATGACAAAAGTAAATTGTCGAAAAGGAAAGCAAAGAAAGAGAAATTAGCAAATGTTTTGTGTATGTTGTTGAAAATGAAGGGAATTGCAGAACAAAAAGAATTGCATTGGTATTCAGAGAAAGCTCAATTAAGAGGTGAGGTGGATAAAATTGAGCAGGAAGTCAATGTAGCTATTGCTAATGCTGAAGATCATAGTTGTGAATGTGAAGATCTAAGGGATGAAGTAGACAATATGATTTACCAAAATTGTGAGTTAGAAGATAAGTTGGAGGAGTATAAGGAGAGATGTAAACTTAGAGAACAGCGAATTGCTTTGCTAGAAGAAAAAGAGGCAAAGTATAATGATGTTATGACAATACTTAGAAACTAGTTGCATGATGCTAATGTAACATTGGAGCTAAAAGAACATGGTAATATGTCTTTGAAATCACAGGAGAGTACTAAAGTGAATAACCATTGTTGTAATCAGATGTGCAAGTCTACTGACCAGGAGAAAATAGACTGGAAAAGGGGGTAGCAGCATCCTCTGTGCAGTGCTGATAACCGTGAAGGTAGCCCAAATCACAGTTCCTCTCTCTTTACTCCTGAGTCAGGTAGATTGAGACAAATGAGAGACAGTTTGCTTATGAATAGCAGCAATCAAGTACAATGCACAACACTCGCCATACAAGAAAAGACAAACCTATGTAAGATACTAGGGAAATTTGACACAAGCGCATCAGCCATTAGTCTTCCTAATAAGTTAGAAGCTGTAGTGACACAATACAATCTAGGTAATAGGGCTGCGTGTGCATTACTTCGGGTATGGCTCCCATCCCAACTCTGTGAAAAGTTGCAACCCCCTGTAGGATCTCACAAATGATTGTCTGCAGGTCTTGAATGTAATTGGGAAAATGCTAGTGACAGAATAGAGGAATTAAAGAAAGTTATGGGAGGACTGGATACGAGAGGTACTAATGCCTTAGAAAATGTAAAACTAGGGGAGATGATCCAATTATTTTTTGCAGTGAATAATTGACATTATATCGTTCTACCTATAACTGCCCTGACATGTCTCCTGATAATAGTTTTCTATATTGAATGGCTAACAAATGCACTTTTGTTGATTATTTATCCAACAAAAGTTGCCTTGAAGAATGCAAAATCCTATCAAGCCTTTGTAAATATATTAAAGAATTGGATTCAGGACACAAGTCATGACAACAAGCCCCAAAAGAGGATCTCAAAAATAGTCAAAAATGAAGGCAAAGTAAGGTTTATTGGGAAACTAGTAAAAAGGCTCGATGCAATTGCATCGGGAGCAGGGTGAAATTGTGTGTATACAGGGGGGTCAGTGGGTAGCAGAGTATACAGACGGCTCTGAGGGTAGGAGATTATACAGGCGGCTCTGTGGGTAGCACAGTATACAGGCGGCTCTGTGGGTAGCAGAGTATAGAGAAGGCTCTGTGGGTAGCAGAGTGTACAGGCGGCTCTGTGGGTAGCAGAGTGTACAGGCGGCTCTGTGGGTAGCAGAGTGTACAGGCGGCTCTGTGGGTAGCAGAGTGTACAGGCGGCTCTGTGGGTAGCAGAGTGTACAGGCGGCTCTGTGGGTAGCAGAGTATACAGGCGGCTCTGTGGGTAGCAGAGTGCACAGGCGTCTGTGGTGGCGGCGGCGGCAGAGTGCACAGGCGTCTGTGGTGGCGGCGGCGGCAGAGTGCACAGGCGTCTGTGGTGATTCCAGAGTATACAGGCGTGTGTGGTGGTGGCGGCAGAGTATACATGCACCGGCGCTCCTGCAAGGCAGGGGTTAAAAAAAAATATAAAAAGATTATGCTCACCTTACCCCGAGCCCCCGCCGTCTTCCTCCAGGCTCCCGGTGCCTGCAGAGCTCTTCTACAGCAGTTCAGGACCTGCGGTGATGTCAGTCACGTGACCCGCGGTTACCATGGAGTAACCTGGTGTCACATGACTCTGACATCACCGCAGGTCCTGTACTGCTGTAGAAGAGCTCTGCAGGCACCGGGAGCATGCAGGAGCCACCGGGAGCCTGGAGGAAGACGGCGGGGGCTCGGGGAGAGGTGAGGAAAGGTTGGGTTTTTTTTTTTTGTACAGTAGTGCGGCTGCGGCTCGCGATGACGCTGCGCGTCATCGCTCGCAGTGCCGCTAAGGAGCTTGGGATTCGGCGACAACGCCCGAATTCCCAACTCCCGATTGTATGAGTAGATGTTACAAATGTGGGTACACAGGTCACACTATGAAAGAATGCAAGAGTAGTAAAAGAGTTATCAATAATAGACCTTTTATTAATAGGAAGCACGATCAAAAACAAGAATCAAATAATGCAAGTAAGGGAGAGCATAGTCTTCCTGAAGTTACATTATATGGCCCACTTGTGGAAGAGCTGAGGAAGATTGGGAAGGCAATGGCAGGGAAGCCAGAGGAGTTAAAGACCCCACCTCCAACAAATCCTTATGTAAAACAATAGGGATGTCAGGCCCAGTGTTGTCCCTAGTGAGACAGCTTAGCAGGGACAAGGGTGGAAGACCTCATATTCAGGGTACGGTAGGGGGCCATCGTACAAACATTTTACTGGATACAGGTGCTGCTATCAGTTTGACTAATCTGGATTTGATTAAAGACCCTGGTGGTAAACATATTTTTCTGAGAGGGTTTGGAGGACAATTAGTATCTTCAAAACAATCATTACCAGTAACAATTAACCTGGGAGAGCTACGTGTTGAGCATAGCTTATATTTTTCACCAACACATGAGGGTACCATTTTTGGGTCCGATATTATGAATGAACATAGATTTATTCTTGATTTGTGCAACTGGATGTTGTGGAGAGGATCACGGTATAAAGGTTGTTTAAAAATGGTTACTGACAATTATGGTATCGATTCAATCAAAGGTCCTGAATCTTTAGATCCAGCCATGCTTTTGAGAACAGATGATGAAATATTGGCAGACATCTTGTGGCAGCATACCAATGTGTGGGCAAATTCAAAAACCCAATGTGGCAAAGTGTCCAATATAGTGGTAATGGTAGAGGGTCCTGATCCCCCTCCCCAGAGACGATATAAAATACCACCAGAGTCAGTCCCCTACATTAAGAGAATACTGGATGATTTGCTAATTCAAAATGTTAGCAGGGAATGCCAATCCACCAATAATGCGCCCCTATGGCCAGTTAAGAAACCAAATGGTTGGCGTCCAAGGTTGGACTACCGAGCTTTAAATAAGTATACCCCTCGTGTCACTAATGCAGTTGCCAAAATGCCTGCAATTCCAATGGCAATAAGGGGAACGGATGCAAAGAGCACTGCAATCACCCCATATCAATTAATGACCGGTAGAGTAATGAACCTTTGCCATCCTGCAGATCCCAAACTTAGTACTCCCATGAGAGAAAGTGCAGAGAAGGAAAAGTTCCTGACAGTTACAGGACCAAGTGCAGAAATATTTACATTTTGCAGCTGCCAATATGGTTCCAAAGGCAAAGGAAGAACCAGGCAAGCCACCAATAAAATTACAACTACGGTAGGTGACAGGGTGATGGTAAGGAATTTTGTACCCAAATCTTCATGGGATGCAAACTGGACAGGACCTTATGTGGTAACTATGACGCTGAGTGAACAAGTGGTAAAGGTTAAGCGAGTAGACAAGAAAAGCTTCAAATGAATGAAAAGGAGGGATATAGAAAAGTGGGTTCATGTAGATCAATGTAAACGGATATAACTGATAAGAATTTGATGCCGCTCTTGTTCTTGTTTTCCAGGATCCTAAATGAAGCGTGAATTGAGAGACGGAAATTTCTGGATTCTGTATATTGGAATTGCAGCTATTTTGTTGACAATTGTAATCACAAATGCTATAGAATCAACTCATGTTGAAATGAGGAATATGGGATTGTATTATTTACACACACAGATATAATCATTGATGCAAATAGCAACTATAAAGATAATGGTGTTAAAAGTAGAACAGTAAGACTGATACCAGTGGGTAAAAAGGTAACTGGGAGAGATTATCAGGGTCCCAGCAATCAGTATAGTGTTGTCTTTTCATTTGGGAGAGTCAATCATAGTTCTAGTACTCAGAGGTTAACATATATGGAAGGTGTACAAAATATAGATCCAAAGTCACTACAGCCATTTATAATGGCTACAGTATATGTAAATGAAACTCGGTACTGGTTGGGGGAAGAGTCTGTTACCCAACAAAAATGAGCATAAGGGGATAGATTATGGATATTTTGGTGACCACTTAAAAGAAGGAGAATACTTGTTTGTATGTGGTATATGTTTGTGTAATAATATACACCCAATGTTCAGGCCAAAAAGGATCACCCTCACATATCGTGAGGCATGCATTGGAGATGCCACAGAGGTTGAGATGTCAGTTCAGCAAGGGCAAAGTTTTATAATTGGGTCACTATCTAAATCCTATAAGTCCTATAGAGAAATGGTTGGTTATTGGGCATGTGGAACAATAGAAATAGGTGGGATGCATATCATATCATTGATGCCACGCATGGTTTTATGTAATCTGGAGTGATCAATGAATCTGACAGCAATCAGCAGACAATGTACTTAGAAGAAGGGCACCCTTTACAAGTCAACCTAGATTCTACTCAAACCATTGCTAGTGACGTTCAATATGCCTTTGTTACCGTATATACTCGCGTATAAGCCGAGTTTTTCAGCCCAAAAATTGGGCTGAAAAGTACCCCCCTCGGCTTATACGCGAGTCATATGGCAGGACCAGCAGCCCCCGTAATCCAGGGCCCCCCCAGCCTGACTCCGGTCACCTGTAAAGGAAAATATACTTATCACTGTCCCGCTGCCGTCCGGCCCGCATCTGCCGACATCGCGATCCTCCATCTTCATGCGTCTTCTTCCTGTTTCCTGTGTTCGTCACAGCAATGACGTCATTACCGGCGCCGAACACAGGAAACAGGAAGAAGAAGACGCATGAAGATGGAGGATCGCGATGTCGGCAGATGCGAGAGCGGACGGCAGCGGGACAGTGATAAGTATATTTTCCTTTACAGGTGACCGGAGTCAGGCTGGGGGGCCCTGGATTACGGGGGCTGCTGTATACTACCGCTGGGGCTGCAATATACTACCACTGGGGCTGTATACACCACTGGGGCTGCAATATACTACCACTGGGGCTGTATACACTACTGGGGCTGCCTGTATACTACCACTGGGGCTGTATACACTACTGGGGCTGCCTGTATACTACCACTGGGGCTGTATATACTACTGGGGCTGCATGTATACTACTGGGGCTCCTGTATACTACCACTGGGGCTGCTGGGGCTCCTATATACTACCACTGGGGCTGCTGTATACTACCGCTGGGGCTCCTATATACTACCACTGGGGCTGCTGTATACTACCACTGGGGCTGCTGTATACTACCACTGGGGCTGCTGGGGCTCCTATATACCACCACTGGGGCTGCTGTATACTACCGCTGGGGCTGCTGTATACTACCACTGGGGAGGCCTGTATACCACTGGGGGGGCCTGTATACCACACTGCTGGGGGCTGTATACCTGTGCTGAGGTCCACCCTCGGCTTATACACGAGTCAATAGGTTTTTCCAGATTTTTGGGGCAAAAGTAGGGGGGTCGGCTTATACACGGGTCGGCTTATACACGAGTATATACGGTACTTGGCAAGTTAATATCTCTCTATGGTTGATAAAAACCTATTACCCAATTTGTGCAGGATATACAGTCATGGCCAAAAGTTTTGAGAAAGATACAAATATTAATTTTTACAAAGTCTACGGCTTCAGTTTTTCCAACGGCAATTTGCATATACTCCAGAATGTCATAAAGAGTGATCAGCTTAACAGCAATTACTTGCAAAGTCAATATTTGCCTAGAAAATGAACTTTAACCCCAAAACACATTTCAACATCATTGCAGTCCTGCCTTAAAAGGAGCAGCTCACATCGTTTTAGTGATTGTTCCATTAACACAGGTGTGGGTGTTGATGAGGACAGGGCTGGCAATCAATCAGTCATGATTAAGTAAGATTGACACCACTGGACACTTTAAAAGGAGACTGGTGCTTAGTAACATTGTTTCTCTTCAGTTAACCATGGTTATCTCTAAAGGAACAAGTGCAGCCATCATTGCACTGCACAAAAATGGCCTAACAGGGAAGAGTATCGCAGCTACAAAGATTGCACCTCAGTCAACAATCTATCGCATCATTAAGAACTTCAAGGAGAAAGCTTCCATTGTTGTCAAAAAGGCTCCAGGGCGCCCAAGAAAGACCAGCGAGCGCCAGGACCGTATCTTAAAACTGTTTCAGCTGCGGGATCGGACTACCAGCAGTGCCGAGCTTGCTCAGGAATGGCAGCAGGCTGGTGTGAGTGTTTCTGCACGCACTGTGAGGCGGAGACTCTTTGAGCAAGGCCTGGTTTCAAGGAGGGCAGCAAAGAAGCCACTTCTCTCCAGAAAAAACATCAGGGACCGACTGATCTTCTGCAAAAGGTACAGGGAGTGGACTGCTGGGGACTGGGGTAAAGTCATTTTCTCTGATGAATCCCCTTTTCGATTGTTTGGGACATCTGGAAAACAGCTTATTTGGAGAAGAAGAGGTGAGCACTACCACCAGTCTTGTCTCATGCCAACTGTAAAGCATTCTGAAACCATTCATGTGTGGGGTTGCTTCTCAGCCAAGGGAATCGGCTCACTCACAGTCTTGCCTAAAAACACAGCCATGAATAAAGAATGGTACCAGAATGTCCTCCAAGAGCAGTTTGGCGCCCAACAATGCCTTTTCCAGCATGATGGAGCACCTTGCCATAAAGCAAAGGTGATAACTAAATGGCTCAGGGAACAAAACAGAGATTTTGGGTCCATGGCCTGGAAACTCCCCAGATCTTAATCCCATTGAGGACTTGTGGTCAATCATCAAGAGACGGGTGGACAAACAAAAACCAACAAATTCTGCCAAAATGCAAGTATTGATTATGCTAGAATGGACTGCTATCAGTCAGGATTTGGTCCAGAAGTTGATTGAGAGCATGCCAGGGAGAATTGCAGAGGTCCTGAAGAAGGGTCAACACTGCAAATATTGACTTGCTGCATTAACTCATTCTAACTGTCAATGTAACCTTTTGGTACTCATATGATTGCAATTATATTTCTGTATGTGATATCAACATCAGACAAACACAAATAAAAAACAAAGGGCAGCAGATCATGTGAAAATATAATGTTGGTGTCATTCTCAACTTTTGGCCATGACTGTACAATAAATCATATACATGCCCTATATCGATGGCTTACTAACAAAAATGCAGAAAATCGAATAAAACACCATCATAAACCACTTAATTCAGGGAATGGCAGAGGGCGGAGGGACACTTTCAGCACACTCTTGGGAGGATTGGGAACAGGTATGGGTATCATTAATGAAGCTGATATCAGTAGTTTAAGAACAAAACTTGTAGACCTAGCTACCAATAGTAAGCAAGGTTTTGAAGTACAAAGGAAAATCAATGATATAATTAACAATTTACAGCAAGATCATGTAAACATTTATATCGGGGTAGCAAAAGATTTTATTCAACACTTCAAAGAATTCATGGAAGATGCAGTAACAAGAGGTAGAAATATGTCTTTGGCTCTAGTCTGTACACAAGGACAAATGGAATTATCAGCTAACATTAAGATAGCAGTACAATCTATTTATGATGGACAATGGCCGGTTGAATGGTTGTCTCAAGCCACTACCGTGTTAGGCTGCTTTCACATAACGATTTTCGGTCATCTGATTGTATCCGTTTCAAAACGGATACAATTGGATCCGAAATCGGACCCCATGTTCTCCTATGGGAATCGGATGTGCCACTATTGGCATCCGATTTTGGCACCATCCGATTTAATCACGGGCACAAAATCGCAGCCTGCTACGATTTTGTGTCCGTGACTCACATCGGACAGCCTCGGATCACTGCTGATCCTAGTGCCCACAGCATGGGAGCCTATGGACATCGGCTCTGAGTTCACCTCGGATCCGATGTCGGCTCCGTATCCCCTGTCTTTCCCTGCTTCTTCTCCTCCATCTTCTGCCCTCTCCTATATGCTGTGCCCCCGCTTCTCTCTTCTCCTCTATCCCTATCCTATCCCTCTTCTCTTCCCTGTGTGTAAAAAAATAAAAAAAACCTCCTCCGGGAGGAGACATCACCTCTCACCGGCTCCCACGCTGCAGCACCATCAGGGCAGAAGAGACTGTGATGATGTAAGAGACCCGGTCAGCTGACGAGTCATGTGACCAGATCTGTGACATCATCACAGGTCCTTTAGTCCTGATGGTGCTGCAGCGTTGGAGCCGGTGAGAGGTGATGTATCCTCCCGGAGGAGGTTTTTTTTATTTTTTTACACACAGGGAGAGGACAGGGGACAGGATAGGGATAGAGGAGGATAGAGAAGCTGGGGCACAGAATAGAATAGCGGGGGCACAGCATAGCATAGGAGAGGGAAGAAGATGGAGGAGGCAGGAGTAGGGAGAGACAGGGGACCGCAGGATCCTGCAGATCGGATGGCTATTTGCCATCCGATGGCAGGGATCCGTGTGGATCCGTGCCTGTCCGTGGGATCCCCCTTCAAAGTCTGATCCCACGGACAGGCACAAAAACGTTATGTGAAACCAGCCTTACCTGAACTCATGAGCAGTACACTTTCAGAATGGTGCGTGAATGCGTGGGTTTGGTGCAACAACTATGACTTTGAGAAATGCTATGCTTCTTCATTTATTCCATACACGAATTCACCATTAGAGCTCATGCATAAAATTAGTTCAATTGGTATTTTGACTGGAGATTCTACATTACTACACCCAAGATTAGAACATCCTCAAATAATTAGGAGAAATGGAAGGTGGACACAGGTTGATATTTCCCTTTGCATACAAAGAAATCATAATATTCTATGTACACCAGGACAGTTTAGGTTGGTTGAAGACAAATGTTGGAATAATTCATCCACTTGTATTCTAGATGGGGAATTGATCTCAAAAGACAAAGCACCCATCTTCTAGCTAGGGCATCAAAGAGTTTGTTTCTTTCTCTTAAATACCACCAATGTATCTATAACAACACAACATTGTTCTTTAATGACATCTGTAGCTAGGGGAGCATGGTGTACTCTTAGTGGGGTTACAGAAATCAAGACATCTAACTGGATTTATGTAATTCCCACTATTGCTAATATGTCAATTGATCTTAAATATCACACTCCAGTTAATCTCCAAGCATTAAGCCTAGGAATGGGGAGAGAACTTGGAGAATGGCTGGTAAAATTTAATAGGGATCAATATTAATTGATGAAGCTTAATCAGGAGAAATTGAATGCCACGATTGTATTACATCATGACCAAAATGAATTAAAGGAGGTTACCCATCTATTAGAAAATAATGCTAAGGGTTATTGGTGGGAGGTAATATTTGGTCATTCAAATGCGGCGAATGGCATACTGAATTATTTGATTCATCCAGTTGTCATTTTACTTATTGTTTCTATAATTTTATCTTTTTTACAAGTATACATGTGCTGTGTAACCCGTTATTTATATAAAAGGATTCAGAGTTTAACTGTGAAAGAACAAGCCAATGTCAAAATTGCATCATGTGAGACAAATGTACAAATTCCCATTGAATTAAAAGAAATTGTAATATGTGAGAACTGTGGCAGAAGAGGGCACAGTAGTAAAGATTGCTTGATTCCAAAACGAAACCTATAGGAAAGTCCTGATAGCAATGGATATCCTATGTCAAACTATGAAATTGTTTGTTTGTTATTCTATATGATTTTTTGTGTTATGTAATGATCCTATGTATAATTTGATGTGTATTTTCCATGTATGCCTTCTTCAATGTCCTATTAGAAAGCAAGCTATAACAAAATTAAATCGGTTTTTGGAGTGAATGTTGACATATGGTGAGTGAATGTGTTAAACGGCTCTTTGCCCTAAGAAGAGGAGTCAACTACAGTGGCGAAGAGGATTCTGGATTTGTGGCCCCTTAAAATATCATGTGTCATTTAGATACAAAGGGGTGTATGTTGGAAGCCAACATGGACAATGTAAGTTTCGCTGAACTCCATATTGGATTTTATGAGAGCTGAATATTTACAGGGCTCTATCAAGGAGATCGATCATGTAACATTGGCCCTGCAGCCTCCTGGACAATACAGGAATACACATCCTCTGTGTTGATCTTGAATGCAGACGCTGTTTGTCGGCCTATGGAGATGTATATTGCTACACAATGCTTGTGGTGTTTTGAATGATAAACCAATTGTTCTTCAGATGGACATCTTGGAGCCAGCCAAAATGGTGGTAAACCCATCTTATACAGGACTTTCTTTTCTAATACAAGGACGCCATCCGCAGGCAGGTGATTACCACTGTCACCCATGATGAGGTTCATATTACTGGAGGATGATCAGATATACTTGCCACAGAAGACACTGGAGAAGGGCGGAGTCGTGGGTTGTATGTCTCTCTCTCTGTACCGCCATGGGCTCAGGCGTAGCCCCAGCCTATGCAAATTTATACATGAACCAGTTTGAGGACTCCTACATCTACCCCCAACGACTTATTTAAAACCTATGCCACCACTTGGTTACGGTATATTGATGACGTGTTTTGTATATGCAGGGGTCCCGAAGAGAGTCTCTTGTCTTTCTTTAACTTCATAAATTCAATACGTCCAGAACTTCAGTTTACACTAAACTCAGATGTCTGTGAGATCCCCTTCCTAGACACTATGGTCATGAAAGACATTGATGGCAATCTCACCACAGACTTATACTCTAAGCCAACTGACTGCAAAAGTCTCCTACTCTATGGCATTTGCCACCCGAAGGCTACGAAACATAGCCTACCCCGTTCACAATTTAAAAGGGTAACCCGTATCGTTACTGATCCATCCACCAGAATTACCAGATTAAGGGGCCTTTCACACTTGTGTTTTTTTCTGATTTGGAAGATCAGGAAAACACCTGGTTCTTACAGGATTCATTTTTTTTTGCCCATTCTCTTTAATGATTTCAAGAAAAAACATGACGCAACAAGATTCTACCTGACAAAATTAATGTGAATGGGCAAAATACTGTAAGAATCGGGTTTTTCCTGATCTTCCACATCAGGAAAAAAATGCAAGTGTGAAAGGCCCCTAAATGCGATGTCAACAAAATTCTCTGCAAGACATTATCCCCCTGTCCTGCTATCATCTGAACTCAAAAGTGCGATCAACAATGACGACACCAGCTTGGACTGCCAATGAAACAACAACAGATTACCGTTTGTACACACACCTCACCCCATCATGCCCAAAGTACACAACCTAGTTAGAAAAACTGGCCATTATTGGACGGGGCCCATCCCAACATTCAGGTCTTCCAGAACCCACCTCTAATGTGTAGTAGGAGACCACCCAACATCAGAGACCAACTGGTAAGGGCCGATGTGGGTTGAAAGAAACAACCCATTACAAGAACGCTAACGGGGGAACAAAGGACAGGGACATTCCCATGTCTGGGGTGTATGTGTTGTTCAAGTATGATCAAGGGCAGCAAAGTGATCCACCCACGCAAATCCTACAAGGTTCGGGATTTCTACACCTGCGAATCTAGCTTTGTTTATCTTGTTAAGTGCCCCTGCGGGTTACTGTACGTAAGGGAAACTACACAGGCCATTAAAGATAGAATAGCAAGCCACAAGTCCACCATACACTGTGGCAAAACATGGCTGCCGCTTCCCAATCATTTTAAGGAAGCACATCACAATGTGGCTCAGCTAAGGTTTCAGATGATAGAAAAGATCCCCAGACCTTGTTGGGGGGTAACCATATCAAGATGCTCAAACAAAGAGAAAGTTACTGGATATATACTCTGGATACCCTAGCACCAAAGGGACTTAACCGAGAAATTGAATGGCTGACCTGAACCTTCTTTTCTCTAGATTCAATCCTAGCTAACCATGGTCCACCCACTGTCCGGGAGTCAAAGTGGTAAAATATCATTAGTCAACCCATAACAACCCTCATTTTACAAGTTTCCTTTCTTTTATTTTTAATTTTTCTAAGCCTGCATGCACGATATACTGTTGGTTTGGACCCCATGAACCTGATTGTCTGTGACCTGTTATTTTGTCCATATTACACATTCTAACTAAAAAGTGTATGATAGCTCTGTATATATACTATGTGATGAATACCTAACATGCTGTATCAATGTATATTAACCTATAAGCTACCTATAAGGATGTTGAGATAGGAGATTGATCACCCACAGCAACATACATTTACATGCTATCCCCTTAAAAGTGTAACTAAACATGACATAAGTTCAATGTAGGGCATGTCCATCAGCTACACCACCTACTTACAGTCCCCCAATACCATACACAATAAGCAGGTGCCACACATCAAATTAACATACAACACTTATGCAATACACATTCCTAAGCAAGTAGCACAGTGAACTGCTACATTCCTAATCCCCCTGTGCGCTTTGATCGGGCGCACACACGCTACTAGTTACCGTAGCGATGTAAACAATTACATCTCCAGCATTTCCGGTTTCGGCGCTACTGTGTATGCGCAAACAAGCTAACATCATATCCGGTCACGTGACTGGCAGCGCGCACATAATGCGGCGGCGGCCAGCGTTCTCCTGTCATTTGAGCCTGGGCACTGAATGTGCTGGCATCCACTGCCACCAATGTAAGCGGATTCCTCTGCACCACCAATGATAAGATAAGTATGCATATGGATCTTCATCTCCCTTGACTCTTGTATACTTTTGTACCATTCATCTATACAGACAGGATATCTTACCTACCATATAACTGACCATTCCCTACACAGTAGGGGCATACACTGGGGACATATAAAGCGGATACAAGGTCACACTATCCCCTCTTCACATCACCTAATCCACCACATTTTATCTATCCTGCAGCACTAAGGATATCATACATATTTTACTCCACAGGCAAAACCTGGAGTATAGTAAAAGGAATCTGTTATATACATCCAGATCTCTTCAGAATAGCATTTACCCACTACGGGAACTATATCTACAAATCAGGATTCTGGATGTTATAGGGTCCCTTTACATCTGATGCACCAGTTCACATGTATACCTATTTCAACAATATATAAAAAATATAAGGGGAGACAACAGAGGCGCAATAGTGCCCTATCACTCGATAAGAAATAGGGTCTTATAGGTGTAAACAGGTTACACTAACCTGATCCAGTTGTGATTCCCACAACTGGAATAGAAGCGTTGGTTTTAATGTCTGTAGGCTGCTGCTGGACTTCCACCTCCACCACTATAGTGGGTACTTCAAGAGTTTTCGGGTCCACAGGTGTACTACAGTCCGCGCTGCCCGGTCATCCAAGGAGTCACACGGGAAACAGTGTTCCAAGAAAAAGTTCCTTTATTCTTCAAATAAACCGACGCGTTTCGGCGCCTAATCCTGGCACCATCCTCAGGGTATTACACAACACTATGTCTAACCATCTTTATATATCATATACAAAGGGGTGTGTGAGCAAAAGGGGAGTGGTAGTGGGTGTTAACCCTGTTAATGACGAAAAAAACGTCACTCTTGGGAGTGTACCATTCCATTTTGGCGCAAAAACCCATATCAGAGTTTTACATACATAAAACATCTTAAAAACAATCACAATAATTGACCAACAAAAAAATATATTAAGACCATAGTATCAATCTTAAAAATGAATAAAATACGAATAAAAACAGCGTTTCATCACATAAAATATGTCATTGGCACCTTAGGCAGTAATTGAACCTGTGTGGTCAGCTTGGGGCACTCATGCCTTTATCTATGGGACCATATCATTTATTGGTTCCTACTTTTTATTGGATCTATCACTCATCTGTTGATTGGATTCAAGGGTAAAGAAGGGGGATAAAAAAGGGGGGATTTTGGTATGTGTTTGGTTTTTATGTCCAAGTGGTAGTAAATATTGGCAAGAATATCTATATACAAATAAAAACAGGGGCTGGATGTGAAATTCAAAGATTATGGATTATGGGTTTCAGACAGAAAAAACTCTTTATTATTCTTGCGAGAAATTATTTATATTCATCTAAAACGATATATATATAAATATGGGTGAATTAGAGTTGAATGTTAAAAATAGGAATTATGAGTTTATGGACTAAGGGAAAAAAACTCTTATAATAAAACTTATTCTAAAAATATAAATAAAAATAGAAATAAAGTGTAACAGTCTTTTTTTCATTAAGTGAAATTATTGATATTAGATAAATCATAGAATTATTAGTGCCTAAGTGTCTATCAAAAATTAAAATTCATCAAATAGTTTTTTATATTTTACATCATTTGTAAAAAAACCACTAGATGGCAGTATTGTTAAGGTGGGTATAGGAGCCGCAGTGCAAATTTCTACCAATGGTGTCGCTAGTGCTATGCGTGTTTATGTGACTGTGCTGGGTGTAATATGTGTAGTATAATTGTTCGCCACTAGATGTCACCAGTGCTATGCCAGTGAATGGAATCGTGCTTAATATAGTATGAATTGTTCGCCACCGATGGGCAATTTTCAAGTGACTCTCTATTCGGTCAGGTAATATGAAACAAAAGAAATTATTTTTAGCCAAGGGGAAAATGATTCTTTTAGAAAGGCATCTTTTCAAGCGTTCCTCCTGAAATGATCTTATAAACATAGTCAGATTCGATGTGAACATGTTATAGGTGCACAGCAGTGTTTAGTTATTCAAAGATTAACAGTTAGGTGTATAAAACCAATCCCTAGTATATCCCAAAAGCAATGTTCAATCACATAATCCATAGATAGAAACATTGGATTTTTGTAGTTTCCAATGATCTCTTTATATCAGTTCTGAGGCAATATTGAGTCCTTTTGGTTTTAATGTGTTGAGCTGAAACATCCAAAATCTTTCTTTTCTTTTTAGTACTTCAAATCTGTTCGGTATATCAGGTTGAATATGCTCAATTGGGGTTAGTTTGAGCAAAGATGGGTCCTTATTATGTTCTTTTGCAAAATGAGCCGACAGAATAAAGGAACTTTTTCTTGGAACACTGTTTCCCGTGTGACTCCTTGGATGACCGGGCAGCGCGGACTGTAGTACACCTGTGGACCCGAAAACTCTATTTCAACAATATAGCCATCTATATGTTTTGCTGTAGGACATTCTGTTCATAGGACTGCCTTATCACTGAATCTCTCTATAGGTGATGATGAGTACAATCTTGGACTGATCTTCTACCCCTACCTCATAACACCACGCACCAGTATATAAAAAAAAATATATATATATATATACATACATACATATTTTATATAGTGGTGCATGGTGTTATGAGGTAGCGGTAGATATAAAAATTTATATATAAAAATTTTATTCGGCATACTTTTCCAGAAGCATGGGCCTTTTTCTTCATTGAGAAGTCTTATGGTCTTTACCAAGGGGCAGTGCTCACTGAGTACTTATATAGCGCAGTTTAAAGAAAAACACACACAGAAAATCCTTTTAACCACATCTCCTTGTAAAGACCATAAAACGTAGCACTAAATATATGCCCTAGATCTCCTGAACCACATGGCAAATATTTTTAAAAAGAGATATACACTGATCAAAAATATAAATGTAACATGGGAGATAAAGGAACTCAGTACTTCAGTAGTATTAGGTATAAAGTTCCTCTTCCCTTGGTGGACCTTCAACTTTTGCCCACCAGCAAAATAATCTAAGATGAAAAAATAATTATCAGGCATAAGTGTGGCGCCCCTGCGGATCCAGTCGCCACAGAGGTACTGCACCCCTGTTAGGGTGTAGTATCCCACTCACTGGTAAGAGTGGTACAGACTGGTGCCGGGACACCCAGATCACACTAGGAACGATTGTGGTCGGGTTGGGTGGTGAAGGAGGTAATTAGAGGGAGCACTTGGGGAGGAGTGAGGTCAGGAGGAACACACGTAGATGACATGGGACACGTGACAAGGGGTATAAAAAGAGCGAGAAACATCTAGAACGTAGGAGAAGAGACAGTTATACAGAGGAAGAGAGTGACCAGCTGAGGAGAGGTGGTAGAACAGCTGAGGAGAGGCCATTGAACACTAAGGTCGAGTTGGAGGGAACCTAGAAAACAAATCCGACTGAGAAGTGTCCAAAGGACTTGAGCAAGTGGGAGCTCGTCCTAGGCCAAACCCTAGAGCAGAACATCACCCAAGTAGCTCCAGGAAGAAGAGGGGGTTCCAGAGGCACGGGAAGTGAGAAATCCACCCGTGGGTCTCTTATCCATTGTCAGGCGGAGGCAAGTAGAGGGACTAGGCCGCAAGGGGTACTGGGAACCCTAAAGACTAGTGGAGAAGACCAGGCTCAGCTAGCAACCCAGAAGTGGTGGCACTATCATGGTGACTCAGCCAACAACCGCGCACATCTGCTGAAAAGGTGGCAACCATAGGGCTAAGGGGAGACACTGCAGGGGAACCCCGAAGAAAAGCCCACAGTCACTGGCTCAGAGCTCTGTGTGGCGAGGCGCAAGGACGGACGAGGCAAGCGCTGTGTCAGACGACCTGGGAAGAACAGAGAAGGGGTGCCGGTTACGGACCATCCTACTACCAGGAAGTAGCTGGATCCCTGCCTCCGAGAACCCAGTGTTCAGTGGGCTGCTGCACAAAGACTGTAAGTAAAAGAACTGAAGACTGTAGCCCACCGTGTCTGTGAACTTTCTTAATGCATCTAAAGCACCAGAAACTACCAACTCAGGTACCTTTGGCCACCTTAGGGGTCAGCCCTACCCGTAGAGGGCTTAAGAACATTGCCTCCCAACCATCGGCCCCTAGGAAGACTGTTGAGCAGCGGCGGCCATCTATAGCCGCCACCAGCGGGTGGCGTCACGGAGAAATTAACAAGTATCCCCAGGTCCAGTCATCCCTGCCCAGAATGAACCCTCCATGTCAGATCCCTATCCCTAAGAGAGCAGGCCACCTACACCGAACTTTTAATTACACCGCCAGGGTCACGTAGCCGAGTCTCGGTCCCTGTGATTCCCGTGATGAAGCCTCAAGAAAGCCCGGTTCCAAGTATCCTAAGGCCCTGGAGGGGCGTGTCAACTTGGCGTCATGAACAGGATCCACCTGCCCAATGCAGCGGGCTTAGTGCGCCTTAGTAACAGTGTTAAAGAACTTTGAAGTATGCCAGGTTAAAAGAACAAGAGCCATGACTAACAAGGTGGGAGTGGTGCGGCCTCCATTCTTGGGCCGGTTCATAGAGAAGCACGACAAGCCAAAAGCTGTTCCCACCCACCATAGGAACTTTTGTGCAACAGAACTTGTCAGTAAGACAAACAGACCAATCCAGAGGTGTGGCCAAAAGCACCCAGAACAAGAACCGCCCAGAGAAAGGAGCAGGAGATTAAGGGAGTTGTGATCACCGGAGTAAGATGGCAGCCACATACCCGGACGTCCTGGTGGAGGATGAATTCTACTCCAACGAGATAGTCAAATAGTGTCTTCAAAGACTGTGAGGTCAGCGAGACTGGGGATAGAGGAGAAAAGAGAAGGCGCAGATCTAAGTGGAGTGTATTAGTAGCAACAGTTGTTCTTAGGTATTGTGCTCACCTTTCTGGTGTCTTGTGCAGTTTGCATATAATCCTACAGAGGGATATTTCCTGGATCTCCTGGCCTGCTGCTTGTTCCCAGAGAAGCAAGTCGCCCAGAGGGAGGCTTGTGTTGAAGTGCAGGAAAAAAAAATTTTCTGGTTTGAATTGAAGCGCTACCAGAGGGATCACAGGGATGGCAAATTATTCCAAAATAATTTCTTCTTTTATTACGCGTTTCGGCTTAACATATAACAAGCCTTCATCAGATAAAATCACAGACATTATAAAAACATACTCTTATATACAGAATCATAAACAATCATTTCCTCTTTCCCACTAATTGGTTAATTAATTGCATGTGCACTTGATGAGTATACTGAGGTCACATTATACTCTAGCTAACAGTTTAGCACAATTTCTTTTTCTTGGAAGTGGCTTATTTATAGTAGCTACTATTCAAGGAGATAATTTCTGCATCTATAAATTAGTTACAAAAACTTACATAAAAATTGGAATGTATAAAAATAAAAAAATTGGTAAAAAAGATATTTTTCCTGAAAAATATAAAACTATCTTTCCTTGTTTCTTTCTCATAAAAGGTATATATATATAGACAGATAAAAAGCGGATAAAAAATGGATAGGAACGTAGGATAGCAGTATGCAACAACCTGTGAGTTCCATTCCCAGAAACATCACATGAAATAATGATACTAGAGAAAAGAATTAAAGTAGTTAAAGGGATCCTGTCACCCCCAAAACACCTATAAACCTATTAAAACCTGTCCCTACAGCATATTAACACTTTCCCTACACTCCTTTTACCTCCTAAATGCACATAATGAAAGTGTATAAAAACGTTTTTACAGTACCTCATTACTCATGATAATGAGTGACTATGCTATTCATAGTCACTCATCCAGACTGCCCCTCTTCATACTATCACGCCTCAATAGGCGTGATCTTCATCATGGATTCAAACTGCAGCGTCTCTGCGCGCCTCCCCGCTGTGTCCTGTGTCTGCCCGGCTTCAGCGTGGGGCTGTATGACGCGACCCGCGTCATTTCCGGAGGCGGGTGACGTCGTACAGCCGCGCCGCTGTGTCAGCTTCAAAATGCGCACTGCGCATGCGCATGCGCAGTGCGGGAATTGAAGCTAACAGCGGCGCGGCTGTACGACGTCACCCGGCTCCGGAAATGACGCGGGTCGCGTCATACAGCCCCACGCTGAAGCCGGGCAGACACAGGACACAGCGGGGAGGCGCGCAGAGAGGCTGCAGTTTGAATCCATGATGAAGATCACGCCTATTGAGGCGTGATAGTATGAAGAGGGGCAGTCTGGATGAGTGACTATGAATAGCATAGTCACTCATTATCATGAGTAATGAGGTACTGTAAAAACGTTTTTATACACTTTCATTATGTGCATTTAGGAGGTAAAAGGAGTGTAGGGAAAGTGTTAATATGCTGTAGGGACAGGTTTTAATAGGTTTATAGGTGTTTTGGGGGTGACAGGATCCCTTTAAGTAGACTTGAATGACCGATGATCCTGAAACATCTATGGGTTTGTTTTTTTGGAATGAAATAATTATTTTCCCTTAAAGCAACTATACATAAAATGTCCTCAGAATAGTTTAAAACTGTGATATCCTTTTTTATCCGCTTTTTATCTGTCTATATATATATACCTTTTATGAGAAAGAAACAAGGAAAGATAGTTTTATATTTTTCAGGAAAAATATCTTTTTACCAATTTTTTAATTTTTATACATTCCAATTTTTATGTAAGTTTTTGTAACTAATTTATAGATGCAGAAATTATCTCCTTGAATAGTAGCTACTATAAATAAGCCACTTCCAAGAAAAAGAAATTGTGCTAAACTGTTAGCTAGAGTATAATGTGACCTCAGTATACTCATCAAGTGAGGTCTGCATATGCAATTAATTAACCAATTAGTGGGAAAGAGGAAATGATCCTTTATGATTCTGTATATAAGAGTATGTTTTTATAATGTCTGTGATTTTATCTGATGAAGGCTTGTTATATGTTAAGCCGAAACGCGTAATAAAAGAAGAAATTATTTTGGAATAATTTGCCATCCCTGTGATCCCTCTGGTAGCGCTTCAATTCAAACCAGAAAAATTTTTTTTCCTGCACTCCAACGAGATAGGAGGACATGGGAAAGCTGTCGCTCCTGGACCCGGGATTCCTGCAGAGAGAGGTGGAGAACCTGGGTCAGCAACCGAGAAAGGCTCAGGTGGAGATGTGGAAGGACAATCTGCTAAACAGAATGACCCAGAGGTGGATGCCGCCGCAGCCACCGTTGCCAGCCCTGAAGGAGGAAGCCGAGGTCTGTGCCAAGGAGAGCAAAGGTATTGATGTTCCCCCGGAGGCTGATGAAACCCTGGTAGGGCCCCTAGATGCTCCGTCTCCCCCAGCACCAGACCGAGATAGTAAGGACTTACAGTGGGACAAGTCCGTAACCCAACACAGATGGGTGACCCTGCTAGAGCCTGAACCAGCCATGGATGAAGTGTATGTGGAGCTGGAGGTCATCAGATGGGTCGACCCTTGGCATCAAAGACCTTGCCCTGTCCTGGATTGCCTCATACCTTTCTAAACCGCACATTTAGCATTTCCCACTCCCACACTACCTCCTCATCACACCCTCTCTCTGTTGGAGTCCCACAAGGCTCTGTCCTGGGTCCCCTAATTTTCTCCATCTATATTCTTTGCCTAGGACAACTCATAAAGTCCCATGGCTTCCAGTACAACCTGTACCCTGATGACACTCAGATATACCTCTCTGGCTCAGACATCACCTCTCTGCTGTCCAGAATCCAGGGGTGTCTGTCAACCATATCCTCCTTCTCCTCTCGCTTCCTAAAACTCAACGTAGAAAAAATGGAACTCATCATCTTTCCTCCATCCCATCTTTCATCTTCACCACCTGATCTATTATGGTAAATGGCATCTCCCACCCCTCAAATTCGCTGCCTCGGAGTAACTCTCTACTCTGCCCTGTCCTTCAAACCACACATCCAAACTCTCGCCACCTCCTGTCACCTGCAGCTAAAGAATATTTCCAGAATCCGTCCTTTCCTCAGCCCTCAATCTACTAAAATTCTTATACATGCCCTCATCATCTCCTGCCTCGACTACTGTAACCTCCTCCTCTGTGGTCTCCCTGCTAACACTCTTGCACTTCTCCAGTCTGTCCTTAACTCTGCTGCCCGACTAATCCACCTCTTTCCTCGCTACTCCCGTTTCTCCTCTCTGTAAATCTCTTCACTGGCTCCCAATTCCCCAACGAATCCAGTTCAAGTTACTAACACTGACCTACAAAGCCATCCATAACCTGTCTCCCTATATCTCTGAACTAATCTCCCGCTATCTTCCCTCATATAATCTTCAATCCTCCCAAGACCTCCTCCTCTCCTCCACACTTATCCGTTCCTCACACCACCGCTTCCAAGATTTCTCCCGAATATCCCCCCATCCTCTGAAATTCTACGCCCCAACACGTCCAATCCACTACGCTCGGATCCTTCAGATGAAACCTGAAAACCCATCTCTTCAAGAGAGCTTACAGCCTGCAATAACCAAGCTGCCGACCCACCACCACCGGAGCTGCTGCATCCCTGACCTACTGTCTCCTCCCCGATATCCTGTAAAATGTAAACCCGAAAGCCTGGGTCCTCTCCCCTCTGTACCAGTCTGTCACTGTTAATTTGTTTACTGTCAACTATATCTATAATTTTGTATGTAACCCCTCTCATTTACAGCACCATGGAATTAATGGTGCTATGTAAATAAATAATAATTAACCCAGTTAGGGTATATATGTTTGTAGTCCTTGTTTAGTGATTGTATATGTAGATTTTGTATCAGTGTAGGATAGTATGTATGCCAATTATGTGGCAAAAGACTGAGTGGCTATGGACTATGTGTAGCACGAACTCTGAATATAAATAGTTAGCACCCCGGTGTGCTCTCTGTTGGTTTTAGATCAGACATGTCAGTAAGACCGCAAAAAAACAAAACCCACTGGCATGGCCGAAGAATCAGTCCTTTTAACCTTGTCGACATGCCCAGGGCATGTGCTAGGGGTTTACTTGTGGTGGGTCCCCCCAAAACAAAGGGATACACCCGGTGCAGGACACTCGCCTCTTTAACATCTAGGACAGTGTGATGAATACCCGGATAGGGTTTGCACTGGACTGTATATAGTTATTTATGCATACTTTTCTACTTTTATATTTCAGCAATGTTAAAGTAATCGTACCTCCTGTTAAAAGGATGAAAAGCCTTCTTATTGTTCTTTTTATATAGCATTACAAAAATTTTGCATGTCTTCGAACCACTTGTTTTCCTGTTCTCTTGCGGCCCGAGGACGGACTGGGTTTAAGGAGAGGGGAGTGTGGCGCCCCTTCGGATCCAGTTGCCACAGAGGTACTGCACCCCTGTTAGGGTGTAGTATCCAACTCACTGGTAAGAGGGGTACAGACCGGTACCGGGACACCTAGATAACACTAGGAACAATTGTAGTGGGTTTGGGTGGTGAAGAAGGTAGTTAAAGGGAGTACTTGGGGAGGAGTGATATCAGGAAGAACACACGTAGATGACATAGGACACGTGACAAGGGGTATAAAAAGAGCGAGAAACATCTATAACGTAGGAGAAGAGACAGTTGAACAGAGGAAGAGAGTGACCCGCTGAGGAGAGGCCATTGAACACCCAGGTCGAGTTGGAGGGAAGCTAGAGAATGTACACCTGAGAAGTGTCCAAAGGACTGGAACAAGTAGGAGCTCGTCCTAAGGCCAAGCCCCACAGCAGAACATCACCAAAGTGCCTCCAGGAGGAAGAGGGGGTCCCAGAGGCAAAGGAAGTGAGCAATCCACCCGTGGGTCTCATATCCATTGTCAGGCGCAGGCAATTTGATGGACTAGGCTGCAAGGGGGTACCGGGAACCCAAAAGACTAGTGTAGAAGACCAGGCTCAGCTAGCAACCCGGAGGCGGTGGCACTTTAATGGTGACTCAGCCGACAACCGCACACATCTGCTGAAAAGGTGGCAACCATAGGGCTAAGGGGAGATACTGCAGGGGAACCCCTAAGAAAAGCTCACAGTCACTGGCTCAGAGCTCTGTGTGGCGAGGTGCAAGGCAGGACGGGCGAGGCAAGCGCTGTGTCAGACGACTTGGAAAGGACAGAGAAGGGGTGCCAGTTAGGTACCATCCTACTACCAGAGGGTAGCTGGATCCCTGCCTCCGAGAACCCAGTGCTCAGCGGGCTGCTGCACAAAGACTGTGAGTAAAAGAACCGAAGACTGCAGCCCACTGTGTATGTAAACTTTCTTGGCATGTCTAAAGCACCAGAAACACACCTACCAACTCCCTCAGGTACCTTTGGCCACCTTAGGGGTTAGCCCTACCTGTAGAGGGCTTAAAAACATTGCTGCCTCCCAACCATCGGCCCCTAGCAGCGGCAATCTATCTACAGCCGCAACCTGCGGTTGTCGACACTTATAAATTAACAAGTTTCCCCAGGTCCAGTCATCCCTTCTCAGAATGAAGCCTCAATGTCAGATCACTATCCCTAAGAGAGAAATCCACCCACATCAAACTTTTAATGACACCACCAGGGTCACGTAGCCGGGTCTCAGTCCCTGTGATCCCTGTGATGAAAGCTCAAGAAAGCCTGGTTCCGAGTATCCTAAGACCCTGGAGGGGCTTGTCACATCAACTTATAAAAAATAAAAATGCTGTATTAGGTATTTTTAAAGTGTCCTTAGCTGACTAAAATAGACCATCTCTGATGCATTGTTGGCTACTGCCACCCTTAGTCATGGAGTAGATAATTCTGCAGTTACTCTACGTGAATAAAGACTTATCAGTCCTTCCGGCACCTGTACATGTTATAATGGTGTAATCATGGTACGTGTCAAAATCTACAATATTGATCGGAGGGGGCGGACTTACTACATATGTTGTGGTCGTGCCCCCGCCTGTCGGTTTACTGGACAATGGTCATTACCAAAATCGAGGGAGTATACAACTGTAAAATTCCAAAGAATCCAATAATGTGTGTATTGGGGGATGTGTCGGAGATTTCAGTGTCTGAGGCTAGCAGGATAGCCATAGCCAGGCTATTATATGTTGCACAAAAACTGATAGCTAGCAAATGGATAAATCAGGACCCTCCAACAAGGCAGGAATTTATCCGTAAAGCACAACAAATTATAAGGTTGGAAGAAATAATATATAAGAGGAGGAACAAAGACCAAACGTTTGAACAAATTTGGGCGGCCTGGTTGGCACGCGATTAAGGGTGGATCCTAATTATGGGAACTGGAGTGACTATATGTAAGCGATATGGTGGATGCGTACGGGGAAGGGGGGAATGGGGGGGTAGGGGTTTTATATCTATGGGATCATAAGTTTATATGTTTCACGAAACGTCTTGATTACCATTTTTGAAGATTTTGATTTGATTTGGTTATGTATACCATCATATATAAAAGATTCGGGAGATTTTGTTAAAATGATTGATGCTTTTGAGTGGCATTCCGGGTATAGTATGGCGTCAATCGACGTAGAGAGTCTCTATACCCGGATCCCTCAAAATTTGGCGGTAACTGTAATAAAAGAGATACTTCAGATAGAAGGTCAGGACGAATTATTGATAGAATTCGTCTGTGAATCTATCCGGTTCATTTTGACCCATAATGCGTTCTCCTTCAACGACTGCTGGTACAGACAAACCTCAGGGACGGCCATGGGGACTCCGGTCTCATGTACTCTAGCCAACCTCTTCCTTGCACATTTTGAGGATCATGTCATCTACAATAACGCTAATCCTTATCTGAAATATATTAAATTATTTAGTCGTTATGTAGACGATATCTTCATCGTCTGGGAAGGCGATGAAAGTACGTTTGCTTCATTTGTCACCTACATCAATGAGAATAATGACTATAATATGTTCTTCACTTCCTCATTTGGAAATAAAGACCTTGACTTTCTAGATGTTAGACTTAGACTTGAAGCTGACACAATAATAAGATCTCTTTATAGAAAGCCAACTTCATCGAACACCCTGCTGCACTATGAGAGTGCCCACCCGCATCACACTAAGAAAGCTCTCCCTTATAGCCAATTTCTGAGAATCAAACGTATGAATAATACCAACACAATTTGTGAAGAGCAAATGACAAAACTAGAACAAAATTTTAAAGACAGAGGTTACCCCGACAGGTTACTAGAGGAGACCAAGAACAGGGTGCTCTCTAATAAACAGCGAGAAAAGAAAGGCGTAGATAATAAAAAGAATAAACGATTTGTTTTCTCATTCAAGTATGGTCCTATGTACCAAAAAATCTCAATGGCAATTAATAAATATTGGCACATTTTGGAAAGGGATAGAGAACTACAGGCTGTAGGTATAGGTCCCCCACTACTGGCGTATAGGAGATGTAACAACTTAAAAGATTTATTGGTGAGAAACAGAATTAACCCTGAAATGAAAAATACTTGGTTGGATAAAAGAAGACCTTTAGGTAACTATAAATGTAAGAACTGCAGTTACTGTCGGTACCATGAGACAGGTAATCTTCTGTCTATAGGAGATAAAACACATAAAGTGACATCCTTCATAAGTTGTAAGACCAAATGGGTGGTCTATGCAGTGTTTTGCCCTTGTCGCCGATTCTACATCGGCAAAACAATAAGAGAAATGTATAAACGTTTTAGTGAACACTATAGATCTATCAGAACAGGCATAGGGAGCCCTAGATTGATACATCATATAAATGAGGCACATGCTGGGAATGCAGACGTTCTGACCTTTGTTGGCATTGAGCAGGTTCGCCCTTCTGTTAGAGGGGGAGATACACACAAACTGTTATTGAGGAAGGAAAGTAGATGGATTATTGAGACCAGAGCCTGTGGACCATTGGGGCTCAATGATAAAAATGATCTAGCTGTATTCCTATGATGGGGTCAGTTGTATACTGTATCCCCACATTAATGTAGATGAGTAATATTCTGTTATCCACCTAAAGTATTTATTTCAGTATCGAGGGTTCATAACCTCAGAATTTAGAGATGTATTGCCCGTGTAAAACATACGATGAATAGACCGGTTCTATAAGTTTGGTTCACGCCAATAATGAAATAGCTATAATAATAGCTTTAAGTATTAATTATTGAAGTGAAGGCTTTGGTCTGTGATAAGTACGTGCTACTGTTCTAGTTTATGCATCATATTGAACTATCAGTGAATGATAGATCTGGTGCGTAGTTAGTTGACCGCACAGTAATTGGTAAATGTATATAGATCCAGATTAACTGTCTCTGGCATTTAGTGCTTGTAAGCTAGATATCAAATTATTAATTGACAATGATCCTACAAATGTGATTGTATTTGTTCAATGCTAGTCTGTGTTACAATTCCGTTTGATAATATGTGCTGATGTTAGTTCTATGCACTATTTTGGCTACGGGCGTAGTGACGCCACACCGGGACATGATATAACCCCGGATGTGACGACAGACGCCGTAGAGGACCCGTAGAAGCGGCAGACGGCCGCGAAACGGTGAACCGTCGTCCACCCCCCTGCTCCCCCTCCCTGCTATGCTGCTGCATCGCTACGATTGATTTGGAAAATAAAGATTGAAAAACCCTGCTTTGGTGAGTGCGGCTATTTTTTCTTTTTGACTACTACGTATTGTGGACTTTACATGCCAGCACCGTCAGGCGACCTGCAGCCTAATAATCACGAGAGTGATATCAGCCTTATACACTAGCGTTAGTGCCCGGTTTTCTACTTTTCACGATATATTATTTAAAATAAATAAAAACAACTGGTTAAAAAAAAATCTACAATATTACCAATAATATGAAAAGGACATGATACTGGAATTTGTTGATTTGCTTAATAAAACTTCAAGCTAAGGTCATTGTCCAAAATCTGTAAGTAATAACCTGTAGTATTGGAATGACCACTAGGTGGTAATGCAGACACTGAATATTACAATTTTGTGACATTCCTTGTTCAACCAACATGAGACGTGTTTGAAATGTAGATAAGGCTCAGGAGCTACAGTGAGAATGGAAAGTATTCAGACCCCTTTACATTTTTCACTCTTTGTTTCATTGCAGCCATTTGGTAAATTCAAAAAAGAAATTTTTTTTTTCATTAATGTACACTCTGCGCCCCATCTTACATAGTAACATAGTTTTTAAGGTTGAAGGAAGACTTTAAGTCCATCTAGTTCAACCCATAGCCTAACATGTTGATCCAGAGGAAGGCAAAAATAACCCGTGTGGCAACACTAAGCTCCACATTGGGGAAAAAAATTCCTTCCTGACTCCAGATACGGCAATCAAAGTAGTTCCCTGGATCAACGCCCTATCAAAGAATCTAGTATATATAACTGGTAATATTATAGTTTTCAAGAAAGGCATCCAGGCCCTTCTTAAATATTAGTAGTGACTCACTCATTACTACATCATGTGGCAGAGAGTTCCATAGTCTCACTGGTCTTATGATACCTTTACACGCCGCAACGGCGGCAAAGAATCTGACCGGCGATATGTCGCCCCGGCACCATCGCCGTCAAATTGCCTCGCAGTTGCGGAGTATAATTTGGAAATTAGGTTGCGATAAAAAAGTGTTGCCTGGTTCCGATTTCACAGCACTGCTCAAAAATCAGAGGCAATCATGAAGGTGACATTCCCGGCTTTTGGCGTGTGAACAGGCGATAGTGATGGAATCTGCGTCGCCTATTGATTTCCTGCAGGCGTGCCGCAGCGTGCGGGAGTCCGCGCCCCGTCAGCGATGATTGGTGGTGGCTACTGTGTTTCCATTGGCTGTCCCTTCACAGGGCGCTATATTTGAAGAGCTGTCACTTCAGCACCACACACATCTTCACCTACTCAACCATCCACTACCATCCACTACATCAGTCCAATTACATGCGCATTCAATAGCGTACGCTATGTTGGCTGCGTGTGTTGGAGGTTGCACTGTGTCCCCTATACTGCCACACATGACAGCTCAGATGTTGGGCTACACATAGCACATGGCAGCCATGAACAACGCACTGCAATCGCCTGGGAATTGGGAGACGCTGATGGGTACATTACGCTGCTCCCGCTCCGTGGACGGGTACCTTGTTAGCGCCTCAACTTTGGCGGCGCCAGTGTGCGTGGTGACGTCATCACGTTTATTTTCGAAACTCCCTGCATGACACGTGCCTGCCCCTCCCCTGCACATAGCAGAACAGTTATGGCCGCCGCACAGCGCACTGCCACATGGGGTGTGGCAGAGCTATTGGTGCTCATAGACCTGTGTGACCGCCATGACTATTAGTGTCACCAGTGCCACCGGCACACACGGCTGCACAAGCGCAGCATACTAAGGCGGATACAGCGGGCCCTGCTCCAGAACCTGTGTGTGTCGTTGCTTTATGCTGTGCACAGAGGTATGTGATCAGTAAAATGGCATTGATGGGTCCGTGAAACATTGTGTTGTAATATGCAGTACACAAGTTCAGACCTTTGGGCCACAGTATATGGCGCAACTGTGTGTACATATCCATTGTGTTGGCCACACAAGGGCACGTATCCACACACATTGAGCAAGCAATGGTGTTTGTGGGGGATGTAGGTACAGTCCAGTACACACACAAACGTGAACACACACATAGTTCAGTTGTGCCATGGCAGCTGTGCCATGGCATGGACCAATGTAGGCACATATGGGCATAGTGTTGTGTGTATGTTCCCACCATCAGCTACAGACGCACACATAGAAAACCATTGTGTAGTGTAAGCCACTGTCCTGCACAAAACTGCTCCTGTGTGAGGCTTGAGCGACTCGAAAGTGTGTCGCAGCAGCCACTTTCAACGACACAAGCGTGTTTTCATTCCAAACTCCGATACAATGGCGTCAGGTATTAGCCAGCTTCCAGCGCAGGCTGGCCAATCATTACGCGATTGCGTTATCCAATGAGAGTGTTTGGGGTGCGGTGTAAAACAATTTGGCACGCCTATGTTTTCGCCACGCTGAACATGTACGCCCACATTCCTTTGGAGATTGTGGCATGTGAAGCGGCGACGGGAGTCTACCGGATGTTTCCAGCTGTTGGTGTGGCGATTTCTGGGGCGACACATCGCCTTAGGATGAGGGCAAAATTGCGGCGTGTAAAAGCGCCTTCGGCGATCGTAGGCGACTGTGAAAAACGTGCACGCGCATGTTAGATTGCCTCCTATCGCCGCCAAAAATTGCGGCGTATAAAGGTACCCTCAAGGTAACTTCACACGCCGCAATCTCGCCTGGCGATATGAGGTTATCTCACGTGCACGTGCACGTTTTTCATGGTCGCCTCAGATCGCCGACGGCGGCACCACACGCCGCAATTTCGCCCCGAAAGTAAGGCGATGTGCCGCTCCGGAAATCGCTTCACCCACAGCGGAAGCAATCCTGCCAAATTCCATCACCGATTCACATGCCGCAATTCCAAAGGCAATGTGGGCGTACATGTTCAGCGCGGCGAGGAGATAGGCGTGCCGCAGTGGTTTACATCGCGCCCCAAAGGCGCTCATTGGACAACGCAACAGCGTTACGATTGGTCAGCCTGCTCTGGAAGGCTGGCTAATACATGACGCCATTGCCATTGTGTGTTGGTGAATGGACAACTCTTCAAATATAGCGCCCTGTGAAGGGACAGCCAATGGAAACACAGTAGCCCACACCAATCATTTCAGACGGGCGCGGGACTCCAGCACGCTGAGGCACGCCTACAGGACATCATAGGCAACGCTGTTTCCATCACTATCGCCCTATCACACGCCACAACCCTGAAATATCGCCTTCATGATTGCGGCTGATTTCAGAACAGTGGTCAGGAATCAGGCGACGGCCGAGAGGCAATTTATCACCGCGAAATTCCCCTATCACATGCCACAACTGTGAGGCAATTTCACGGCGATTGCTCAGGGGCGACATATCGCCTTTAGGATTGCCAGGCAAGATTGCGGCGGGTGAAGGTACCCTTACAGTAAAGAATCCACGTCTGTGATTATGATTAAACCTTCTTTCCTCCAGACATAGAGGATACCCCCTTGTCCCTGTCTCAGGACTAAGAGTAAAAACATCATTAAAAAGGTCACTGTACTGTCCCCTCACATATTTATACATTATTATAAGATCACCCCTAAGCCTTTGTTTTTCCAAGCTAAATAACCCCAAGTTTAATAACCTGTCTTGGTATTGCAGACCCCTCAGTCCCCTAATGACTTTGGTTGCTCTTCTCTGGACCCCCTCTAGTTCAGCTATGTCTTTCTTATACACCGGAGACCAGAATTGTACACAGTATTCTAAGTGTGGTCGCACTAGTGACTTGTATAGAGGTAAAATTATGTTCTCCTCATGAGCATCTATGCCTCTTTTAATACATCCCATTATTTTATTTGCCTTTGCAGCAGCTGCCTGACACTGGCCACTAAATGTGAGTTTGTCATCTACCCATACACCCAGGTCTTTTTCAGTGATAGTTCTGCCCAGTATTTTACAATTAAGCACATAATTATACCTTTTTTTTCCTCTGCCCAAGTGCATGACCTTACATTTATCCCCATTAAAGCTCATTTGCCATTTATCAGCCCAAGCTTCTAGTTTACATAAATCCTCCTGTAATTTAAAATTGTCCTCTTCTGTATTGATTACCCAACAGAGTTTAGTGTCATCTGCAAATATTAAGATTCTACTCTGTATGCCCCCTACAAGGTCATTAATAAATACATTAAAAAGAAGCGTGCCCAACACTGACCCCTGTGGTACCCCACTGTTAACTGTGACCCATTCTGAGTGTGTTCCATTAATGACCACCCTTTGTTTCCTATCACTAAGCCAGTTCTTAACCCACTTACACATATTTTCCCCTATCCCCATTGCTCTCATTTTATGTATCAACCTTTTGTGTGGCACCGTATCAAAAGCTTTTGAAAAGTCCATATACACCACGTCCACTGCATTTCTTTGGTCCAGTCCAGAACTTACTTCTTCATAGAAGCTTATCAGATTAGTTTGACAGGAATGGTCCCTCGTAAACCCATGTTGATATTGGGTCATGAGGTTATTTTTCTTCAGATACTCCAGTATAGCATCTCTTAGAAAACCCTCTAGGATTTTACCCACAGTACAGGTTAAGCTTACTGGCCTATCATTTCCAAGTTCAGTTTTTGCCCCCTTTTTGAATATTGGCACCGCATTCCTGTGGTACAGACCATGTTATTATGGAATCTTTAAAGATTAAAAATAATGGCCTGTCTATGACGGTACTTAATTCCTGCAGTACTCTGGGGTGTATCCCATCCAGGCTCGGGGATTTGTCAATTTTAGTCATTTTTAGACGGTGCCATACTTCCTGCTGGGTTAAGCAGGTGACATTTAATGGAGAGTTTTTGTTATCACTGATCATGTTGTCTGTCATGGGATTTTCCTGTGTCAATACTGTTGAAAAAAAGTCATTTAGCATATTGGCTTTTTCCTCATCCTCATCCACCATTTCACCCAGATTATTTTTCAAGGGGCCAACACAATCATTTTTTAGTTTCTTACTATTTATGTAGTTAAAAAATATTTTGGGATTATTTTTACTTTCTCTGGCAATGAGTCTTTCTGTCTCAATTTTTGCTGCCTTGATTTGCTTTTTACAAATGTTATTTAATTTTCTGTATTTATTTAATGCCTCATCACTACCTACTTGCTTTAATTCCCTAAATGCTTTCTTTTTGTCACTTATTGCGCCTCTTACTGCTTTACTTAGCCATAGTGGTTTCCTCCCATTTCTAGCATGCTTATTCCTATAGGAAAAAAAAAACAGAGATGTAGATATACAATATGCGCAAATTTATTAAAAAAGAAAAACTGAAATATCACACAGTCATAAGTATTCAGACCCTTTGCTCAGTATTGAGTAGAAGCACCCTTTTGAGCTCGTACAGCCATGAGTCTTCTTGGGAATGATGCAACAAGTTTTTCACACCTTGATTTGGGGATCCTCTGCCATTCTTCCTTGCAGATCCTCTCCACTTCCATCAGGTTGGATGGTGAACATTGCTGGACAGCCATTTTCAGGTCTCTCCATAGATGCTCAATTGGATTTAGAACAGGGCTCTGGCTGGACCAGTCAAGAATGGTCACAGAGTTGTTCTGAAGCCATTGTTATTTTAGCTGTGTGCTTATGCTTAGGGTCATTGTCTTGATGGAAGGTGAACCTTCGGCCAAGTCTGAGGTCCAGAGCACTCTGGAAGAGGTTTTCATCCAGGATATCTCTGTACTTGGCCACATTCATGTTTCCTTCAATTGCAACCAGTTGTCCTGTACCTGCAGCTGAAAAACACCCCCATAGCATGATGCTGCCACCACCATGCTTCACTGTTGGGATTGTATTGGGCAGGTGATAAGCAGTGCCTGGTTTTCTCCACACACACACTGCTTAGAATTATCGCCAAAAAGTTCTATCTTCATCTCATCAGACCAGGGAATCCTATTTCTTATAGTCTGGGAGTCCTTCATATGCTTTTTTTTTACAAACTGTGGGCTTTCATATGTCTTGCACTGAGAAGAGGCTTCCGTCGGGCCACTCTGCCATAAAGACCCGACTGGTGGAGGACTGCAGTGATAGTTGACTTTGTGGAACTTTCTTCCATCTCCCTACTGCATCTTTGGAGCTCAGCCACAGTGATCTTGGGGTTCTTCTTTACCTCTTTCACCAATGCTCTTCTCCCACGATTGCTCAGTTTTGCTGGATGGCTAGCTCTAGGAAGACTTTTGGTGGTCCCAAACATCTGCCATTTAAGGATTATGGAGGCCACTGTGCTCCTAGGAACCTTGAATACTGCATAAATTATTTAGTAACCTTGGCCAGAGCTTTGCCTTATCATAATTCTGTCTCTGAGCTTCTTGGGCAGTTCCTTTGACCTCATATTCTCATTTGGTCTGACATGTACTGTGATCTGTGAGGTTTTATATAGACAGGTGTGTGCCTTTCAAATTAAGTCTATCAGTTTAATTAAACAGAGCTAGACTCCATTGAAGGAGAAGAACCATCTCAAGGAGGATCACAAGGAAATGGACAGCATGTGACTTAAATATGAGTGTCTGTGCAAAGGGTCTGAATACTTATGACCATGTGACATTTCAGTTTTTCTTGTTTAATTAATTTGCACCAATATCTACATTTCAGTTTTTTTCAGTCAAGTTGGGGTGCAGAGTGTACATTAATGAGAAAAAAATAAACTTTTTTGATTATACCAAATGGCTGCAATGAAACAAAGAGTAAAAAATTTAAAGGGCTCTGAATACATTCCGTACCCACTGTATGGTGTACAGCTGGAATCTGCCTCTAACCGCAGCGATCAGAGCTGACTTCAAGCTCTAATGTTTACAGCTTGGTAGCATAAACTGTATTTTTTGGATTATATCACACACTTCCCCCCCCCCCCAAGTTTGGGGGGAGCAGGGGTGCATTTTACAATCCGAATCTTTAATAAAAAAAGAATCTTACTAACGGGTATTGGGTTGCTATTGTGAAGTGGGGGTGCCGGAGGCAATTTTCAGTGGATCTATGGAGGGTGGGGGCAAAGCTGCAGAACCATAGGTGCGAGAAGATCGTGGTGGGCACCACCATTTTCTATGTGCTTGATTCAGTTTCAAGCTGCAAGTGGTTGCTGGAGGTTGAGTTGAGATTTCCAGAAAATGGTCATGGATCTCCATCTGCACATGTGACGCCTCTGCGGCCATTCTCTTGAAGTCTAAACTCAACCTCCAGCAACCACTTGGAGCTTGGGACTGAATTAGGCACATAGAAAATGGCACCCACCACAGCTCCCCCCCCTTCCCTGCAGCTCTGGTCCTACAGCTTTGCCTCCATGGAGCCATGAAACCTGCCTCTGGCACCCCCGCACCACAACCACACCCCCATCACATGCTATGGTGGGTCCAGGGGGAATATAGATATAAGGATGGCGGGCTATGTTCAAAATATGAGGGACACCAGCCAACACTTTAGGGGATGGGCATGTCCGGGGGGGGGGAAAGGGGTCCACACAGTATCTCCTGGAGCACTGTATGAGTAGGATACCAGTAATGGAAGGCCTGGAAGGGGGGTCTATGAAACGGCTGGGAGGCGCCAGTCCCACGCTGGACCTGATACAAAGGGTCTGGGATTCATTGAAGAAGGTGAGAGGGATACAGGGACTAACCAAGTATACGCCCATATGGAATAACAATGGTCTTCCTGAGTTACAAAAAATTGGGACTATAAGAGGATGGGATGCCAAAGGAATAACTCAGATGGATCAAATTTTGGAAAATGGGAATATTAAGCCATTTCAACAGTTCCAGGGAGAATTTTTACTATCGGGCATGGAGTGGTATCATTATGAACAAGTTAAATATGCCATTAAATCCCAGAGGAATACACAAAATATGAAGGTGGAAGTGGACCTGGTCCTTGATTATGTCTGTCAGGAGGGGATTACCAGAGGGGTTATCTCGAGCACATACAGGGATCTCATGCACACATTTTTGCTTCAGTTTCCACTGAAGGCAAGGGATAAATGGGAGGCAGAGCTTGGGCATATTGAGAACGATGTACGGGAGACCATCTTGGAATATATTCCAAAGCTCTCATTAAGTGAACCTGCAAGATTGTCACATATCTATGTAGTCCACAGGGTTTATAGATCGCCACTGCGACTGTATGAAATGGGGCTGAGGGAAACCTCTGCATGTCCTAGGTGTGGGAGTGACGGTGCGGGTATACTCCACATGATGTGAGAGTGCCCCAGGTTGGCCACATTCTGGTCTGGAGTATTGGATATGATTGGAGGGGCGTACGGATGTGTGGTTTCTGGAGATCCTGTTACATGCTTGTTGGGGTATGTGGAGGAGATCCCAGTTGTGTCTAATATGAAAATAGCCATTGCAAGATTATTCTACTGTGCTTGGAAATTAATTGCGCAACATTGGACTGGGACTGACCCTCCTACTAACGAGGAGTTTTCCAAACG
Organism: Allobates femoralis; assembly: GCA_033576535.1. Classification (NCBI taxonomy): domain Eukaryota; kingdom Metazoa; phylum Chordata; class Amphibia; order Anura; family Aromobatidae; genus Allobates; species Allobates femoralis. The sequence continues at coordinate 253,368,091 of JARQOC010000004.1, read as the reverse complement.
AGTGGAGTATATCATACAACTAGAAAGGGGCATCTATGAAAAGAGAGGGAAGCATTCCCTGCATGACATCATGTGGGGACCATGGATTCAGTTTAAAGGATTGTGAGATCTGCTGTACGTTCTGAGAGGTGTGCGGGAGGGAGGATGAGCTGCTGATTTGGGAGGAAGCCAGATTATGGGAAAACAGCATATAGTTCCTTGCTGCATTGTTTGTGAGGGGTATGGAGGGAGGTACTGCTTCCGAGGGATGGGGAGGGTGGGGGTGGGGTTCATATTAAAATGATTGTATTTATGCCATGCTGAATTGAAATTACTGACATGTGTTTACCAAAAGTTCAATAAAAAAGTATTTGATTTAAAAAAAAAAATATGAGGGACACCAGGATGGGTGGGCCATGTACAAAGAATGAGGGACACATTGACATCATAGGTAAACCTCAACTATGAAAGACAAAATGGGAAAACAAATTATAAAAATTATATTGTCTGATTTGGAAAGAATTTTTTTTACATTTTTGGTGGAAAATAAGTTTTTGTTCACCTACAAACAAGCAAGATTTCTGGCTCTCACAGACCTATAACTTATTCTTTAAGAGGCTCCTCTGTCTTCCACTCATTACCTGTAGTACTGGCACCTGTCTTAACTTGTTATCAGTATAAAAGACACCTGTCCGCAAACTCCAGCAGTCACACTCCAAACTCCACTATGGTGAAGACCAAAGAGCTGTCGAAGGACACCAGAAACAAAATTGTAGCCCTGCACCAGGCTGGGAAGACTGAATCTGCAATAGGAAAGCAGCTTGCTGTGAAGAAATCAACTGTGGGAGTAATAATTAGATAAATAGAAGATATATAAGACCACTGATAATCTCCCTCGATCTGGGGCTCCATGCAAGATTTCACCCCGTGGGGTCAAAATGATCTCAAGAATGGTGGGCAAAAATCCCAGAACCACACAGGAGGACCTAGTGAATGGCCTGCAGAGAGCTGAGACAAACGTTTCACAGGCTACCACACTACGCCGCCAGGGACTCGGTTCCTGCAGTGCCAGATGTGTTCCCCATCTTATGCCATTACACATCCAAGCCCATCTGAAGTTTGCTAGAAAGCATTTGGATGATCCTGAAGAGTATTGAGAGAATTAAGCACAATGGTTCACAGCACCCAGGTGGATATGGGTAATATTTCTGTACAAACTATATTACCCTCAGTTGGGGTGCCCGTCTAGCCCAGGGAGTCCAGCCCGGTTACTCACACGACATATTCAGCAGAAAAGATAGCGCCTCCCACACAGGTGGTTCAATCAACGCATCCTTCTTTAATTCCATGTCCGTCACATAGCGACGTTTTGAACCATCTGGTTCTTTATCAAGCATTATATTGAGAGAATGTCATATGGTCAGATGAAACCAAAGTAGAACAGTTTGGTAAAAATACAACTCGTCGTGTTTGGGGGAAAAAGAATGCAGAGTTGCATCCAAAGAACACCATACCTACTGTGAAGCATGGGAGTGGCAACATCATGCTTTGGAGCTGTTTTTCTGCCAAGGGATCAGGATGACTGATCCGTGTACATGAAACAATGAATTGGGCCATGTATTGTGAGATTTTGAGTGCAAACCTCCTTTCATCAGCATTGAAGATGAAACGTGGCTGGGTCTTTCAGCATGACAATGATCCCAAGCACACTGGCAGGGCAATGAAGGAATGGCTTCGTAAGAAGCATTTCAAGGTCCTGGAGTTGCTTAGCCATTGTCCAAATCTAAACGCTATATAAAATCTTTGGTGGGATTGAAAGTTCTTGTTGCCCAGTGACAGCCCCAAAACATCCCTGCTCTATTGGAGATCTGCATTGAGGAATGAACCAACATACCAGCAACAGTGTGTGCCAACCACGTGAAGAGTTACAGAAAACGTTTGACCTTTGTCAGTGCCAACAATATATAAAAATATAACCAAGTATTGAGATGAACTTTTGTTATTGACCAAATACTTATTTTCCACCAAAATTTAACGAAAATTATTTCCAAATCAGGCAATGTGATTTTCAGGATTTGTTGTCTCATTTTGTATCTCATAGATGAGGTCTACCTATGATGTCAATTAGAGGACAAGTGGGAGAACTTGCTCAATTGGTGGCTGACTAAATACTTTATTCCCCACTGTACAAAAGATAAGGGCAGTGGCGTAACTACCGGCATAGCAGCCGTAGCGGTCGCTTTGGGGCCCGGCGCTTGTGGGGGGCCCGGGACCCAGCGCCGCTACGCAGCCGCTGCTATGCCGGCAGCTGTGCGCCTGCGATATGGTACCTGACCTGTTGTGTGTGGCCGTCAGGTGTGGGGCCCGGCGGGGGGCGATCATGCCCGACGGGACCCCCCGGCGAGAGGGATGCCGCAGCGGCGCAGCCGCTCCTATTCAAAGCGGCCGCAGGCGCCGCACACAGTGATCAAAGGGGCTGCCGCCGCCAGTCTGTAGCCTGCTGCCTGCCTGCCTGACCCTGTGTGCAGGGCCGGCGTTAGGGGCAGGCAGCCCAGGCATTTGCCTAGGGCCCCCAAGCTTCAGAGGGCCCCCGGATTATAGCCGGCGGCGCGGTAGCGCCGCGGCCGCTTGCAGTGCTCTGCACCGCGCTCCGGCTTCATCCGGCGTCTTCCTGGTGACCGACGCCGGCCCGGGCGCAGCCGCAGGGAGAGACGTCACACAGGAAGCAGCCTGCCAGCCAGGAAGAAGTCGGAGCGCGGTGCAGAGTGGCGTCGGCGAACAGCGGTAGCGGCAGCGGCAGTCAGAGTAAGTATATCATGGATGTACAGACAGTATTCTTTTACAGGGAGGGGAGGAGGGGAGGAGGGGGCCCTGTATGCACCACCAGTGGGCCCTGGGGCCCAGGCCCCTGTATGCACCACCAGTGGGCCCTGGGGCCCAGGCCCTGTATGCACCACCAGTGGGCCCTGGGGCCCAGGCCCCTGTATGCACCACCAGTGGGCCCTGGGGCCCAGGCCCTGTATGCACCACCAGTGGGCCCTGGGGCCCAGGCCCCTGTATGCACCACCAGTGGGCCCTGGGGCCCAGGCCCTGTATGCACCACCAGTGGGCCCTGGGGCCCAGGCCCCTGTATGCACCACCAGTGGGCCCTGGGGCCCAGGCTCTGTATGCACCACCAGTGGGCCCTGGGGCCCAGGCCCCTGTATGCACCACCAGTGGGCCCTGGGGCCCAGGCCCCTGTATGCACCACCAGTGGGCCCTGGGGCCCTGTATACACCACCAGTGGGGGCTGGGGCCCTGTATACACCACCAGTGGGCCCTGGGGCTGCTGTATATACTGCTGGGGCCTGTATATACCACTGGGGAGGCTGCTGTATACCACTGGGGCTGCTGTATATACAACTGGGGAGGCTGCTGTAATACTGCTGGGGCCTGTATATACCACTGGGGAGGCTGCTGTATACCACTGGGGCTGCAGTATATACTGCTGGGGCCTGTATATACCACTGGGGAGGCTGCTGTATACCACTGGGGCTGCTGTATATACTGCTGGGGCCTGTATATACCACTGGGGAGGCTGCTGTAATACTGCTGGGCCTGTGTATACCACTGGGGCTGCTGTAATACTGCTGGGGCCTGTATATACCACTGGGGAGGCTGCTGTATACCACTGGGGCTGCAGTATATACTGCTGGGGCCTGTATATACAACTGGGGAGGCTGCTGTATACCACTGGGGCTGCAGTATATACTGCTGGGGCCTGTATATACAACTGGGGAGGCTGCTGTATACCACTGGGGCTGCTGTATATACTGCTGGGGCCTGTATATACCACTGGGGAGGCTGCTGTAATACTGCTGGGGCCTGTGTATACCACTGGGGAGGCTGCTGTAATACTGCTGGGGCCTGTGTATACCACTGGGGAGACTGCTGTAATACTATTGGGGCCTGTATATAGCACTGGGGAGGCTGCTGTATATACTGCTGGGGCCTGTATATACCACTGGGGAGGCTGCTGTAATACTGCTGGGCCTGTGTATACCACTGGGGAGGCTGCTGTAATACTGCTGGGGCCTGTATATAGCACTGGGGAGGCTGCTGGATACCACTCGGGCTGCTGTATATACTACTGGGGCCTGTATATACCACTGGGAGGCTGCTGGATACCACTCGGGCTGCTGTATATACTACTGGAGCCTGTATATACCAGTGGGGCTGCTGTATATACTGTATACAACTGTACGGGTACTATTTTTATTTCATAGTTTGGGGCCCCACTCTCAATCTTGCCTAGGGCCCCACTTGGTCTAAAACCGGCCCTGCCTGTGTGTTCTCTGGCTCTGCAGCAGTCTGCGAAGTTGGTCTCCGCCCCCTGGCCGGCCTGTGACCTCGCTCCGAGCGAGTCCTTCCTTAGTACTTACTGACCCACCGAGTGACCGGTCACAGCACAGCAGACAACAAGCAGGATTGGAAGGAGGGGAGCTGCTGCTGCACTGAGCCCGGAGCGAGGGTGAGAGGCGCCGCTAATAACAATATTATATTTATGAGCAGCCGGCAGCATGGGGGGCCTGTATATACCCTGTGTGTGCTGCTGGGACACTGTGAGGGGGGCCTGTATATACCCTGTGTGTGCTGCTGGGACACTGTGAGAGGGGGGCCTGTATATACCCTGTGTGTGCTGCTGGGACACTGTGAGGGGGGGGCCTGTATATACCCTGTGTGTGCTGCTGGGACACTGTGAGGGGGGCCTGTATATACCCTGTGTGTGCTGCTGGGACACTGTGAGGGGGGCCTGTATATACCCTGTGTGTGCTGCTGGGACACTGTGAGGGGGGGCCTGTATATACCCTGTGTGTGTTGCTGGGACACTGAGGGGGGCCTGTATATACCCACTGGGGCCCTGTATATACCCACTGGGGCCCTGTATATACCCACTGGGGAGGCTGCTGTATACCGCACTGGGGCTGCTGTATATACTGCTGGGGCCTGTATAACCACTGGGGAGGCTGCTGTATACCACTGGGGCTGCTGTATATACTGCTGGGGACTGTATATACCACTGGGAGGCTGCAGTATACCACTGGGGCTGCTGTATATACCACTGGGGAGGCTGCTGTATACCACTGGGGAGGCTGCTGTATATACCACTGGGGAGGCTGCTGTATACTACCACTGGGGAGGCTGCTGTATACTACCACTGGGGAGGCTGCTGTATACTACCACTGGGGAGGCCTGTATACCACACTGCTGGGAGCTGTATACCTATGCTGGGGTCCACCCTCAGCTTATACACGAGTCAATAGGTTTTCCCAGGTTTTGGGGGCAAAAGTAGGGTCGGCTTATACACGAGTATATACGGTAAGCTGGGTGGCGTCAGACTGTTAACATCGATTCGGTAAGGGGGTGTGCCTTGAAGGGGGCGTGTCATTGGGGGCGTGTCTTGGAGGGGGCCCCGTTCAAAAGTTTGCTATGGGGCCCTGCCAGTTCTAGTTACGCCCCTGGATAAGGGACACCAAGATGGGGGAGCCATGTGCAAATGATGAGGGACACCAGGATGGTGGAGCCATGTACAAAAGGATGAATTATACCAGGATGGTGGGCCATATACAAAGGATGAGGGACATCAGCATGGGGGGCCATGTACAAAGGCTGCGAGACATATACTAGGGATGGGCGAGTCTACTCGCTAGGACTCGTTACTCGGCGAGTAGTAAGGGACTCGCAGGACTCGGTACTCGGCGAGTTTCCCAGCGATTAATCGCACAGTAACGAGTCCAATGCAAGTCAATGTCAATCCTAGTTTTGTCAGAGTTTACTTTTTCTCACACGCTAGACTCGCTATATCACATCGCTATGTAGCTTGAATCTCCCCAAATCGTTTAAACAATCACATCGCTTCACGGATACCCGCTGTCAGCAGCGAGTCTGAGCGAGTCTATGAATCCGAGTCCTGTATACTGTATTCGGGACTCGCGAATACAGAATCTGTTATGTTCTGACAAAGCTTCCGAGACAGCCTAGCGTGTTAGGTCAGAAAACTTGTGAAGATGGACAAGCCAATCATATTCAGTAATGCCACAGCCATGTTGGTTGTGGCAGGACTATGATTGGCTTCTGTCCATCGTGATGCCTATGTCATGTATGAGAGGCGAGGCTGTATATAAGCCTTGCCACCGCCATTTCCTCCACATTCCTGTGATGATCTGAGCTAGTGCAGGGTGAGGTAGATGCTGGAGCAGATCATAGGGAGTGTCAGTCAGTGTAGGGAAACTTCAAGATTCCTTATATTTACCCCAAAAAGCTCTTCTGAGAGCTACCAGGAGGACAGAGGAGTACTGTGTAGAGGACTGTAGGCAGGCAGGGAGGAGCAGCCTTACAGTGCACACAGGACCGACCTCATAGCTTAGGCTGCCTTTACACTGGCGTTCCCCTCCGCAGCGTTCTGCGGAGGGGAATCGTCATGTGTGCGCAGCCAGCGCAAGCCCCTATGTTTAGAATGGGGACGCACGGTGCTGCGCTTGACAGTGCAGGACCGTGCGCACCCATTCACTCCCATATGTGATCAGTACGCAGGCGGATGCCTGCGCACAAATCACACTCTCCCGCCTGCACCAGGCACGCAACATGTCGCGTCCCTGGTGTGGACGAGACTGTATGATCTGTGCGCAGGCATCCGCCTGCGTACAGATCACATATGGTAGTGAATGGGTGCGCACGGTCATGCGCTGTCAAGCGCAGCACCGTGCGCTCCCATTATAAAGATAGGAGCTCGCGGCCGCTGCGGTCACATTGCAGACCCCTCCGCAGAACGCTGCGGAGGGGTCCGCAAATGTGAACCCAGCCTTAGCTTTCCTAATAGCTGAAGTCAGAGGCTTAGCTGAGGTACTATTTCTTATTTTTTTGCACCTGATAGATTTTGGGTCATAATAACCCCTTCAGCTTTATTTTCTCTGTCGCAGACCAGTGCATTGCTGCTCTCCTACCTGCAAATAGCACGTACGCCACCTGCTTGTGTTTCCAAAACAGCAATGCGAGCGCTTTCCGAGACACATCTGCGATTTGTAAATCACACATTATTCGCTATTACTCGCTTCCCCATTCATTAACATTGGACTCGCTAGACTCGCAACGAGTAGCGAATCCCGGGCTCGGACTCGCTAGAGTCAAGCGATTCCGAGTAATTTAGGACTCGCCCATCACTAATATATACCAGGATGGGGGGGCTACGTACCAGGATGGGGACATACAGTGTTGGCCAAAAGTATTGACACCCTTGCAATTCTGTCAGATAATACTCAGTTTCTTCCTGAAAATGATCGCAATCCCAAATTCTTTGGTATTATTATCTTCATTTAATTTGTCTTCAATGAAAAAACACAAAAGAGAATGAATCAAAAAGCAAAACATTGATCATTTCACACAAAACTCCAAAAATGGGCCGGACAAAAGTATTGGCACCCTCAGCCTAATACTTGGTTGCACAACCTTTAGCCAAAATAACTGCGATCAACCGCTTCCGGTAACCATCAATGAGTTTCTTACAATGCTCTGCTGGAATTGTAGACCATTCTTCTTTGGCAAACTGCTCCAGGTCCCTGATATTTGAAGGGTGCCTTCTCCAAACTGCCATTTTTAGATCTCTCCACAGGTGTTCTATGGGATTCAGGTCTGGACTCATTGCTGGCCACCTTAGAAGTCTCCAGTGCTTTCTCTCAAACCATTTTCTAGTGCTTTTTGAAGTGTGTTTTGGGTCATTGTCCTGCTGGAAGACCCATGACCTCTGAGGGAGACCCAGCTTTCTCACACTGGGCCCTACATTATGCTGCAAACTTTGTTGGTAGTCTTCAGACTTCATAATGCAAAGCAACCCCAAAACATCAGGGAACCTCCGCCATGTTTGACTGTAGGGACCGTGTTCTTTTCTTTGAATGCCTCTTTTTTTCTCCTGTCAACTCTATGTTGATGCCTTTGCCCAAAAAGAGAGAAAATTCTTCCAAAACGTTTTAGGCTTTCTCAGGTAAGTTTTGGCAAACTCCAGCCTGGCTTTTTTATGTCTCGGGGTAAGAAGTGGGTTCTTCCTGGGTATCCTACCATACAGTCCCTTTTCATTCAGACGCCGACGGATACTACGGGTTGACACTGTCGTACCCTCAGACTGCAGGGCAGCTTGAACTTGTTTGGATGTTAGTCGAGGTTCTTTATCCACCATCCGCACAATCTTGTGTTGAAATCTCTCGTCAATTTTTCTTCTCCGTCCACATCTAGGGAAGTTAGCCACAGTGCCATGGGCTTTAAACTTCTTGATGACACTGTGCACGGTAGACACAGGAACATTCAGGTCTTTGGAGATGGACTTGTAGCCTTGAGATTGCTCATGCTTCCTCACAATTTGGTTTCTCAAGTCCTCAGACAGTTCTTTGGTCTTTCTTTTCTCCATGCTCAAGGACACAGGACAGAGGTTGAGTCAACTTTAATCCATGTCAACTGGCTGCAAGTGTGATTTAGTTATTGCCAACACCTGTTAGGTGCCACAGGTAAGTTAGAGGGGCTGTTAATTACACAAATTAGAGAAGCATCACATGATTTTTCTAAGGGTTACAATACTTTTGTCCACCCCCTTGTTTATGTTTGGTGTGGAATTAGATCCAATTTGGCTTTAGGACAAATCTTTTTGTGTTTTTTTTCATTGAAGACAAATTAAATGAAGATAATAATACCAAAGAATTTGTGATTGCAGTCATTTTCAGGAAGAAACTGAGTATTATCTGACAGAATTGCAGGGGTGTCAATACTTTTGGCCATGACTGTATATACCAGGATGGGGGACATATATACTGATTGTAAGACAAACAGTGGCAATATAAGATGGACCCCATTTAACATTAGAAATTATTATTTTTTCTCTTTTCACTCACCAAATTTGAGGTGCGCCTTTATAAAGCAAAAAATATGGTATATTTACCGTATGGTATGAAGATTATAAATAATTTTATACTCAAATTTTATTTCTTGTGAAAAACAAAAATGATGATCTATTTATCCTTGTAGGTCATCAGATTAATTTTATTTATCTAATCAGAGGGTTTTATCTTTATAATTTGATGTGTGAGTATTGTAACCTCACCCTCATGGTGTTAGCATCCTGTGAATAAAACATTATTGTGCTTACCACATTTGTAGACCACATGCTATATGACTCACTTCTGTTATGAGAAGAGCCATTGTATTTTTTTATATCTATATTACTTTTATTGCAGTCCAAAAAGACTAGAACACACCCTACAGTTTTTACGTGTAATAGACCATCTCATACCATATATCTTCAATGCATTATACTATGAACCTCTGGCATTTGGATGACCAACTTAGCTTTTGGAAGTTACCCATATTACTGTGCACCAGTGGCATTTAGGAGGTCATATCATTAACACAAATTCATACTAAGGTCAGTACTAGAGATGATTGGATTGAGCTGATGCAAATCAAATATGTCATATTGCCTGAAATTAAAAGCTCCTGGCAAATTAAAAAAAATTGTGATTCAATTTGCTAGAATCACCCCAAAAATTATAAATATGCCTGGCGGCATTTCACACACTGCTGAAGATTGTATTAGCAAGTGATCAGGTTCATGCAGATAAGCATGGCAAGTATGGGCATCCCAAAAATGCTTTGCAGCTTTCACATTAGATTATCTAGCATGGCCAGTCAGATTAGACCATCACAGGAATTACAATTGATAAAGGCAGAAAAGCAGCATCTAGTTTAGGAAGGTGCAGGGACAGGTAGTGGTAGGTTAGGGGGCAAAAAGGAGCTGACAGGTTCCCTTTAACCAAAGACAAAAGAAAAATCTTGAAGCTTTAACATAAAACTTGAATATTGTAAAATATATATAGAATTATTAATATTGTTACCATATTACACCCATACACACCACCCGAATAGAGTGGTCTGGTATATACTCTGGCTTTTGTGATGTAAATCTACCTACCTTTTTCTTGTTTTGTCCTTTTGGTAGACACCCGGGAGGTGTTCATTTTTTTTTTTTTTGTTTAAATGTTCATTAGTAATGATATTTTTTTAATAATTTATTATGAGTTTTAATAGTTCAATGTAGCAATTACTCCCCATGACAGCAGTGCATGCTGTTGCTGCATTTTCCTTTCCAGGAATGGACCTACATGTAGCAGGTTGTTACGATGTATTTTTATCTCAAGGGGGGATCATTTAACTCTTCCTCCCAAAAAATTACAGAGAAATAAATTAAATAAAATTTGAAAAAGGTTATGTTTTTGCATAACTGGTTTACTAGTCCATTTTAACAATCATATGAGCCATGACAATCCTGTTGGCTATTATTGCAAATTCCTTTCCATGTAAGTAATTACCTGGCAATGTAGCCTATTAAGGTTACAGATTTTAGTTTACTGTGGGGATATTTAAACACAAAAATATCTAAAAAATAAAAAATAAAAAAATCTCTTTCTATTCCATGTGGTAGACCTATTGGAGCAAAGATTTTCGGCTTAAATGAAAGACCTTGTTAGTATTTGGACTTTAGATTAACAACCAATGGTTGTATATAAAAGTCATATGCATTGTGCCCTTTGCACTTGTTGGAAATTTTGGGAGATCTCTTGGTTCCATCTGGCACTTTATTGGTGCCTTTAAAAGTGGAATCTATATATCGTATACTAGTATAGAAAATGAAGCTGGACTACAAGATGTGTTATCTTGCATACAAGAGGAACTAGAAGGGAATACATCCCATAATGCATTTCTATTGGAATTGTCATCTTTTATTTTGAGACATAATTATTTTGTCTTTGACCAGACCTGCTATATGCAGAATTCAGTTACTGCATGGGTGCATGTTGTGCGCTGTATTTCGCCAACTTTTTCTTGAACCAGTGGGAGGGCGCGCATGTTTTCACCGTGTCTTACCGGAGGTTTGTCTGTGGATGTTTCAGGTACATTGATGATATTTTTTTTTTTTGGACAGGTCAGGAGAACTTTTATATCAGGAATTCACACTGCGTATTTTAACCATCCGTGGCTGTCCGTTGTAAAACGGACAGCCAGGGATCCGATTTGGCTCCCATGTATCCCTATGGGGATCAGATTTGGCCTAATTGCCATCCAATTTTGTCGGATCCGATTCAGTCCGATTTCTTGCTGTACCTAAAATTGGAGAGTGCTCCGATTTTGGGCACCACGGACCAAATCAGACCGAATCGGATCCGACATGATCCGTGTCCCATAACATGGGGGCCTATGGAGCACAGGTCCGAGAAAACATCGGATGGTTTCTCGGACCCGATTTTAGTGTACTGAGCATGCTCAGTACATTAAAATCGCTCTTAACCATCTAATTTCACTTCCGCAATGTATATATACATTGCAGAAGTGAAATTTAAGTGAAAGCAAGTGTTAAAAATAAAAAAATTCGATTCTCACCTGTCCTGCGATCCACCGCCGTCGACATCTGCGGATGTACAGGACCTGGCATGACGTCACAGTCACATGAACGGTTACCGCGGTGACCGATGATGCTGAGCAGGTAGCCCCGCCCAGCCAGGTCCTTTCAGCATCCGGAGCTAGATGCTGCACATCGGGGGATCGCTGGACAGGTGAGGATCATTTTTTTTTTTTTTTTTTTTTTTAACACTTGCTTTCACTTAAATTTCACTTGCACATTGCAGAAGTGAAATGAACCCGCACAGCTTATTCTGTGTCCGGATCGTTGATAATCACGGACCCGGACACAGAATAGGTCATCCCCTGTGGTGTCCGTTCCTGTCCGTGGGATCCTACAAAAAGTAGGATCCCACGGACAGGAAAAAATATGCAATGTGAAACCAGCCTAAGAAGGTCAAACTTATTTAGTATAACAAATTAGCAAGACTATGGAAGTGGGCAAAAACCTCACTGTCATTGTGTATATGTCAATTGTACGTATTTAGCACGGTGCTAGATTTCACAGTTGATACTTCTGTACAATCACTTTTTTTAATTTAAATACAAACACAGGAAATGTAGTCTTGAGTTTTAATTAAAGGAGCCTCTGGGTTCTGAAAGCTCTCAAATATAATTTTCTGGTCATCATAATGGGAGACCCAGACAATGGGGTTTAGGGCACTGCCCTCCGGAGGTCACACTAGGTACTACAAGTTTGTAGACACCGCCTCCGCCGCTTATAAACCCCTACCGCAGGGAACATCCTCAGTTTTAAACTTAGTGTGCTCGGAGGATCACGCTTTGCTTGCACTTCACTGCATTCTCACATCTTACGTGATGGCGTCTGAAGACAAGGTAAAATGGTTCCGGTCGGGACCGGCGACAGCCTCCCCGCTCACCCTTGTGGAACACGCAGGTGGAGGTACCGGAGGGCCTAGAGCCTGGACACTTTGTGTTCTCCCGGTACGCTGTCGCGCTCCTTTCCATCCCTCTCTGGGGGGCTCTGGAGAGTGGGAGATGGGAGCCTTGCACAGCTCCGCTCCGTCCGAGGCCTCCCTAAATGGTGCTTACAGACCGGACTGGAGCCAGCCCAGTCCGAGGCCTCCCTAAATGGTGCTTACACTCCGGACTGGTGCTGAAACCCCCGTCCGAGGCCTCCCTAAATGGTGCTTACAGACCGGACCGGCACTGAGGCACTCGGTGTCTCCTGTGTGCCTGGGGGTAGTGTCAGTCACTTGATGTGTCCTGACACTCAGACCGCGTGTTACCCTCGGGTCCGCGGATCTGGTGGTGTACCCTGTGCTAGGGTCACCCTGGCTGACTGCCCTGTGTGTCACAGGGGCTGAGGCTGTAGGCTGCGGATGTTTGTTTATATGCAGTCTGTGTGTGGTATTTCACACTAATTCCCGCGCTGCGGGCTCTGGCGCCTTCATACTGAGGCTGCTTGGAGGATGGGAAGCAGCCCGTGCGGTGACGTCATCCATGGGCGTGTGTGTGTGCTTCCCACGTGTTTTCGGCGCCGCCCACAGTTTCACTGTCGGCGGCCATCTTTACCCCTCACTTCCCGGCTGGGATCTGTCTGCAGCGTGCGTCTGCACTCCATAGGGGAGACCTTCGCGGAGGTCACACACACACACCGCTTCCTCCTACCGCTTGCTGCGGTCGGTAAGCCACCGGGACTCCCGGTTTTTTGTCTGCGATTTGGCTTATTTTCCCCTACTGTGGCGATGTCCTCAGCTAGGAAGCGTGCTGCTAGGGTGGCAGAGGCCACCATTACCTGTGCTACATGCAATGGGACACTGGTGGAGGGGTCCTGCAATAACTGCGGACGCCCAGAGGCCCGGACTGACACTGCTGAGACAGCAGCTCCGGTGCTATACCCTGAGGTTCAGGTGATCCCAGGGCCATGGGAAACTCAGAATAAGATCAATGAATCTCTGTTGTCCCAGCTGTCCTCCATGTCGCAATCCCTGGAGGCACTTAATAGGAGGCTGGATAGCCCAGCTACTCCGTCCAGTTACCCCCGGGTGTCTCCCTCTTCTGCGGTGAGACCCCTTAAGCGGGCTCGTCGTGAGGAGTCACCCGAGCTACAGGCTCTCTCTGAGGAGGAGCGTTCCTCTGATGGTGAGGACGATGATGGGGGTTCAACTTTCGGGTCTGTGTCTGTGTCTGAACCACCAGACGGGGTGGAGGATCTGGTGTCCTCTATCAACGAGACCTTACGTCTCGTGACACCCCCTGAGGAGGTGACGGTGCACCCGAAGGAGGTCTATCAATGGCTGCGGCCAGAGGCTAGACCAAGTGGCTCCTTCATGGACCACACTAACTTTGGAAGGGTGGTTAGAGCTCCCAGGTTACATCCTGGGCGGCGTTATGTCCGCAAACCCAAGGACAATCGCTTCCCCTTCCCCCAGGAGGTGCTTCAGGAGTGATCGCAGTCCCCGAAAGTGGATGCTTCCATGACCAGGATTGCGGCACGCTCCCTCTTCTCTGCCTCTGATAGCTCCTCGCTGAAGGATGCGACTGATAGACAGGTCGAGCAACTCGCCAAGTCTTCCTATGAGGCTGTGGGGTCTTCATTTGCCCCTAATTTTGCCACGGTCTGGACCTTACAAGCGATTACTACCTGCTTGGATGGTATCACTGACCTGGCAAGGTCCAGTCCAGAGGTCCTGGCACTTACCGAGAGGGCGAGGGCCTATGCGGACTACGCCAGGACGGCGACTCTGGAAACTGCCACTCGCTCAGCTGTGGCTTCGGCCAATGCTATTGCGATTCGCAGGTTGTTGTGGCTGCGTCTTTGGGACTCAGATACCACATCCAAGAAGATTTTGCAGAATCTTCCGTTCGCTGGTGACAGGCTTTTTGGCACCGAACTGGACAAGCTGATAAAGGATTCTGCTGAGTCTAAGATCCCGCAGAATAAACCTAAGCCACGGTATACTGTCAAAAGGAACCCAAAGCAGTGGTCCTTTCGTGCCGGTTCACAGTCATCAGCGCCCTCCGCTCGCACGGACCGAGGGGGCAAACCCGCTTCTCAGTGGCGCTCTAAGAGTCGCCCAAAGAAGCCGGCGGGGGCAGCGGCTGCCACCACCAAACCCGCCTCTACATGACTCGCTCTCCCTTCCTGCCTCCCCACAGGTGGGGGGCCGCCTGTCTCGTTTTCAGGACAAGTGGCTACTTCACGTTTAAGATCAGTGGGTTCGAGATGTGGTCTCGCGAGGTTACAGGATAGAGCTGACGTCAAAACCGATTTCCCGATTCCATCGGTCGGTCCCATCCCCAGAAAAGGCTCAGGCTTTTTATCTGGTGTTGGAGGGACTCCGCAGAGACGGAGTAGTGATCCCAGTGCCTTCCGGAGAGAGGTTCCGGGGTTTTTACTCCAACCTCTTTATCGTTCCAAAGAAGGACGGCTCCTTCCGCCCGGTTCTGGACCTGAAGTTGTTCAACCATCACGTGTTGGTTCGGAAGTTCCGTATGGAATCCCTGCGCTCCGTGATCGCGGCTGTGTCACAGGGGGACTTCCTAGCGTCGATAGATATCCGAGACGCTTACCTTCACGTGCCCATTGCACCGGCTCATCAGCGCTGGTTGAGATTTGCAGTGGGGGAAGACCACTTCCAATTTGTGGCGCTGCCGTTCGGGCTGGCCTCGGCACCGCGGGTGTTCACAAAGGTGATGGCCTCCATGATGGCTCTCCTGCACGTGCAGGGGCACGCCGTCATTCCCTATCTGGATGACCTACTGGTCAGGGCGCCGTCGGAACACCTTTGTCGGCAAAGCCTGGAGGTGACCATGCAGTCTCTGGAACAGTTTGGGTGGCTTCTCAATATCCAGAAGTCGACCCTGGTTCCGACCCAGTCACTGACATATCTGGGCATGGACTTCCACACGGACTCAGCCCTGGTGTCTCTGCCACGAACCAAGCAGCTGGCCATCCAATCAGGAGTGCAGAATGTCCTCCTGTCACCACAATCATCCCTACGGGTATTGATGAAGCTGGTGGGACGCATGGTAGCTGCGATAGAGGCGGTGCCTTTCGCACAGTTTCGTCTCCGTCCTCTTCAGCTGGAGATCCTCCGCCGATGGGACAAGAGGACGATCTCTCTGAATCGGCTGGTGGCGCTTTCCCAACCGACCAGGGATTCCCTGCAGTGGTGGCTCCAGCCACGTCACTTGTCACGGGGCCGGTCCTTCCTCAAACCGTCATGGTTAGTGGTGACCACCGACGCCAGTCTGAAGGGCTGGGGAGCGGTGTTCTTACACCACAGGGCTCAAGGCCTCTGGACTCAGTCGGAGTCGGCGTTGCAGATCAACGTGCTGGAGATCAAGGCGGTCTATCTGGCGCTCCTGGCGTTTCAGAAATTCTTGTCAGGACAGCCCATTCGGGTGCAGTCCGACAATGCGACGGCCGTCGCATATATAAACCATCAGGGAGGGACCAGAAGTGCTCAGGCCCTCGCCGAAGTCCACCGCATTCTATCTTGGGTGGAGGACAACGACTGCCTGATCTCCGCAGTTCACATCCCAGGGGTCGAGAACTGGGAGGCCGACTACCTGAGCCGGCAGGGGATGGACGCCGGAGAGTGGTCTCTTCATCCAGACGTCTTCCGGGACATCTGCAGCAAATGGGGCACTCCGGACGTGGATCTGATGGCCTCACGGCTGAATCATCAGGTGCCGCAATACATGGCGAGATCATGGGATCCTCAGTCTCTGGGGGCAGACGCCCTGATCCTGAGTTGGTCCAGCTTCCATCTACCATATGTGTTCCCGCCTCTGGCTCTGATTCCCAGGGTTCTGTGGAAAATCAGGACGGAATGCAGAGTAGCCATTCTAGTGGCACCAGATTGGCCCAGGAGGTCCTGGTACCCGGACCTGTGGCAACTGTCAGGCGGACACAGGTGGGCTCTTCCAGAACGCGCAGATCTTCTCGCGCAAGGCCCATTCTTCCACCTCAATTCCAGGGCCCTCAGATTGACTGCATGGCTCTTGAGGCCTGGCTACTAACATCTAGGGGATTCTCTCCTACAGTGGTTGCCACTATGAACCGGGCCAGGAAGCCCGTATCCAGGAAGATATACCACAGAACGTGGAAAATCTTTTTTACCTGGTGTGCCTCGGGTGCCAGGTCTCCCTGGCCTTTGTCCATCCCGACGTTGTTGGCTTTTCTGCAGTCGGGTTTGGAGTTGGGCTTATCTCTCAGCTCCCTGAAGGGTCAGGTATCAGCTCTTTCAGTGCTGTTTGATAGGCGCTTGGCGCTCCTTCCGAAGGTCCGTCAATTTCTGCAGGGGGTGTCTCGGGTGGTTCCGCCCTACAGGCGACCTCTGGACCCTTGGGACCTTAACATGGTCCTGGCGACACTGCAGAAACCGCCGTTTGAGCCACTGAGAGATATTTCCCTCTCTCGTTTGTCCCAGAAGGTGGTCTTTCTGGTGGCGATTACGTCTCTGAGAAGGGTCTCAGAATTGGCTGCACTTTCGTGCAAGTCGCCCTTTCTGGTGGTTCACCAAGACAAGGTGGTGTTGCGCCCGCGGCCAGAATTCTTGCCAAAGGTGGTTTCCACTTTCCACCTGAACCAGGAGATTGTTCTCCCATCATTTTGTCCCGCTCCCGTTCATCAGGTTGAGCGCGACCTCCATACTCTGGATCTCGTGAGGGCTGTACGCATTTATGTGTCCAGGACTGCCTCCTTCCGGAGTTCGGATTCATTATTTGTCCTTACGACAGGTCGCTGTAAGGGGTCCGCGGCATCGAAGTCCACCTTGGCCAGATGGATCAAGGCTCCCATTCAAGAGGCTTACCAGTCTTCTGGTTTGCCTCTCCCGGTGGGATTGAAGGCTCACTCTACTAGAGCTGTCGGTGCCTCCTGGGCTTTGCGACATCGAGCTTCGGCTCTACAGGTGTGTCAGGCTGCCACTTGGTCCAGCCTGCACACATTCTCTAAGCACTATATGGTGCATGCCCATGCCTCTGCGGATGCTAGTTTGGGCAGGCGGGTCCTCCAGGCGGCGGTTGCACACCTTTGAGGGGGACCATGTTTCATCCGTCTTTTGAGGAACTATTCCCACCCTGGGGTATTGCTTTAGGACATCCCCATTGTCTGGGTCTCCCATTATGATGACCAGAAAAAAGAGAATTTTGTTTACGTACCGTAAATTCTTTTTTCTTTAATCATCAATGGGAGACCCAGCACCCACCCAGTTGTTCCGTTGCATGTTTTGCAGTTGATCTGTTCCCTATTGGGACAGTGTTTTCCGGGTTGTGGAACCGTTTGTACACGGTTTTCTCCCGACGTTTCGGGTGTGGTTTATTTGTCTCCTCGCAGCTTATGGACCAAACTGAGGATGTTCCCTGCGGTAGGGGTTTATAAGCGGAGGAGGCGGTGTCTACAAACTTGTAGTACCTAGTGTGACCTCCGAGGGCAGTGCCCTAAACCCCATTGTCTGGGTCTCCCATTGATGATTAAAGAAAAAAGAATTTACGGTACGTAAACAAAATCTCTTTTTTTCTGGTTAGATGTGGTGCATCTCCATGCAAATATTGTACAACTATGGGTATATCAGTTTTTTTTAGTCTTGGGTCAAACAAAAGCATTACAAAAATCCAATATTACATCCAATATTATATTAAAGGGAATCTGTCATCAAGTTTTTTCTGTGTTAACGGAAGACAGTGGCAGATAGAGGCTGACACACAGAGTTCAAGGAAGTTCATTTATTACCTTTTGTGCTGCTGTATACTTATAGTGAAGGCTTTATCACCTGGGATTATTATTGCTTGGACAACATTAGTCCATCCATGCCCTCTCCCCCGCTGATTAGTCTATAGACTTTCTACATAGAGAGCCTGGTATGGGCAGGATAACTTTCTGATCATTGCTGCTTTGCTAAATCTAAAAACTCTGTGTAAGGCTAGGGTCACTCTTAAAAGGCACAATCCAGTAACCGCATCCATTACTACATGCGGTTTTACCATGTGCCTTCATACTATCTTTTGATAGTAAAATTGCAACCCTCATTCCGCAACTGGATGCATTAATGCATCCAGTTTTGGAATGTGGGTTTTTGCAATTTAAAAAACCGCATCCGGATGCGGTACCGCAAGGTACATTTATGTACCTTGCGGTACAGGATCCGGTCCCATAGGCGCCCATGTTAAAAAAAAAAAATGCATCCGGTTTTGCAACCGCTCCGAAAAATACAGCCTGCATGATTTTTACTGCAGGCTGCATAACAGGATGCGGTGACCGGATTGTAAATAGTGCAATCCATTTTTCCCATTGAAGCCTATGGGCGGCGGATCCGAATGCGGTTTTGAGCATTTTTAATGCTCAAAACCGGATTCGGATGTAAAAAAATACCGCAGGTGTGACTCTAGCCTAACAACTGCTACACCTAGTAAACTAAAAGATACATCAATGGATTCAGAGTTTCTTTGCCTACATCGTGCTCTCAGATGAAGTAACAAAAACCTGCTACCTCAAAATAAATTGGGTCCCATAATCAAAAACAATATCCAAGGCGAGCCCATGAGGTTTCACAATCTCATTAATGAAAACATGAGCCAAAGTTTTAGTACTCAGAAGTTTGGTTAACGTAATAAATAGTGATGGGCAAACCCGAACTGTAAAGTTCGGGGTCTGTATTGAACACCGTGTTCAGGCACATATCCCGAACATGGACTTCCCTGGGAAATTCGTGTTACAGTTCGGGTTCGGGAGCGGGGGGGGCAGTAAAAAGAAAGAAAATTGTTATTAAACATTATCATTATACTTACTGGGCCCTGCCGTCCTACCATCCCGGCTTGTCTACTTCCGGGGCCACTCATCAATTTCCGGGATATTTGCTGCAGAGGGCAGAACAGCCATTGACAGACGTTGTCACAGAGAATAGGCGTCTGTGATTGGCTGTTGGAGTAATCTGGAATCAGCCCATGCGTTCTAGATGCTAGAACTAGATTTTCTCGGCATGTTTTGTGACCCTGCGGAATATTTTCAACAAAACTTTTGATAATTCTGTGATCACATACCAGTATCTTAGAAATTTCAAGAGTGATGCATCCATCTATAAGACTTTTAACAATTTTGTCATTTTTCTAAGTCAATTAAATCTCCTTTTATGCTTCTTTTGACTGCAGAAAACAAGCTGCTTATTATTTCAGTCCATCTTGGTAAAGCGTGTTGTTATCCTTAAGCCACATCCTCCCTCATTACACACATACACATCACCTGATATGCTTCAAAACAATAATATTTAGGTTTACACAGCTTGGAGAATCTGCATAAAATGATAATATGATCAATATACTCACCTCCCGTGCACACAATGTATATACCCCCATGTAAAATAATAATTTTGCGCCTCGTCGGGCAGGCCACCACCAGAGGTACTGCAGTCTTCTATTAGAGGAAGAGTTGTGCTTCTGCTATCCAGATGCTGGGATGGCGCAGTCAAGCTTCACATACACACACACAACACTTAGGGACCCCGGGAGAGTGGGTGGACACAGAGGGAGGATCCAAGCATAGTTGGGAAGGAAAAAGGTAGTAGTAGGAAAAAGGAGTGAGAGCGAGGAGCTAAGTGGTATTGGCTCACGTGGGCATGAGCACGACCACGCTCACCCCGGGAGGGAAAGACCAGTGGGTGTGGAGGAAAGAAAGAGCCCTTGGGTATGGAATGAGACGAAGATCCCCATACACCTGTATCTGGCGAGAGAACAGAGGGGCTGGTGGACGACATCGGGAACTGGCCCTGAACACGGTGCGGATGCTATAAGCCCAAACTGTTGAAACCGAAGGACCCGAGTTCCGAATGGGAGCTGCGGCCGAACGCCCAGCACAACTTGGAGAAGGCGGCCGAACTAGGGAGCTGTATCGGGGAGTAGTACAACTGAGCACCCATGGCTGCCGGAACCTGAGCTCTGTGTGCAGAGGTGCTGAGAGGAGCGTAGAGACTCGCTTATAGCGCTGAGTGACCACCAGAGAAAGAGACTCCCAGTAAGAGAGAGAGGAACACCAAAAGAGGCTCGAGTGCACAATCCCGTTTCCGGAGAGAACGCTGAACCGGAGGTTGGCAAAGGGAAGCCCCCAGCAGCCATGCTGAAACAACTAAGTAAAATTTATGGAACTCCAGCTGTGGTGTGTGAGACTTTCTTTAGCGGTGACCACCGGCCGCAGAGGCCGCATGAAACACTGGAGTACTGATGATCTAACGAACATCTGTCAAGGTACGAACTGAACCCTCCTTCTTGCTGCCCTGGGGACCGCGCTCCACCTGCAGGAAGCTAAAGCATCCAAGCTGCCCGTCATCATCCCCAGAGGTTCTGAAGCAGCGGCGGCCGCCCATGGCCGAGTACCGTAGGTGGCGTCATGAATACTTTTCCCTATCTTCCCCATCAATCCCCTTTATTAAATGACACCGCCAGGATCACGGGACCAGGTCTTGACCCCCGTCTGTCCCCATGAAAAGAACCGAGAAGAACAACAAGCTGCCCGGTTTTCGAGTACCCCCCACCCTGGACTGGGCGTGTCAATAACAGCATGTATTCAACTCCGGTGCCGATGCCATGCCAGTGGTGTTGATGCTGGGTCTCCAGGGACTTGCTGATGTTGTTATGTCATGTGAACTCTGCAGATAATTAGTGTTCACTAATGGTCCACTTCATTCTCACTTCCTTTGGATGTAACTGACATCTGGAAGAAGTCAGTGAACAGCAGCACTCACTTCTTCCACATGTTAGATCCAGCTAAAAGAAGCGAGAGTAAAGCAACCCTGATTGGTTGCAGGGCTTACATAATATAATGTCACGTATTCCCCTGGAAACCCGGCGCCTATGTCAACTGAACTTCGTCAGCATCGGAAGTGAGTACAGGTTGTTATTTTGGAAGGGGAAATCTGCCAATTAAGAAGGTGTTGCAGAAGAGTGGAAAACCCTTTCATCTTAGACCCCTTTCACATCTGCGATTATTGCTGCATCAGCCGCATAACAGCCGTCTTGCTGCACCGATCCGGCATGCCCCATTCATATACTATGGGATTTGCAGTCAGGTGCGGCAAGTGTGATATTGCCGAATCCGGCACTTGGGGCACTGCAAAAAAACACTGCTAGCAGCGTTATTTTTGTGCGGCCGCAAGTGGCGGATCTATCGGGTTCAGCAATACCACACTTGCCACACCTGACCACAAGTCCCATAGAGAATGAATGGGGCATGCCGGATTGGTGCCACAAGACGGCTGTTATGCGGCTGATCCGGCAGATGTCTGCGAATTACAATAATCACACATGTGAAGGGAGCCTAAGTTAGATGTTTTTGCTACTTTTCTTTCATCATTTAAAACAAATTATATTTTTTTCCTCATATTTTCATGTGACACCCCTTTACAGAAGAACTACATTACATTTTCATAGTTCTGTATTTTTATAGGAAATTTTTCATTAACTTGCATATAGGTTCATCCTTAACATTATTATTTTTTGTTCACTGTGTTAGAAATATGACATGCACACATGCAAAGGTTTTCAATTACTAAGGATAGTATTGTATTTGCTTTTCAAAGAATTTTTTTTATCAAGATTCCATTATATGGAAATTATTACTACTACAGTGTCACAATCTGTATCTTTTTTTTATTTAATACAAACAGTCTACTCATTTTGCGATGTACTATTTCAACTGCATGGAAAATTTCAAACCATTATCTTTTCAGCTTTTATACTTGATTGTGCTACTTTGCTATATACAACAAATTAAACCAATCATCAGAGATTTATTCATTTGAAAGGCCAACAAGTAATCAAACATTTTTCCTTAGGAGAGGA
The DNA here is from genome assembly GCA_033576535.1 of Allobates femoralis. NCBI lineage: Eukaryota > Metazoa > Chordata > Amphibia > Anura > Aromobatidae > Allobates > Allobates femoralis. The sequence goes on along the minus strand of JARQOC010000004.1, from coordinate 253,345,834 downwards.
GACACTGCAGAATAAATAAGTAAGCAGCTTCAGCGTTGCCTGGCAGTAAGAGCCAGATTCCATCTGCCATATTTGAAATAAGTAATGAACATCACCAATTTTCTAAATAAATATATTTCTAAATGTGCTATTGACATTATTTTCTCACTAGATGTCAGTAACAACCCATCCAATTCACATATTCAAATAAATCAAACCATAGATGTTCATAAATTAAGTAATGTGTAATAATGATAATTGACACAGAGAAAAAGTATTGAACACATGAAGAAAGAGGTGCAAAAAGCCATGCAAGTCATGACATCAGCTGAAATCTATCAGTAGTTAGAAAGTAGTCCTGCTACTTAGTGAAAAATAATATATCAGCTGGTTCAACTGATGGCCTACAAAAATGCGTCTCATTCCCAAGGTGCCACACAAGAAACATCCCATCATGGGTAAAACCAGTGAGCTGTTTCAACACCTTTGCAACCTTATTGTTGCAAAACATAGTGATTGGTTACAGATGAATTTCACAATAAAGTCGCAATGACCAGGTACTCCTCACAAAATTTCATAGAGAGGAGTGAAATGAATTATCACAAGACTTGTGCAAGAGCCAAGTTAAGAGGCACAGATTGACCTGGAATCAGCAGGTTCTGTTGTTTCAAAGAAAACTAAGTAATGTACTCAACCTCCATGGCCTGTATGCACACTCACCATGAAAGATTCCATTGCTCAACTAAAAGCATGTTTAAGCACGTTTAAAGGGAACCTGTCAGGTCGTTTTTATCACCTAACCTATCACTACCTATCCATGCACCTTCCTAACACATCCCTAATCATCCCTGCCTGAACTAAAACTGTCCTATTTTGGCTGTGAAAAAAACGTGACTTATATTTTCGCATGCAAATAAGGCATCCAGACTATGGTATGTTTCCTGACTGGGCGATCTCCAGGGCTCCGTATCACCCCTCGTTGCTGTTATCAAGCTAAAGTGGGCGTGAAAATGAATTCTCCTACATGCTCCCAATTTGAAATTCCCGCCTCCTCCATCCAGGTATGATGCGACACCCGGACGTCTTTTTTTTTTTATGATATTCTAATTTATTGAGAGGCACTTTTAGTCTGGTCAGAAGAGACCAATATTGAAACCTTTGGATGCTATCATTCACACCATGTTTGAGGCTAAAAGGCACTGCACATTATATCACCCCCAAAACACCATACCAACAGTGAAGTTTGGAGCTTGGAACATCTTGGTTTGAGGCTATTTTTTTTAGCAAACGGCACTGGCAAACTCCATTTAATAAAAGGAAGGATGGATGGACAAATATACCCACACATTCTTGATTAAAAATAATCTGCTGACATCTACAGGGATGATGGAGATTAAACAAGGGTGAACAATTCAGCAAGACAATAAACTTAAACTCAGAGGCAAAAAAACTCTTAATTGAATTCCAAGAAAGTAAAGCTGCTAGAATGGTCCAGCCAATCACCTGACCTGAATCCCATAGAAAATGTATGGAATGAGCTAAAGCTCAGAGTTCATAGAAGGAGCTCACCATATTTTCAGGATTTGAAGAATGTTTATATGGACAAATGGGCCAAAATCAATCCTGAGAAATGCAAGTGGCTTATTTCTCCATGCAGGAGGCATCTTGAAGCTGTCATCACCACCTACAAAGGGTCTTCTTCGAAGTGTTAAGCGTGTTCATTACTTTATCCCTGTGTCATTTCTCATTGTTATACATCCATAAATGTATGGACATCTATGGTTTAATTTCCATGGATCTGTGGATTGAATGGGTTGTTTTGTTACTGACATCTGGAGAGAAATGAATGACAATAGCACCTCTTGAAATATATTTGCTTAGAAAATTGCTGATGTCCTCAAAATTGACTTCACTGCTATGGGTGCATTCAAGTGAAGCCAGATACATGATCTGATAAAATCTTTTTTCTTTTAAAGCTTGATCAGACCGTCTTTTTTGGTCTGAGTGTGATCCGATAACACATCGGATTGCATTCGGACCAATGTTATTCAATGAGCACTGTTATTAATTCGATCAAGTGGTCCAAGGAAAAAAATTGCAGAATACACGGTTAGCTTCCATAAATTGGATCACACTTGACCATTCAAATCTGTTGGTCTATGAAATAAAATTGGAGCACACTTGTACCTTCCCCAAATCCACCAGTGAGTCTCTGCTGCTACTCTCAAGTTGACAGCATGGTTGTCAATCGGTGTGCTCAGCTGTTCTGAAAGGGGCAGTTTCATCTACTTGGGCAGACCCGATGAGCTCACAGATTGTCTGCCATGATATTTATATGACATCAGCCCTGGTGTCAATACCAGACATCAGAACCAGCATCAGAGACTCACCATTTCCACTGGTGTGGCTTGTTATGCTTTAACAAAGTACAGCCAGAACAGAATATTGTCTTAAGGAGAACAACCCCTTTAAAGAATGTTAAACTTGTAGGGTTTTCCTTTTTTGCAGAACTGAGGTGGCTCTATACAATTTTACCTTCTTATTTACCTTGTTCTATCTTATTTTCCAGGGCCTTAGTGACTATTACATGTATAATTCATCTTGAATGTTGCATTGTTTTCACTTTTTACCAACCTGCTTTTAATTTTGTCCAGTAACATTGTTGTATGAGGATATCCAGTGAGAGAAATATATGGCTGTGATGGAAATGGCTATTAAAGGGAACCAACCACCCCAAATGACCCCCCGGACTGTTAATATGTGTCCCTACACCCAGCACACACATTTGGGGCAATCGTTTTTGCTGAAAAACACTGTTTAGTAGAAGCTAAGATATAGCTTTATGAAGTTTAATAAATTCTGACGAATGGGTGTTACCTAGCTTGTCCTCGTGCAGTGTTCATGTGCCTGTCAGCCTCCTCTCCCCCCTCCCTTCAGTGAAGCCCTTCTGTGCAAGCCGAAAATGAAAGGGGACGGGGCTCCGGCATGCCGCGATTTAGCCCAGCCCCTTTCATGACGCGGCCAGGCTCTTAGAAGGTGAGAGGGGCATGCATAATTTACCAGGCAGCAGCAGACAGGCGGGGCATTTTCGGCTTGCACAGAAGGGCTTCACTGAAGGGAGGGGGGAAGAGGAGGCTGACAGGCACGAACACTGCAGGAGGACAAAGCTAGGTAACACCCATTCGTCAGAATTTATTAAACTTCATAAAGCTATATCTTAGCTTCTACTAAACAGTTTTTTTTAGCAAAAACGATTGCCCCAAATGTGTGTGCTGGGTGTGGGGACACATATTAACAGTCCGGGGGGTCATTTGGGGTGGTTGGTTCCCTTTAAATACTGGTGCTAAGAGGGTTGTTATATTTGTGAAGAAGACTAATAGGTATGAAATGTACAAAGGTCAAGGCAAAAGCTACTCTCCTTATGCAGATTAATCCTGCAAAAGGAGAGTAGCTATTCCCTTGACCTCGTCATTGCAACTTACAAAGCTATATCAGATCCTATTCTTTGCATTGATAAGGAGCAATCACCCCGAAATGCAGCATTTGCAGATTGGGTTTTTGATATGGCATAAATCCTAAATCATATTGAAAGGCTTGTTAAAGAGTCAGTTTTAATTCTTAGGATTGCTACTTTCAATACGTGGCACTAGATTTTGTCTATTTCCTCCCTGAATAGACAATGTACATGTTGTACAAAGTAACAGTAACAGTAAGAAAAAAAGGCCAATTCAGTAAGGGTGCTTTCACATCGCGTTTTTTTCCTGTCCGTGGGGTTCCTACTTTTTGCAGAACCCCACAGACAGGAAAGGACCGCATCGGATGTGGCCTCCTGGTGCCATTTCTGTGTCAGGGTCCGTGATTTTCACGGACCGGCACACAGAAGGGCACTTTCACTTTCGCAATGTATAATATACATTGCGGAAGTGAAGCAAGGGTTAAAAACAAAACAACATAGTCCTCGCGATGTTAGGCATCTCCCGGCGCTTCGGAGCTGGGAATCAGCTGACCCAGTCACATAACCACATTGGTTTAAATCTCCCCTGATCGGTTTTGGCGGGCGTGAGATTTAAACCTATCAGCTGTGGAGTCATGTGACCACGGATGGCAGAAAAACGCGATGAGAAAGCACCCTTAGATCTCAGCCTCTCAGCATACAGTCCATTAGAGTACAGTACAACATACAGATGTGAGCAAGGTGGCTCAACAAAGTATAGTACTTAGCAGGTGGTAATAATACATCGACCACTTGTGTTTTATGAAATAGTTACTGTATATTTAGAGGTGAATTATTTTGTGCTCAAAGAAAATTAAAGCCAGGTTGTACTCAATTTCCATTACATTTTCTCTCAGAAATGTAATCATGGACAAGTCCCAAAGTTAGGTGATCAAAATAGCATCTCATAGACAACACATGGACCTCTGTAGTAGCACCTATGGAATATTAAGCTTGCTTTTTGATAATATTGGGAAGTCAAAGATTTATGTGCTAGGTAAATTATGGAACATTGATGTGAGAATATTGTAATTACCCTGGTCATGTAAGTTTCCTTTGTGTGAAGAAAAATAAAATGCTCTGCATGGACTCAAGATGGCACAGGAGACCTGGTGGATGTGAAAGACTCTCACCTTGATGTAATTCTCCTCTTAAAAAGAAAATCTTTACACTGAGACCGGATCCACAATTTAGTATTTGATCAGTTTTTTTCATCCCCTTCTTTTACCAAGATCAGAAGATAATTAAATAAAAGAGATGCAAACATGTTTCCATTAGAGAGCCCATGTTTTCAATCAACTGCTTAGAGAGAGTCTGACATACACAAAATCTATTTTATGTGAGCTATACAGAGACTAGATATATACGGGACTAGCACTGTACCTATTACAGGTATATACGTTCAAAATAAGTTGCAGCACTCCCAATATGGTGTGTCTTAAGCCTTTGTTTTGGCCTTGGGTCCTGTCAGGCTACGTTTCGGGCACAATCGCCCTTCAGCCCCTATTACAGGTATAGTGCAAAACCTGCTTCTAACTTACAGTGCTCAGTTCCCAGCGCGAGCACTGCCTATAGTCAGCTGGCATGTGTGGATGAGTGCCTATGCCCAGCAGGGCACCACACAAAGAGAATGTCACTTGCTATACTTCCATGGTACAGGCAGTGTCACTGGGCATGTACACACATTGTGGCTGATTTTATTTACTTAGAACAATGCAAGCTCATTTAAAATTAATTTTGGTGGTGACAGACTTTTTTTTAAATGAAGCTAAAAAATGTTTCCAGTTTAGTCAGTGGTGCTTTGAGTGTTGACTGTTGCTGCTCTGTGCACGCTCCCATGACTGAAAGCCTTTGGATCCTCGAAAGAAATAAGTTAATTTTTTCCAGCAGCTGCCCTTTCAGTACTGCAGACAGGCTGCACAGTAAGCTATTACCTGCAGATTATCCCTGTATTTGCAGGTAAATAGTATTTTCCAAGTTGACGGGTTCCCTTTAAAGTGTGAATGAGGCATAAAAGGGCAATTTTTAAAACTAAAGATAATTTTCTAAAGATTATAATTAAAACAAAGCTTTAATAATAACAATATTTATATAGCGCCAACATATTCGGCATCACTTCACAATAAAGGCCCCTTTCACATCAGCGGTTTTCGCTGATTGCGGCAGATCCGGCAGAGTACCACATTTGCCGCCTAACGGCCGCACTTGCGGCACGCTTGCGGCAAGCCCCATGCATTGTCTATGGAGTTTGCGGCAGGTGCGGCAAGTGCGGTATTGCCGCGGTTCCGGCACTTGCGGCTGCAAAAAAAAGCTGCTGACCGTGTTGCTGCAACTGCCGCAAGTGCCAGAACCGCGGCAATACCGCACTTACTGCACCTGCCACAAGCCTCATAGACAATGCATGGGGCTTGCCGCAAGTGTGACTGTTAGGCAGCAGATGCGGTAAATCTGCCGGATTGGCCCAATCAGTGAAAAACGCTGATGTGAAAGGAGCCTTAGAGGTACATATTCAAACAATCATAAGAAACAGTTATCAGAAAATACAATACAAAATGCAATAAAATACAGAATATAATACAATACAAATACGATAATTAAAGCAAAATAGTGACAGCCCTGCTCATAAGAGCTTTCAATCTAACAATGAGCTTATTAACAATGATGGTATAGTCAACTTGAGGAAAAGATGTGTTTTTAGGGATCGTTTGAAACTTTGAAACTATGTAATTTGTGGATAGACCTAATTTCTTGGGGTAGAGCATTCCAGAGAGTCGGTGCAGCTCGGGAGAAGTCTTGGAGTTGGGAGTGGGAGGTTCGGATTAATGCAGAAGTTAGTCCAAAGTCACTTCCAGAACGAAGAGAACGGGTGGAGAGGTAGGGAGGTGCTGCACTATGAAGAGCTTTGTGGGTGAGAACAAGCAGTTTGAATTGGATCCTAGAGTGTATAGGCAGCCAGTGCAATGACTGGCATAGAGAGGAAGCGTCTGAGTAACGGTTAGCCAGATAGGTGATCGTAACTGCTGCATTAAAGATGGACTGTAGAGGGGAGAGTCTAATGCGGGGAGGCCAATTAAAAGAGAATTACAATAGTCAAGGTGGGAGTGAATCAGGGCCACAGTGAGGGTTTTTGTGGTTTCCAAGGTGAGAAAGGGGTGAATTCTAGAGAAGTTCCTCAGGTGCAAGCGTCAAGAGTGGGTGAGAGAGTGTATATATGGGGTGAAGGAAATAATAGAGTCAAACATAACACCCAGACAGTGAGTCTGCTGCCTAGGCATCATCATGGAGCCGCACACTGAGAGAGAGGTCAGATTTAGGGAGGCTAGTGGAGGGTGGGAACAGAAGAAGTTCAGTTTTGGAAAGGTTGAGTTTCAGATAGAGAGCGGACATGATTTTGGAAACTGCGGTTAGACAGTCGTTGGTGTTCTTTATTAGAGCGAAAGTAAGATCAGGGGATAATGTGTATAGTTGTGTGTCATCAGCATAAAGATGGTACTGAATGCCAAATCTGCTGATGGTCTGTCCAATGGGGGCTGTGTAGAGAGAGAAGAGAAAAGGTAAGTTTTGAAGTTTTTACACCAAAATCCATATCCGTATGAGATTCATATCTTCCCAACTAAAGTTCTTAACGTTCTAATGAAAATGGTGAAAGGTTTTAATTAAATTAATACAATAAACTTAATGTTACTCCAAAATACATGAGCAGTTTGAAATCTATTCTCAGAGACCAACTATACAGTGAAATGTCATTGTTTCAAACCATCTTGGTAAATTTTTATAAATTAGTATTCCCGTTTCATCATCATTCTCCATAATAGCAAATGGGAGATACCTGAAAAGCCAACTTTGCTGTACAACATGGCTGTAGATAAATTGAAATTGGCTGACTACATATTTATATGAAGATGATACAAGTTATAGAAATGTATAAACTTTATCGAAAATGACAGTTACTTTTATATTACTTTTTTTATAGATTTCAAAGAATACGAGCACACAATGAGTAAGCCCAAATGAAAGTTAGTCTTTGCTGGAATACTCATATACCGATTAACCACTTCCTGTACAATTTCCTGGCTAGAAGGACTCACTCCGTACCTTCACATTGTAACATTCTTGTCACAGAGATTGTGGGTTAGATCAGCCAAAGCAATTTACCGTACATCTCTTTTATTCATTCATTTCTCTTTATTGTAAAAATCTACATTATCTGATGGATTTATACTTAGCTATTCTTGGACTGACACTGCCATCACTAATGGGATTTTCTTCTAGGGAAGGTAAGGTCATAAATACTTTGATAAAAGAAAGTTGAGAAGGAATTAAAACAATAAGCAATATTAGATTCTTTGTAACAGTGGAATGATGCATGAATGCAGATGTATGAACAATGTCTTATCTTTGCATTTTACCATGTGAACAAGCGGTATATAAAACAAGTCATGCTGTAATAGAGATAGTCTCTGGGGATAAACATGACTCATGATACAGTCATGGTTGAAAGGAATGATACCCTTGAAATTGTTCCGTAAAATTAAGTATTTCTCCGAGAAATTTATTGCAAGTATGATGTTTTGTTAAACACGTTTTTTTTCTTTTGTGTGTATTGGAACAACACACACAAAAACATAACAAATAAAAATGTCAAATTAGATTATTTGACACAAAACTCCAAAAATGGGCCGCACAAAATTGTTGATACCCACAACTTAAAATTTGGTTGCACATCGTTTGGAATAAATAACTGCAATCAATGGCTTACTATAACCATCATAAATCTTCTTACACCTCTCAATTTGAATTTTTGACTCTTCTTCTTAAAACTACTCTAGTTTTCTCATATTTGAAGGATACCTTCTCCCAACAGCAATTTTAAAATCTCTACAGGTCTTCAATAAGGTGTAGATAAAGACTAATTGTTGGCCACTTTAGAATTCTCCAGGACTTTGTTTCCATCCATTTCTCCCCTCTTCAATCAATCTTGAATGCAGCAGCCAGAATCATATTCCTCTCCAACTGCTTCACCCATGCGTCTAACCTGTGCCAGTCATTGCACTGATTGCCCATCTACTACAGTGTACAATATAAACGTATCACTCTCATCCACAAAGCCCTTTACAGTTCTCCACTGCCCTACATCTCTGTCTATTGCCCTATAAGACTGATATCCACAATAATCTGAACTTCCCACTCCCATCACCAAGACTTTTCATGAGCTGCACCAATTCTCTAGAACAAACAACCAAGAACAATTTGATTAATTCCCAATACCTACAGTTTTAAGCGGGCCCTAAAAATGCATTTCTTTAGACTAGCCTATCACCTCACCTTACTTATCTAATTATTCCCATTCTGCCCTTTACAATATCTTCCAAATCTGGCCTCTTGGGTCACCCTTCATGCACTTAATAGCACTTTATCTGTATTTGTACAAATCCTGGCTGGTGACTGGTTCATGCAGCGTTACGTGAATCCCCTATTTATTATATTGATGGCTGGACCATATATGGCGCCACTTTTGTGGAAATCAAGTTTATTAGCAAACAGTAGAAATAGCTGAAGACAACAATTACAAACAAATGCATATATCTATGTCACATTAAATGCTTCCATTTGGAGGATTAAAAACTTATCCTCATTTAAAAGGGAACCTGTCACCCCCCACAGCCTATTAAGGTAAAAGAGCCACCTTCAGCAGCACCTATGCTGAATTTTGTGAAGGTGGTTCTTATTATCCTACCCCCCAGGGACACTGAAATAAACACTTTATTAGATATTAGTTTAGGTCCAGGAGGTATACTCTCCTCCCTGGACCTAAACACTTTGCTGATGTTACCCCTCCTTCTGGGTGGTCCAGGTCACTCCTCATTTCTAACTTTGGAGCTGGAGTATCGGCGCCTGCGCACATCTCTCAGCTCTCGGGCTTCTCCGTGAGCACTGTCCGAGTGCTGAGGCTACATGGTATTACGCAGCGCCAGATCCCACCCTGTGGTCTGTTATGATGTACGCACACTGTGGGGCTGGGAATCTGGGGAAATTCCTCATCAGATTCCCAGTCCCGCAGTGTGTATACAGCATAACACACCACAGGGCGGGATCTGGTGCTTGCATTATACCATGTGACCTCAGCACTCGGGCAGAGCTCATAGATATGCCCAAAAACTGAGAGAATGTGCAGGAGCCGACGACGCCACTCCGAAGTTAGAGAGGAGAAGAGACCCGAATCACACAGGAGGAGGGGTAACATCAGCAAAGTGTTTAAGTCCAGGGTGGAGAGTATACCTCTTGGACCTAAACTAATATCTAATAAAGTGTTTATTTCGGTGTCCCTGGAGGGGTAGGATAATTAGAGCCATCTTCACAAAATGCAGCATAGGCGCTGCTGAAGGTGGCTCTTTTAGCTTAATAGACCCTGGGGGTGACAGGTTCCCTTTAAGGTAATCAGCTTTGACTTTCAGGGTCTTTGCTCTCTATATATGTATGGCAGCACTTTTAACTATTTACCTTTTATGTCACCGCTATTTCCTCATAGATTGTAAGCTTGCGAGCAGGAACCTCACTCCTTTTGGTATCTTTTGAATTTTTTGTTACATTGTAGTGTCTCAAATTGTATGTACATGTCCTCTCTGAATTGTAAAGTTCTACAGAATATGTTTGGCACTACATAAATAAAGTTATTATGATTATTGTTTCTGGGTGCTTGATTAAGTATTTTAGGGGTCATTGCTATGCTGGAACACCCCATAATATTTGATACAAAAACAGCTTTCTGACACAGGGCACTACATAACAACCCTAAACCCTTTGGTAATCTTCAGATTTAATGATGCCTTGCACACAGTCAAGCCATCCAGTGCCAGAGGATGCTAAACAACCCAAAGACATCTTTAAACCTCCATCATCTTTGACTGTAGGTACTGTGTTCTTTTCTTTGTAGGCCTCATTCCAATTTTGGTGAGCAGTAAGATGTTGTTTTAGTGAAATTTTTAAGTCACTTTTATTTTTTGTCTTCTCATATTGCTGATGTTTTTGGTACCAAATTCATCAAAATGGTACCTGTGATTTATGAGTTTTTAACAACATCAAAAAAAAATCATTATTTTTTGTCTTTAATATCTTTGCGAATTTTCAACCACAAAAAGTTGCATGTCCAGTAATATATCTCCAAAATTGTGCCAAAATGTTTAGGCATTAATAAAATGATTCCATAAGGGGCATAAAAACAAATTTTGCAACTTTTCAAATAGTTATAAATGATGAATTAGGTGAAAACATCTGAAAACCTTAAAGGGATCCTGTCACGTCCAGAACGCCTCCTAAGCTACCAAAACATATCCCTGCACCATCCTATCACTAATCTCACACTCCTTTTGTCTCCTAAAAGCATCCTGTGAAAGTGCATAAAAACATTTTAATACTTACTCATTAGTGATTATGTATAGCAGGGGCTATATTCTTTAGTCACAAGGGCGGGCTGTTTTTCAGGCTCCAGGATCCACCCTCTCTCTCTGTCTGTGTGCTCTGCTTGTGCAGGCATTGCCCTCCCCCTCTCTATCACTCACAGAATGCAAATCTTTAGTCCTGTCTTCAGCTCCACATCACAGCAGCACAGACAGAGAGAGGGAGTATCCTGGAGCTGCAAAACAACATGCCCTGGTGACTAAAGAATATAGCCCCTGCTAATTATAATCCCTAATGAGTGAGTATTAAAACGTTATTCTCCACTTTCACAGGATGCTTTTAGGAGACAAAAGGAGTGTGGGATTAGTGATGGGATGTTACAGGGACATGTTTTGATAGCTTAGGAGGCATTTTGGAGGTGACAGGATCTCTTTAAACGCCACCCACAATGACAAACTAAAAAACAAAACAGTCAAACACAAAGAAATGAGACTTAAAAAAAAGTGCAAATGGAAAGATGGAAAAGGCACAAACAAAATAAGGTGCAAAACAATAAAAATTTAACAAAAGTAGTCACAAGTGCAATAATAAATCTCTGTTACTATAAATTTAAAGAGTAACCTTTATTTTACTTTCATAGATCAACAGTATTATTATTATTATTATTATTTATTTATAGAGCACCATTGATTCCATGGTGCTGTACATGAGAAAGGGTTACATACGAACAGGGGCGTAACTACAATAGGTGCAGGGGTTGCGATCGCACCCGGGCCCTGCAGCCTAGGGGGGCCCCAAAAGTCCCTTTGGCCTATAGAGAAAGACTAATTCTATTAAAGATTTGCAATCATTGGGGGGCCCCGTTGCAGATTTTGCATCGGGGCCCCTGGGCCTGAAGTTACGCCACTGCATATGAACAAGTTAAAAATACAATGAGCAAAGTAACAGTGACAGACTGGTACAGAGGGGAGCGAGGACCCTGCCTTGTGGACTTACATTCTACAGGGCAGCGGGGAGAGAGACAGTAGGTTGCGTCTGCTCTGTTGGTGGTGGAGCGCCGGATCCAATGGTGGTGGAGCACTGGGTCCAGTGGTGGTGGAGCGCCGGAACCAGGGGTGGCGAGGTTGCACCGTGGTCATTGTGTGTGATGTCATTTATTCTGATAGACAGATCAGGTAAGGGAGGTACGCGAGATGGAGGAAAGATGATGAGTTCAGTTTTGTCTACATTTAGTTTAAGGAAGCAAGAGGAGAAGAAGGAGGATATGGCTGATAGACACCCTGGGATTCTGGACAGCAGAGAGGTGACATCTGGGCCAGAGAGATCTGAGTGTCATCAGTGTACAGGTGGTACTGGAATCCATGGGACTTTATGAGTTGTACTAGGCCAAGAGTATAGATGGAAAAAAGAAGGGGTCCCAGGACAGAGCCTTGAGGGACCCCAATAGAGCTGGGATGGGGCGAGGAGGTTGTGTGGGTGTGGGAGACACTAAATGTGCGGTTGGAAAGGAAAGAGGAATTACAGGAGAGGGCAAGGTCAGTGATTCCAATGGAAGAGAGGATCTGTAATAGGATGCAGTAGTCGACTGTGTTAAATGCAGAGGACAGGTCAAGAAGGAGGAGGATGGAGAAGTGTCCGTTGGCTTTAGCGGTAAGTAGGTTGTTAGTAATTTTGGTTTAGGCAGTTTTGGTGGAGTGGTGGGGGTGGAAACCAGATTGAAGGTTGTCAAAGAGAGAGTTAGATGAGAGGTGGTAGGAAAGTACAGTGTGGACATGCTTCTCAAGATGTCTGGAGGTAAACGGGAGCAGTGATATGGGGTGGTAGCTGGATGTGGAGGTTGGGTCAAGGGATGGCTTCTGTATGATAGGTGTAATTGTTGCGTGTGTTTGAAAGCGGAAGGAAATGTACCAGAAGTTAGTGATAGGTTGAAGAGTTGGGATAGGGCTGGGATAAGCATGGTGGTGAGGTTGGGGAGGAAGTGGGAAGGGATGGGGTCTGCTGCACAAGTGGTGAGGTGCGATTTGGAGAGGAGGTGTGCAAGTTCTCCTTCGGTGATGGAGGGGAGGAGGGTTAGTAGGGGAGGGGAGTGATCTGGTATTCATGGGAGTTGTGGTGGTTGTGCAGCAAAGACTTGTCTGATCTGATCAATCTTCCTGGTGAAGTGTGTTGCAAAGTTTTCTGCAGAGATGCGAGAAGTCGGGAGGGGAAGAAGGGGGCGGAGAAGGGAGTTAAATGTGTTGAATAACTGCCTGGGGTTGTGGGACAAAGATGATATGAGGGTAAGGAAATAATTCTATTTAGTGATGGTGAGTGCTGACTTGATTTTGAGAAGTGCTTGTTTGAATGCTGTGTAGTCCTCTTGTGAATGTGTTTTCTTCCAGCACCACTCAGCAACCCTAGACTCTAGCCGCAACTTTTTAGCGGTGTCTGTGTGCCAGGGTTGTCTGTTGATTTGTCGTGTTCTGCCATGAACGAGAGGGGCCACTGCATCAATCGCTGCTGTGAGTGTAGAATTGCAGAAAGTGGTGGCATTATGTGTATCGTGGAGTGAGGACATGGAGCATAGTGTTAGAATAGAGTTAGAGAGTATGTGAGTGTCAACATGTGTGAGGTTTCTGCGAGGGTGTGTGAGTTGGTGGACATGGGTGGCAGGGAAGGAGGTCAAGGCTGAGAAGGTAAGTAGGTGGTGGTCAGATAGAGGGAGAGGGGAGGTTATGGGGTTGTTAGGGAGCAGAGGCAGGTGAGGATGAGGTCTAGTGTATGTCTGTCTGTGTGGGTAGTTATGGAGGACCATGTATGTATGAAAATATGCATCTTCGTGATTTATCTTAATAGAAAAATTTTCTCCTACTGGATTGATCTTTCGCTGTCATTTCATGGAAGAAATCTGTAACAATCTACATATTATGAAGATATATTTTAGCATTTGTGAGATAAGAGATTGTAGTTGCTGATTTTAAAACTCTACAGAGAAGGGAGGAGGTAGAAACAGTTAAGGCCCCGTCACACGTGGCAACATCGCCGGCGATGTCGGCGGCGATACGCGGGAGCCCACGTCAATCCCCACATCGCTGGCGAGTTGTCACACAAAGCAATTTTGCTGGCAACCTCGCCAGCAACTTGCCGCGGCTATCGCTCGCTGGGTTCTCAGCAACCCAGCGAGTGATAAGCTGCAATGTTGCTAATAGGCGGGCTTGCCAGCAACATTGCGGTTGCCGCGTCAAACAGGGTATAAAAATAGATATATAGAAAAGTCATTTTAGGTATAAGCTACCCATTTAAGCAGCCAATCCATAATTTCATCTGTCTATATTTTTAAAGTACAATAAAGTGTTTTAGTAGTTTTTCTATATAATTTTTTTGTCATGAATGAAGTCCTTTAAGGGCAGGGTTCCCAACCTTTCTTACCTAGAGAGCCGTATTCATCTCTAATAGAGGAGTGCAAGTCACATCCAAAGATGCCCACAAGTGGCCCCAAAGTCCCCATCATAGGTATAATGATAGCTAACATTTACCCACAGAAATCACACAAAGGCAGTATACTGACTTATAGGGGTTCCCACATAACCCACCTAACACCATATGGTATTCTCGCATCAAGAAGTTCCCACCACACTATTGCATGGAACGTGAATATTCTCCTTTATCTCCCAGTATTATCCTATCTCTATCTTGAGGTGGCACTTCAGTGAAAGCCATTTACAGTTTTTGAATGGCTCTCACTTGGGTAAAAATGTGATATTTGGTTGCCAATGCAGGTGGCCAAAATCTAGACATGAGTTATTTTACCTTAACTATGGATTCATTTCATGTTTGAAGATACATGCAACAGGGATATGTTTGTCATCCAAAAGAACCAGTTTGGTTTGATGAGGGGAGCTGCTCACAATAGTCACCATATGGAGACCTTCTCGTCATAGCTGTTTGTTAGACCTGGTGCTAAAGCACCAATCTGGAAGACAGCTGCGAGCTACACATCATGGGCCAGCGAGCCACACAAGACACAGGTTGGGACCCTTGCTTTATATTGTTTTAGTTTGGTTTGTTTTGGTTTTTATTCTCCATCTTTCTGAATGCAGCTCACCGTTATTATAGATTCTGGGGGATATTTATAATTGCTTTTGCGTTAATAAAATTTGTGGGAAAACTGCCATGTTTTATTGCTATAGATGATTAAACATCGTTTGGCAGTGTTTTATACCATTTTTTAAACTAGATTTTAGTAATAAACTCCAAAGATGGAAAAAATATTGAGAGAATACAGACTCTGTTAACATTAAGACATAATACTGATTGCATTTCTATACAAAAGTTGCAAGAAACATATTACATATTGTGTACAGGTCACAGCAGTGTTTAAAAGCAAATAACATACATTTATTTTGCATCCATTTTTAACCCCTTCCCTATCACAGTAGGATGTTGAATTCATGTACTGGGAATAGATCCATATGTGTGGACGCGGCAGATACAGGCTATATTATAATGCCAGCATCTATTTCCAACAGTCACAGCTGGCACCGAATTCCGTCCGTGGTTGTTAACCATTTAAATGCTGCTATTAATTTCTGACAGCAGCATTTAAATGGAATTCTTGCCAATTTCCATGTGCATCGGCCCTGTCAAACTTGCGACATGATCACATAGTACCGATAGGTTACTATGACAGCTCATGGGTCTGCCGAAGATCCCCATGACTGTTATCTTGATCCTCCAGTGAAGCTCAGCAAATAGAATACGCTTACACTAGCGTATAATATGGCCGAGTGCTATCTGATGTTTTATCAGATATTACTTGGAGCAGTATTATACCATGGGGCAGTGCAAATCTACAATTTTTTTTCTTATGCTGATTCAGCATGAGAAAACCATCACAGCATGCTGAAAGTGGCTCCGATATCTGGATCATGGCATTGGGTTCATGAAAAACATTGGACTGCACTTTGACGCCACCCGAGTGCAGTCCATTACTGCAGACACAGACAATGAAGAAGATGGAGAAATTAATTTCTCCATCTTCTCCACATCTATGCTCAGATTTACCCATGCAAAAGATTCAGAGCAAACTTGATCTGAGTAACATTAGCAATGCATAAGTGGCCCAATCCTTTCACATGATAGAATCTTCAGCATTGTGAGTGAGCCAATAGGCTAAGCTTCAAAAGACACTGAGATTTTCCCTATACATCGGATACCCTTGAATTACAGTATAAAGTAGAAGAAATTGCTGGTTGAGGTCCCCTAAGAGGGATTTAAAAATAATATAAAAACAAATAAAGAAAAAAATATTTTAAGAACATAAAAAATGTGAAAGAAAATCTAAAGGTATAAAGTCACCCAATTTTCCCCCATTAAAATTAAAGAACAAAGAAATGGTATTGCCGAATTTGTAAAAGTTTGCTGAATTAAAATATGAAATAAATTAACTTGAGTGGCAAATGCTATAAGCAGAAAAAAAGCAAAACACTAGAATTAAGTTATATAACACAGGTGTGGAGTAACCTCCACCCTTAGGAAAGATTACACAAAGATTTTCCAAATTACTAGTAAATCTTTATTGTACATAATAACATAGAATAACATAAAATTAGAGCATTCCCTCCGGAGAGATTCACAAGAAACACTACAGGCTGTTCAGCAAAATAGAAATAGTATAAAAAAACAACAAACAAGCAATTATTGCACATATAGGCAGGTCAATAAATAATAAATAAGACCTAAATCCTATAGTGCAAAGCCAATGTTATTACCACAGATGCTAATCCAAGTTCATATACTAGTCAACCCAAGTCACCATCACTTGTGAATACTAGGGTGATTAAATCCTGGTTATAGCAGAAAACATACCCTGCAAGCAAAGAGGGAGGAGGGAGCACGAGCGCACACGGACACCTCGGCTGAGAAGGTATTAAACACAACAGTACCATGTTTAGCTCAGAAATGACATCTTTGTAGCGATTGGGGCGGTTATTAAGGCTCTCTTTGCTTGCAGGGTATGTTTTCTGCTATAACCAGGATTTAATCACCCTAGTATTCACAAGTGATGGTGACTTGGGTTGACTAGTATATGAACTTGGATTAGCATCTGTGGTAATAACATTGGCTTTGCACTATACGATTTAGGTCTTATTTATTATTTATTGACCTGCCTATATGTGCAATAATTGCTTGTTTGTTGTTTTTTTATACTATTTCTATTTTGCTGAACAGCCTGTAGTGTTTCTTGTGAATCTCTCCGGAGGGAATGCTCTAATTTTATGTTATTCTATGTTATTATGTACAATAAAGATTTACTAGTAATTTGGAAAATCTTTGTGTAATCTTTCCTAAGGGTGGAGGTTACTCCACACCTGTGTTATATAACTTTGATGAGGAAAGCTATCTAAAAAAAAGGGACATAGTATTGAGACTAGAATTAAGTTGTTTGTAGATGTCGTTGGACTAATTGGACTAACCTGGATAATAAATTTTACAGGTAATTTAAACTGGACAGTGAATGTTGTGAAAAAAAGAAGTAAAAAACAATGGTGGAATTACATGTTATTCATTTATATGGTATACGGTAATTAATGGTGTCATTCTAAACTACAATTCGGCCTTCAAAAAACAAGCTCTCACATGGGGTAGGGGTGCACAGACAGAAGGCATGATCCCATAAACTAACAAGAAAAGACTGCTGGCACTCCCTAACATGCAGTGTGAAGAGGTGTATAACTAAACATAAATTGTAACTAAGGCTGGCTTCACACTTGCAGATGCATCTGCAGCGTTTTGCAGATGCATCTGCAAGTATCAGCATGCAGACCGCGGCCCCTATGTTTATAATAGGGCGCACCGCGGTCTGAAAGCACTCATTCATTCCTATATGTGAACCGTCCGCAGGCGGATGCCTGCTTACAGATCACACACTCCCGCCCGCACCATGGACGCGACATCTCGCGTCCATGGTGCGGGCGGGAGTGTGTGATCTGTAAGCAGGCATCCGCCTGCGGACGGTTCACATATAGGAATGAATGAGTGCTTTCAGACCGCGGTGCGCCCTATTATAAACATAGGGGCCGCGGTCTGCATGCTGATACTTGCAGATGCATCTGCAAAACGCTGCAGATGCATCTGCAAGTGTGAAGGCAGCCTAAGACAGCTGCACTCTGAAATGCCAAGGCATGTAAACCAAAACTATAACAGTATAGAACTGCATTATTGCTAAGGAAATATATGAAAAAAATGAAGACACTTAGCATATAAATAAGGCCATATCTATATCCACCGAGTAGCCAATTGTTATATGAAAAAAATGAAGATACTTAGCATATAAAGAAGGCCATTTCTGTATCTGCCCAGTAGCCATGTCGAGGCTTAACAAAAATGAACAAAACTAAAACAGTTTGTAGAAATAAATTGCAGGTCACTCCACCCACAAGTCTCCCTTATCTGAAGCAAAGCAATAAATCCACTGTGAGAGAGAGCCTGGCTCTCCGTCTTCCTAATAAGAACATTTATTTAAACAATGAATGATATAAGCCTGCATATAGACACAAATATGCAGTGTGACCCATTTGGAGATTGCATCTCATTATTTCTAGCTGTGAACTCTGAAACGCGTCAGTATCTGCTCATTTGTGTCTATATGGTCTTATATCATTCACTGGTTAAATAAACTGGATCATATTTATAAGGAAGACAGATTACAGGTCTCCTTCTGACAAATAATAAACATCTGGGCTTAAAAATAGGAAAGAAATGCTTCCATTTAGTACTCCCTCAATTACAGAATGCTTTAATTGGCTTATTTAAAAACTTTGTCCAGGGATTGTTTAGATCAGAGGTGGGCTTAGAAAATACGTCTGCATTTTTCCAAGAAATATTTGAGACTATTTAAAGGCCGCTTCACACGCAAGGATATCCTTAACGATATCCTTAGAACAATCATGTGACTGTGATTGTTCCGACATCGTTAGTGCGTTGTCACACACAAGGATATAGTTAACAATATCCCATTCGGCAACGCACAAGTTAAATAGGAGAGCAAGGACTGAACGATCTTTTAAAGTGGTAGGAATAGGAGATTTTTGAACGAGATCATTCAAAAAGCTGTCACACTGAACGATGTAGCTTCTTCAAGCAGCGTTAATTGGACGACGAAGCAGCCTTAATGTAATATTGATTTAACAGGAATTCCACATCATCGGGCTTTAAAATGATTAACAATATGCGAATAGTGGATCTTCTTGCTGACAGTTATTATTATTTCATTGTTATTATTTTTTCATTATTTCATTCTTAGCCTGCGGGTTATTGTCACATTTGAGATATTATGGATTATCTAAAACTCTAATATTTAAAGTGTAATTTGTCATTTCATTAACAAAAAAACAATACTGCACTGGTTGTTTATGATGGGTCACATAACAGCTAAGATAATGCTTTTTTGTGCCATGTAACTTATTTTCTCAACTTTTTTGTGTGCTTTTAAAAACTGCATTTAGGGCTGTGAGGTGTGGCCAGCAGCTGATAGGGAGCAGTGCAATGTGACAGCAGAGAAGGGACAATAGAGATCCTGAGCTGTGTGGGGAGTCAGGAGAGAAGGGGTTAACAGAGATCATGACTGAGCAGAGAAGGAGCCAGATGACAGATCAGAGAAGCTTGTGCCAAGGAAAGGGCAGAGGAGTTTGCACTGATCCTGAAATTCTGACACTGCTGCAGCCTGAGGTAATCTGATATATTGTCACCTCATCAGCTGCAGTCAGGAACTCGCAAATCGTGTAGGCTCCGCCCCATTCCTTATATGGTAGTGTGACCGTATTCACTGTGAAGACGGATCTCATTGATAATGAACATATGTCTGCTTCAGTCACAGTCTAGTGGGAACATCTTGTGGAAGGTTTATGAATGGTTTTCCACCAGATTTCACTTATAAAGTATATTTGAATGTTTATTAAAATCTCATGCTCTATATTATTCTTAAATAAAAATTTCAACGGTGGTTACGCCTTAAGCCAAGTGAACTAGGATTAAAAAATAAATTTTCAGACATTTCTACAATAGAAATTCTAGTTGGTCTGTGATAATGCTGACATGTGGTTCTGTTACTTTTTATTGCCATGGAAAGATTCTGTAGGTGATTTCTGTAAAGCCAGTAATTTTATTTGGTGGATGAGTATGAACTGTCAAGTCTGTTTAATCATCCAGCCACAAAGGTAAAATACACAGGCAAAGAAGTGTAGAAGTCTGAGAGTGTCTTACCATTTCCCCAGACTAGTCATAATATGAGTGTAAGAAACCACAGTTTTTTTTTACATTTTTCTTTTTTTTTACTCAAAATATTTGCTTAGAAAATGTAAAGTTGTAAAGCCAAATTTTATCACATGAAGAGCTCCTATCTTTGTGAACAAATGACTTGGCTGAGATATGAGATCAAAGAATTCTGAAACCTAAGTTCTCTTAAAAATAAAATGTCATCGTGTTTGGTTAAGATGAGCAGTATGATTAATCCTTTACGTGAACAAAGACAGGCGTCTGGTCAATTACCACATGGGCTAATATCTGTTTTAGTTTCACAATTCATAAGCTATGGAAATTTCCTTTCATTAGATATGCTATAGCTATAAAGATTAACTGAAAATATTATTGTAAAGGGGAAATCCACCTTAAAGGGGTTGCCCATTTTTACTATTCTTAATGAATGCCTTGGGGACATAGTTTTATGGCACCAATATAGAAGGTTTACAGGATTAGCGCAGATCTCCATCATTGTGAAGCACTGTTTGCTTGTTGATCCAGTCTTATTCTGATGCAGAACTGTTCACAATACTGCTTTCCTATTGATATTGTGTTTTTCTACTGGAGGAGGCTGATAGACCAATCAGGTTACATGCCCCTCCAGTAATTGTGATGCTGAGAACAGAACTGTGCTTTTTTTCTGTAAAGAGGGCTAGACCAGCAGACAGCAGGTGCCTACATATGTAGATGTTTGGTGCTGAACTAGTGCTTAGGCTAAAAGGAGCTGATCCGACGTCACACGCTAAGGACCCTTTGAAGTATCAAGTTGGTACGAAATGGCGGACTGTTGTCTGTCTTCCCTCCCCTTTTCGGGTGAGTGCCATTTCTTTCTGGAAAAATGCTTGTGATATATGTTGATGCTTAGAACGTGCAACACCCGAATCGGCATTGTATAGCCGCTCCACTCATAAGACACACATTGCGGAAAGCCGTTGCCTGATCCGCTGAGGTAGTTCCCGGTGTTCCCTTCTCATTAAGGATCCCTTATCTATTCCATTTTTCATAGTTTTTTTTTTGTTTTAAATCTAACATAAGGTTTCAGAGATATAATCTCTTTTATTTAGTGCTACTATTCGTGGTCATCCTAATGACACATTCACGCCCAAAGAATACTGTGAGACACACTCCCTTGTTAAGGGCCATAGAAATTAGCCCTAGAAAACAGGGTCCTTAACTCTGTAACCGTATGGCAGATTTACAAAAAACTAAATACCTAGGGGAGCAGCAAGAATAAAATAATAGCAGAAACTGTCCACTTCAATCTGGTGACAAGACTTCTTTCAAATGAGATAGCAAAAACCTGATGACAGATTTTCTTTAGAGAAGCCTGATATATGGATAGAGTTTCTGATTGCAGCAATATATCACTTACTTAAAAGGGTGCTACAGTTTTGATTAATTGCTGCAGATCTACCAGTTGTTTTAATGCTGAGTCCTTTATAGCCCCACCCACAGCAATGATTGGCAGCTTTCTGCTTATGCACAGTGTACACAGTACCAATCAGTGGTGGGGATGTCTTTGGACTACTTGGCAGCAGACAAGTGGTTTTCTATTGATAATCAACTTCTGATAAAATATTTAATTAAAACTACAGTACGTAAGTACGTATAGTAAGTGATACATCATTATCATTGGGACCACGGTCTTTTTCCCTACATTATGTTGCTCTCAAATCAAATTGCAAAAACCTGATGACAAATTCCTTTTAAATGGAACATGACAATTTCTTCCAGTCCCACAAACTGGCCCCTTCTCTTTATTCCACTCTTTATACTATTTCCAACACGCCTTTTTCTTATCTGTTTAGTTAATTTCCATAAAATGGTTTGTTTATTTTTTTTTGCCAGGGATATGCAAATCAGTGGGCAACTAGTCAGTGATTCCCCTAAACTAATCGACCAACTAACCATGTTAAAACATCACGGAGGGTGTGAGTAACAATATTTACAAGAGCAAGTTACAATGTACACTGGTAGTTCCTGAACAAATAATTTTGTAACTCCACAGCCACCGACATAGACGGACATACATTAGACCTCATCTTCACCCGCCTCTGTTCCCCATCTAATCTCACAACTTCCCCCTTCCCCCTATCTGACCACCATCTACTCACCTTCTCATCCTTGTCCTTCTCACCAGCCCCAATGTCCAACCACTCATCCTCACAGTAATGTCACACACCTAGACATTCACAGACTCGCAGACTCTCTTCTAACGCTGTCCTCCATATCTTCACTCCATGACACAGACAGTGCCACAGTTTTCTACAGTGCCACCCTCACATCAGTCATAGACTCAGTCGCCCCTCTCACACATGGCAAAGTGTGACAAATCAATAGGCAACCCTGGCATACCAATCTCACCAAAAAACTTTGAAAAGTGTCCAGGGTCATGGAGCAGCGCTGGAAGAAAACGCACCTGCTAGACGACTTCACTGCCTTCAAACAAGCTACACTTGCCTTCAAATCAGCCTTCACCTCTGCAAAACAGACCTACTTCACAAACCTTGTATCTTCACTATCCCACAACCCCAAAACAAATGTTCAGTACATTCAACTCTCTCCTCCACCCACCACTGCCTCCTCCGACCTCCCTCATCTCTGCTGAGGATTTCGCCACATAGTTCAAAAATGAGATCGACCAAACAAATCAAACTTTACTGTTCCACCACCCCAACCACTCCATGTACCAGACCTTTGCCTTTCCCTTAACACCTCCCTCTCAAACATTACTGAAGGAGAGCTTACTTGTCTCCTCTCCAAATCACACCTCATTACCTGCACTTGACCCCATCCCTTCCCACCTCCTCCCCAACCTCACTAACACACTCATTCCAGCTCTAACCCATCTCTTCAAGCTATCACTATCTTCTGGTACCTTCCCTCTGCTTTCAAGCATGCCACCATCACACCCATCCTCAAAAAGCCAAACCTTGACTCGACTGCTATGCCCAGCTATCGCCTCATATCCCTGCTCCCGTTTGCTTCAAAACTCCTTGAGCAACGTGTCCATGCTCAACTTTCCTCCCACCTCTCATCTAACTCTCTCCTGGAAAACCTCCAATCTGGCTTCCGCCCCACCACTCCACCAAAACTGCCCTCACCTAAATTACTAACGACTTACTCACTGCCAAAGCTAACAGACATTTCTCCATCCTCCTCCTTCTAGACCTTTCCTCTGACTTAGACACAGTTGACCACTCCCTCCTACTACAGATCCTCTCTTCCCTTGCATCAAAGACCTTACCCTGTCCTCTATCGCCTCATACCTTTCCAACCGCACATTTAGCATTTCCCATTTCCACACTACCTCCTCATCTCTCTGTTGGAGTCCCACAAGGCTCTGTCCTGGGGCCCCTACTTTTTTCTATCTATACCCTTGGCCTAGGACAACTCATAAAGTTCCATGGCTTCCAGTACCACCTGTACGCTGATAACACTCAGATCTACCTCTCTGGCCCAGACGTCACCTCTCTGCTGTCCAGAATCCCGGAGTGTCTATCAGCCATATCCTCCTTCTTCACCTCCCGCTTCCTAAAACTCAATGTAGGCAAAACCGAAGTCATCATCTTTCGTCCATCTCATGTATCTTCACTACCCAATCTATATATTATGGTAAATGCCATAACACTCTCTCCCGCACCCGAAATCCGCTGCCTCGGAGTAACTCTCAATTCTGCCCGGTCTTTCAAACCGCACATTCAAAATCTTGCCACCTCCTGTTGCCTCCAGCTCAAAAATATTTCCAGAATTCGTCCCTTGCTCAGCCCTCAATCTACTAAAATTCTTGTACATGCCCTCATCATCTCCTGCCTCGACTACTGTAACCTCCTCCTCTGTGGCCTCCCTGCTAACACTCTTGCACCTCTCCAGTCTGTCCTCAACTCTGCTGCCCGACTAATCCACCTCTCTCCTCGCTACTCCCCTGTTTCTCCTCTAGGCAAATCTCCCAATTCCACAACGAATCCGGTTCAAGCTTCTAACACTACAAAGCCATCCATAACCTGTCTCCTTCCTATATCTCCAAACTAATCTCCCCCTATCTTCCCTCACGTAATCTTCAATCCTCCCAAGACCTCCTTCTCGCCTCCACACTTATTCGTTCCTCACACAACCGCCTCCCAAATATTCCCCATCCTCTGAAATTTTGCGCCCCAATGTGTCCAATTATCCACCATACTCAGATACTTCAGACGGAACCTGAAAACCCTCTTCAGGAAAGCTTATAGCATGCAATGACCACAGTGCCTCACCACCACCAGAGTTGCCGCCTCACTGCCTCCAGAGCTGCCGCACCCAGACCTTCTGTCTCCTCCCCATTATCCTATAGAATGTAAGTCTGCAAGGAAATGGTCCTCTCCCCCTGTACCAGTCTGTCATTGTTAATTTATTTACTGTAAACTATATCTATAATTTTGTATGTAACTCCTTCTCATGTACAGCACCATGGAATTAATGGTGTGTGGGGCAGCGCCGGGATTGCAAGACCGGAAAAACGATGAGCCCGGTAGTAGTGCATACAGTACCCAGATTTATTGCTGAAAACACAGCGGTGGCACAAGATGCCAGAATCTGGGTCGCAGCCGGGTACAACGGATACAGTTCACAGATACAGTGTTGGCCAAAAGTATTGACACCCCTGCAATTCTGTCAGATAATACTCAGTTTCTTCCTGAAAATGATTGCAATCATAAATTCTTTAGTATTATTATCTTCATTTAATTTGTCTTCAATGAAAAAACACAAAAGAGAATGAAGCAAAAAGCAAAACACTGATCATTTCACACAAAACTCCAAAAATGGGCTGGACAAAAGTATTGGCACCTTCAACCTAATACTTGGTTGCACAACCTTTAGCCGAAATAACTGCGATCAACCACTTCCGGTAACCATCAATGAGTTTCTTACAATGCTCTGCTGGAATTTTAGACCATTCTTCTTTGGCAAACTGCTCCAGGTCCCTAATATTTGAAGGGTGCCTTCTCCAAACAGCCATTTTTAGATCTCTCCACAGATGTTCTATGGGATTCAGGTCTGGACTCATTGCTGGCCACCTTAGAAGTCTCCAGTGCTTTCTCTCAAACCATTTTCTAGTGCTTTTTGAAGTGTGTTTTGGGTCATTGTCCTGCTGGAAGACCCATGACCTCTGAGGGAGACCCAGCTTTCTCACACTGGGCCCAACATTATGCTGCAAAATTTGTTGGTAGTCTTCAGACTTCATAATGCTATGCACACGGTCAAGCAGTCCAGTGCCAGAGGCAGCAAAGCAACCCCAAAACATCAGGGAACCTCTGCCATCTTTGACTGTAGGGACCATGTTCTTTTCTTTGAATGCCTCTTTTTTTCTCCTGTAAACTGTATGTTGATGCCTTTGCCCAAAAAGAGAGAACATTCTTCCAAAACGTTTTATTCTTTCTCAGGTAAGTTTTGGCAAACTCCAGCCTGGCTTTTTTTATATCTCGGGGTAAGAAGTGGGGTCTTCCTGGGTCTCCGACCATACAGTCCCTTTTCATTCAGACGCCGACGGATAGTACGGGTTGACACTGTTATACCCTCGGACTGCAGGGCAGCTTGAACTTGTTTGGATGTTAGTCAAGGTTCTTTATCCACCATCCGCACAATCTTGCGTTGAAATCTCTTGTCTATTTTTCTTTACTGTCCACATCTAGGGAGATTAGCCACAGTGCCATGGGCTTTAAACTTCTTGATGACACTGCGCATGTTAGACACAGGAACATTCAGGTCTTTGGAGATGGACTTGTAGCCTTGAGATTGCTCATGTTTCCTCACAATTTAGTTTCTCAAGTCCTCAGACAGTTCTTTGGTCTTCTTTTTTTTCTCCATGCTCAATGTGGTACACACAAGGACACAGGACAGAGGTTGAGTCATCTTTAATCCATGTCAACTGGCTGCAAGTGTGATTTAGTTATTGCCAAAATATGTTAGGTGCCACAGGTAAGTTACAGGTGCTGTTAATTACACAAATTAGAGAAGCATCACGTGATTTTTCTAACAGTGCCAATACTTTTGTCCACCCCCTTTTTTATGTTTGGTGTGGAATTATATCCAATTTGGCTTTAGGACAATTCTTTTTGTGTTTTTTTTCATTGAAGACAAATTAAATGAAGATAATAATACCAAAGAATTTGTGATTGCAATCATTTTCAGGAAGAAACTGAGTATTATCTGACAGAATCTCAGGGGTGTCAATACTTTTGGCCAACACTGTAGTAACCCGGTCCCTTCCAGTTATGAGCTCTCCGCCGAGGTCGCACTGAGCTCCCAGCCCTCCCGGGCTAGGCCGTGTTATTACCGCACACGGCCCCTGGAGCTTTTGACCTGTTCGGTCAATATATGCTGCTGCTTCAGCTTCAGGCCAAAACTGTCCACAGGGAACCCCGCCCTGTCTCCTAACCAGGCTTTTAACCCTTGTCTCCTTCCGGGGAAACCTGCAAGACCCGGAGCGGAGGGAGTGGACTGTCCCTCTTTCCTACACCCTATACCGGGTTCAATATGTGACAGTGCGCATTCTGATGGAGACATAGCGCCCCGCGCATATGATCCCCCACACTGTCTTACAGGTGCTATATAAATAAATAATAATAATAACTCAATCCCTTCACGAGCAATGTCATATATTTATCATTGGCCATGTCCACTTGATTTAATCAGCTATCAAGTGCCTCTAATAGCCATGGATGGGTCTGAGATTCACCTGTTGCCGTTAACCAGTTAAATGGCGATGTCAATCACTGACAGCGATATTTAACATGTACAGACAGGAAGCTCATTATTGATCTCACCCATCAAACTGCTAGAACTACATTTTTTGCAATAAAATGCAATAAAAGACAATCCCCCAAAATTATATCAGTAAAAACATTAGCTCATGGGGAAAAATAAGCTCTCACACAGTCCCAGATTCTAAGAAATGAGAAAGCTTCGGCTCTTGGAATATGGCGACAAAAGCAAAAAAAAAAAAAAAATTTTCAGGATTTGCTTTCATTACACAACTATACATGCTTGGTGCCTGTGAACTTGTACTGTCCTGGGTAATCATATTTCCAGGTCAGTTTCAATATATATTGAACATGGTAAGTAAAAAAAAATCCTAAAACCATTGTGGAATTGCATTTTTTTTGCAATTTCACTGCACTTTAAATTTTTTCCCATTTTCCAGTACACTATGTGGCAGTGTGAATGGTGTTGTAAAAACTCGTCCCACGAAAAAGTTCTGATATAGCTGTATGGCTGGAAAAATAAAAATGGTATGTCTCTTGGAAGAGGAGGAGGAAAAAAAGAAAACGAAAAAAAGAAAATCGCTTGGGGTTGAAGTGGTTAAAGAAAACATGTCATCAGTACCCCAAACTAACAGACTGTATGTAAAGGTGCTTTAATCACAATTAAATGCTTATCTTTCTTGTAGCGATTTCCTGCCTCCCTTTCTATTTCCTGCATGCTGTCTGCCTCCTGTCTTTAACTGACAGGTCATCCATGCTTGAACTGTCAGTTGGAGACAACAAGCAGACTATGGTAGGACTTAGGGGCCTTTCACACTAACGTTTCTGTCCGGATTCGGCAGATCAAGACAGATAACAGCATCTGTCGCATTTGCTGCCTAACGGCTGCACTTCTAGTACACTTGCGGCAAGCCCCATGCATGCATGCCAGTATTACCGTGATCCGACACTTGTGGCAGTTGCGGCCGCGAAAAAAAATTCGGTCAGCTGTGGTTTTTTTTTGCACGGCTGCAACTGCCGGATCACGGCAATACCGCACTTGCCACAAGCCCTATAAACAATGCAGGGGGCCTGCCGCAAGTGCCACCGTTAGGCTGCAAATGCGGCAGATGCAGTTTTTTGTCCGGATCTGCCAGAACCGGACAGGAACGCTAGTGTGAAAGGGGCCTTAGGGAGAAAGGGAGTGTAATGCCCACTCCATTGCACATACAAATCATTAGCATACAGTATCATCTATGAATTTTTCTACACCAGAAAAACAGATTTATACAAGAAATATAAAAATGTAATCTTCATTAAAGGGAACCTATCACCTGGATCTAAGCCCCTACACTATCACTACCTGTCCCTGCACCTCCCTAGCTGCTCCGCATCTATCCTCTCTGAGCTAAATCCGCCCTATAAAACAGCAGAAAAATAACATAACTTACAGAAGTCCCTGAGGCTGGGGACTGGAAAAGGCGGCCCAGGTGCTATATAAATAAATAATAATAATAATTCTGGATATTCATAGACCAACTCAAATGGTATTCTTCCATTTTCTTCCATGACTCTCTGGTTTTGCTTTTAATTTTAAAGCATTGGAGATCATATTAGCTGAACAACCTATCATTGTCCTCACAGGTTTTACCCTCTCCAATCAACTTTTTAATCAATTTATGCTGTTCATCTAAACAGTGTCTTGAACGACCCATATTTCTCAGGCTTTCAAGGACAAATGCATGTACAACATGTGCTGGCTTCACCATTAAATATGTGCCACTATATTTACACCTCTTTCTTCACAGAATGATTGACCTCACTAATTGAACTTCACACTGCTATTATTTTGAACACACCTCCTTTCAAATAATTATTCAAATACACAGACTCAAAAACATGCAGATCATGAATGTTGAGTCTGTTGGTTTTCTAAGAATCTACTGCACCAAATGGTAAATTGTTTGACATGTACAAATATTATTTATACCGAAAACATTGAATAATCTGGTTAGTCATATTGAACTGCTATTATTTTGAACACTAATGGACATAGTAATAATATTTATTGACTTATATAGCACTATTAATTCTATGGTGTATTACACTTCAGGATAATGTTTTACTTCCTCCTAGACTGCTGCCCTCACTGAACACTACAGTAGTCAGAACCTTCAGTCCTAGGACTGTGATACCCTCCAGTATATTCTTTGTACCCCTGCCACAGCTACGCACTCATCCTCTCACTCAGAGACCGGTATCCTAAATGCCATTTTCCATACTGCAGAGGTATCTGTTTGCTTTCAGCTGTTGCCAGGGTCCTCAGCTCTAGGTTCATAATACCACCAGAGTCTCTTCTCTCTCCTCGTCTGTACTCCTCCATAGGAGAGGGTTTAGGTGCCTGCCTTTGGCCACCCCTACTAGAACCTTGTGACCCAAATGTCTCAGGGAAACTACACATTGAGAACTTGTCCAACTCCACATTACAGAAGACATAGTGGCCTCACTAGCACTACTCAGCCTTCACTCCCTGCTCTCTCACGAAGCCCAGCTCTCATGTCACAAGTCAGCAAGTGGCTTTGCTGCTCCTCAGACCTGAGGTCTGTTTCTGGCCCAGGCTGGGCTCCAACTGACATATCTACAGAAACCGTCTCTCCCTATGCACTAGCTCCTCTACTATTGGCTAATCCCAGCTGTCAACTGCCTGTTGCCGGGCAGATTTAACTTTCAACTGCCTATCTATAACACTTGTACTACCTTATTAAACATCCTACATTTTATACTACACAATATTACAACCTATACAATATTCATACTTTGCATTATCAATACTACATCTTGTACGTTACAATACCTTATACTATATGGAAACCCTTTGCATGCAACATTATATTATGCCAGCGTGGTCAGGGCAGGAACACGACACCTTACAAGCCTTTATTTTAACAAACATTACAATAATAGATAACTTGAAGGAATATGGTTCTTGGAGCTCCGAAACCTGGCAAAAACCAATAATAATAATAATAATAATAATAATAATATAATAATAATAATAATAAAAACCATCCAGCATTACCCCGCCATAACAACAGGCTTGTGGGCTCCTCTGTTGATGAAAAACCATTTCCATATGACAGACTCCCAGAGATCCCATGCCGAAGGGCCCCAAAAATCCGCCATGCAATTAACCAACTTCCCAACTTAATGGGAAGTTTACCATAAACCAGATAAACAACCAATCTCACAAATGTATAGCCACAAGCTCGAAAGTCCCCCTTTCCACCATTTGCTGAAATGACCCCCATATTTTAGCTTAAAAAATCCAGGATAATTATTAAAAAATAATA